>BJBW01000021.1:0-141246 GCA_004320125.1 Scolopax mira
GGTAGTTGTAGAGAGCAATAAGGTCTCCCCTCAGTCTCCTCTTCCCCAGACTGAACAACCCCAACTCCCTCAGCCTCTCCTCATAAGGCTTGTGCTCCAGACCCCTCACCAGCTTTGTTGCCCTTCTTTGGACCTACTCCGGCACCTCAATGTCTTTCTTGTGGTAGGGAGCCCAAAACTGGACACAGCACTCGAGATGGGGCCTCACCAGTGCTAAGTACAGGGGCATGATCACCTCCCAGGACCTACTCACCACACTGTTCTTGATATAGGTCAAGATGCTGTTGGCCTTTTTGGCCACCTGGGCACACTGCTGGCTCATGTTGAGCCAACAGTCGATGAACACCCCCAGGTCCTTTTCTGCCAGGCAGCTCTCCAGCCATTCTTCCCCAATCCTGTAGCACTGCTTGGGGTTGTTGTGACCCAAGTGCAGGACCCGGCACTTGGCCTTATTGAACCTCATGCTGTTGATCTCAGCCCATCCAGCCAGCCTCTACAGATCCCAGCCTGTCCCAGATTCCTTCACTTTTATCAAAAGAAAAATAAAATAGTGTCCATAAAGCAACAAATAATCTATATTTTCTGCCAAGCATAAACCTTTTTCCATTTAACAAATCTTGCAGGATCATTTGTGTGCTACGTAGTGGCTTTTGTCATCTAGTTGACTACCATTGCTAGCAAGGTTGGATTTTTATAACTTTCAACTTTCAAAGTGATATGGGCACTTTAGAGAAATACTACATTTCAAAACACTATGTGAATTATTTCAGTTCACATTCATGTACTTATTGACTGACATGGGAATTATTCTTAAATTTAATTTAAGAATTAATTAATCTTAAATTTACAGGAAACAAAAGCTTTTCAAGTAAGCTACATATATGTGCATTCACTGAGAGAACAGACTGTATATATACGTATACAGCAAAAAACGGGAATTTTATTAAATAGTTTTGCACACAACAGTATCAATATTCCACATTAATATAATTCTGATTTTTTTTTATACTTGAGCTCAAAATTAAAATTAAAAAGATGATTTTTAGTCAAGTGTTGTGAAAATGTATATGAATTACATCATACCATAAGACCTTTTTTATTCTAGAAAACCGTATTTAATAGTGAATTTTAATACATTCATGAAAGCTACTGATGTTATTCATACATTAGGTAGAAAGCAAATATCAGAAGAAAGCCATATTTTTAAAAAATATTTGTGGTAGCACATGATTCTGTGTAGTTGCAGGATGTAGAGAAAGCTATGCCTGGGGTACTTGACACTCTGCTTGCAAAAGACCCATGTTGTATATGATGCAAAATGAAGTCAAAACTTAAATTAAATGGCCTCCTTCAAGAAAGCTGTCCCATTCTGAGGCTGCAACATTTATGTGCTTAAAGACTATGACAATCTCAGTGAATGAAGCTACCTAAAGAAGAAAAGAACATCATTATCATCAAAACTTATGATCCTCATTAAGTCTTTTGATGAGCATAGGTGAATTTAATTGCTCTTCAGAGCCTGGAAGATAAATCGTAAAACTTGCATACAAAATTAACAAGATCACCTCAAGAAGCTGGTGGCTCCGTATTGGCATCTCTGAGAATAAAATGGTCTTCATATATCACCTGGGGATTCATCACTCTTGAGTAATGCATTTACCATCTGTGCTCATCCCAGACTACTTCTGATAGAGTGTCTGAACTTCATAAATATTCTTGGGTAAACAACTCTTATGCTTTCCCAGGTAAGTGAACAGATAATTATTCATAGCACCATTTTTCTGGTATAGAAGTAGTAAAGGTAGTCAGCTAGATTAAAAGCATCAGATCAGGAAACATTGCTTGATTTCACATAAAAGGTCTGCAGTTTGCTGTATAAAACCAACATGGATACCACACACTTCAAAATCTATTAGGATGGAGTAACAATCAGTCCCTACCTCCAGTTTTCATCCATTTCTGAGGTGAATGCTCCCTGTCTGGCATTCTCTTCTTACAATTTCCAATCATCTGAATAACTGAACACATAAACATTTCTAGGGAGAAAGCAACAGCAGTCAGTGCAAAGAATACAAGGGTTCAACAATGGATTTACTAAAACCTTTTCTTTTGGTATAAAAACAAGTTTATACTTGTTTATACTATGCTAGAGAAAAAACACATGTTATCACGCTTCCCATAGTTTCCTTAACCTTCCAAGAATCCTTATGGAGCTTTCATAGCATGTGTCAAAGTTCAGAGCCCCTTCTTACTGTTCTCCAGTTTGGATAATGGTGCCTCATCTGAGAAACTTAATCTCTTAAATCTCTTGGTGGCCATTTATGTCCTGCTCTTAATACTATGAATTTACATCAGAAGAATCTCTAATGAAATTGCTGGAAAATAATAAAACTATCCTGCTGGTAACCCTTATTGCCTCCCAAAGTGAGGTTACTTAACTGCAATAAGTTTTGATGGTCTTCTCAAGGATTCTTCCACAAACCTCAAATCTGTCACTAAGTGTCAAATCAGAAGAGCAAAGCACACACCCTGAACTACAGGGTTGGCCAAGCATTGCATTTACACATCACAACAGAGTACCTTGGAGAAGGAAAAGAAATAACTACTACTAAAGTTTAAAACACCAAAAGGATTGCATTAATACTGGTGAATTCCTCTCTTACGTAGTACCACTACTGTTCATGGCTGCATTCAGATGGAAGGAATTATATCCATTTAGCATAAAAGGAAGTTATTTTGTACAAATAAGCCTATATAAAAATAGTTGGCATTATGCTGCATTGTCAATACATAATGGCATCACCATATCAACTGTCAAAAAATCTATTTTAGAACCAATATTCTATCAAAGCACATTATAAAAAGTAAATGCATCCAAGCAAGATCCTAGTGCTTTTAGATTTTGAAGACAGAAATGTTCTTACTTTAAGCTGGTTAGAGCTGTAAACTAAGCACAGAATTAATTTTACAGCAAATTACTGTTTTTAACAGGTTATACGAGGCACAGAACCATATAATTGCCCTACACTTGAAATATGCTCTCATTCAAATAGAGGGAACGAAGTTAGCTGAAGGTACAATACATGAGGGAGGGGAAATCACATCTTATCTGTGCAATGACTTGTTCTTTACAGGTGGTTGGCTGGAAAATTAGCAGCTATTATTTTCTGCAGTAATAAATTTTAATATTTGAAGAAAGTAAGAACACATGGATTACCAGTTCATTGCCACTTGCCACAGCACAATGAAGATTTAATCTTTATGATGAGCAATTCACTCTTTATATAACCATTATACTAGTATTAAGTCTCATCATCCCATTTTAAAACAGACTAGTTTCTCTCACTTCGTCAATATAGTTTGGTTTATTTTTCTTTATATAATATACAAGTTGCTCTAAGAACTTTTAGACCTACTTAAACTGTGTTACACATCAAATAGGTACTAAAATCACACAACTGCAATACTGTTACAGTGATTTAAAATGCATGCTTAGGTGCAGAAATTTTAATCAAAGAAAGTTAAAGCTGTCTATCTTTTAGGCACAGTTCACTCATTTTTATTTTGCAGAAATATAAAACATAATGATCTACATTTACAACCATAATTTCTGTTGCTTTAATGAGAAAGGCTTCACATTCAGACTTAAGGAGCTTCTCCCACTAAAATGTACTGGTAGATAGGTGAGCACATCTGTATGTGGCTACAGTATAGTAATTACAGTAAAGTAATTACAGTAAAGTAATATTTTATCACTGTCTATAATACACCTTACACACCTTCCATGGCCCCTTACTATAAAAACGGCCAGCAACATGCAAAGGGCTCCTATGGCTCATTGTCATCCCAAACGCTAAACCTCAGCCAGCCAACTTCTGATTTTCTAAAATCTTTGCAATCTCAGTTTCAAAAAATCTTGCAGCAGTACAAAAAAACCCTATATATGACTAATTTTTTCTCAGATTCAACTAAGCAAACATTTTCCACTATAGTTGTAGTTTCATTTGGACTACTGATATTCTATTAACAGGCCTTTAATACACTGCATGACAGAGAGTATGGTGAATGCAGCTCCTCAGTTTAGCAGTTTCCCAGACAACAATGGTGGAAAAATTAAAAGACAGATTATTTAAAATTGAGTAAAGTGCAACATAAGAACTCTCTTAATGGAAAATGTGAGATAGAATAGTTTTTGCTATGACACTGAGCATATCACTTCCATCAACTCCCCTGTGCTTGATTTCCTAGGAATAGTCTTACCAAAAGCAGCGGGATCTTTTCAGCTCTTACACTTCATCCTGATGTGGAGCTCAGCCTGCTTGCATTTGCAGAATAACTCATCTGATTCCTAACCTTATCGAGCAGAATCATGATCCAGAGAGAACTCTGCTGTTTGCCTAAACAGGTCCTATCTTAACATTAAGGAGCAAGTGCTTGGTAAAACTGTATAGGCAGAGAGAAACAGACTCCTCGAGCAGGTACCTTAAGTCATCTGCATAGACACGCTCTTTTTAAGGCACTGAAACAACTCTGTAATTGTAAAAGCAGAAGTTTGAATGAAGTCATAATTGAAATCCATACAGAAAAAAAACCCAACACAACACTCTCCACAATATTTCTTGTTTCTTTGCTTCTTACCTGCTTGCTCAACTTTACTTTCATGGAGTGTTTTATTTGTATAAATAAAAAAAAACAGTAGAGGGTGCTCAAGAATATGCAGTATAATTTTAGGCTTTGTAAAAGCAATAAAATGTAACCCCATTTTTACATTGCAAAGAGCAACTTCTCTTTAGCCTGTACATTAATTTTTACTAATTCAGCTCATTGTAAAAAAGTATGCATTCACATTACCCAGCCTATTTACCTGTCTTTATGTTCAACTGTGGTTTTACCTAGTCTTCTTAGAAAGCCTTTCAAACATCCACACCAATCCACGAGTGCACTGGCCACCTCCTGAAGCACCATAATCATGTGAAACAATCTGGAAATAAATACAAAGTGAAAGCCTTTTACAGTTCTGCAAGGTCAGATTTCATGATGAGTCATTCTCCATTCTCAATCAAGGCACTGTTCAACCATCTGGGGTATTTAGGAGGGAGAAAGAAGTACAGATTTATGTACTTTTTCAAATGTGCTTTTGGTTCTTTTACACCTATATCGATTCATATAGATTAGAAGACTATGAGAACAGGAAACAGTTTCTTAAACAAGTGCAAAGAAAACTAAAGGGATATGTCATCTTTTGACACTACTAAAATAAGCTCTTTTTCAGCACTGTAAAATCTTAAATATTTGGGGTCTTTTCTGATATAATGATTATTTTTAATGGAAAAACTAGTAATATAAAAATTATTGTGCTCTCATTAGCTAGAACCATCAAAAATGGTGTAATATGTTAACAGTGCATAGCAAACATGTTGCTTATTTTAAGTAATAAATTTAGTCTTTTTTAATCAGAGAAAACCTTTATTCTCTGTGATTACTTCTGATGTGATCCTATAAATTAATAGAGGAATACCATGCCTCTTGAATTCTTCTCAGCATGAAAAAATACAGGAAGTATTCTGAGGTAAATCTGATAGTACATGTGCAACAGAAACAGATTTACCAGGAAGACTTTTAAGGTATACAATATGCATGTTGCATGTAAATTTAAAGGTGTCATTCTAATTGAGTATCTTGGTATAAAGGCTGGGCTCGAAACTGTATTTTTCACCTGACTGTATGTTTGATGCAAGTCTTTGAAAAAGAAGAGCTTGTCTGATTCCTTGTTGAAACGGTGATTGGCCTGACTCAGAACTATGAGCAACTAATGGTGTCAAGGGAAAACATGTGCCTGCCTCGTTACAAGCACTGCTGCTCAGTGACATTTTCCACTATGAATTTTTGTTACTACTCAGTAGCATACAATATTCAGAAGCTCATTTGATTCCCATTTCAAAGGGCTCCTTTCATACTCAGTTGTGGAATTCTCTTTAATTTAGCAGCTCCGTAACTGCTGAACTTTGACATTTCTACTGGCAGCATTTCGATGGAGGTAAAAAAATACCTTTTTCTCCCTTGCAGCAAAAAAATCTAAATGTTTTTTTGCATAATAAGATCAACTATGGAAAGCATTAATCAAGAGAAATGTTAAAAACCTGTGGAAGCTGAAACAGAAAAGTCACATTGCTTGAGTAATCTCTTTCTAAACTATCTATAAGAGGACTTTCTAAAAGAAATATGGTCAATGACTTCAATTAATTCTGGTGGTATAATACTTAAAAATTATGAGATCATCCAGATAGTCAAGTCTAGGTGTTTGTCATGGTTTAAGCCAAAATCACTGCAACTGAACTGACAGATGGCCCTTCCCCTCCCCCCCCAAAAGAGAGGAGAGGAAGAGATAAGGAGATACAGAAGTTTAGAATGAACTAATGAACTAAACTTATTTAATGAAGAATTAATATTAAAATAAAAAAAAAAAGAAGAAAATAATGAAATGGATACAACATATACAAAACCGCATCAAGCTCCCAGGATGGAAGTCCCATCACCAGCAGGCACTGCGGAAGTCCCAGACTGGACTCAGCAATGGATGGGAACTGAATTCCAGCTCTGGAGTCAGGAACACACAGATCAGGATAAAAGGCAGATCACAGAATCACAGAATCACAGAATCTTAGTGGTTGGAAGGGACCTTTGAGATCATCGAGTCCAACCACATTAAAAAAAAACAAACAAAAACAACTTTAAAAAGACACACAAACAAACAAACAAACAAACAAAAACAAAACAAAAAAAAAAACCAACAAACCCATAAAACTCACACCCAAAAAAATCACCCACCAACTAAACCCCACACCCACACTCCACCACAGACCAATAATCTTGGGCACTAGAGCATGCCCTGAAGAGCCATGTCTACACGTTTCTTAAATACCTCCAGGGATGGTGACTCCACCACCTCCCTGGGCAGGCTGATGAACAGACAGGGTCCTCTTTGGACGTCAACCATCACAGGAAGAGAAGAGAGGAAGGAGGGCTGACTCTTTGATCCCTCAGCTTTTATACTGAGCATGAAGCAGATGGGATGGTTTGGGTCAGTTCTGTCAGTTGGTCAGGTTTGGGTCACCTGTTCTATCAGGTGTGAGCCCTCTACGCTTTTCCGTTTCTGACCCTCTAAGGGGTAAATAACAAAAATTGGCTGATCTTGGTTGTTATAGCAATAAGTATAAGCAAGGGCCCCTCTGCATACCATCCCTTGGCATGTAGCACAAACATTGGCTTTATCATCTTGAGAACGAGCAGTTTTCTCCACAATGTGCTGTTAATTTCAGAGAGTTAGAGGAGACCTAACTAAAATGTAAAATTACAGGACACAAAACTGGTTCAGTTTTACCTCAAACTGGGACAGTGTTTTAACACAGGTATTTAAAAAAAATATCAATACTCTCTGCTTTGGGCATTGTGGTAGATGGAAGACAACTGATACAGGGCTTTTAGGTTTTAGTCCCTTTAAATAATCTCCACTTGTAAATAACATATACAAGATTATACCACAAGATCACATCTGCTATAAAGTCTATGGACTACAACAGTATAAAGGGTAAAGAAGACAGAAATTGCAGATTACAGATACACAGCTGTAGAAGGAACTCAAAAGAAGAAAGAAAGTGAGAGAACAGTATCTGGAAAAGATGAAGGTATATAACAAAATAATTTTGTTATTCAAACCAATAATTATCCTCAGTAAGGTATAAGCATTGGCAATATACTTCAAGATCTATGTTGGTCCTAATAACTGCAATGAAATACATCACTTTGTTAAAGTTCATTTAGTATGTACCAATACCAACTCATTTTATAGTTCATGAAATCATAAGAGCTGATGTGTTTGACAGTCAGCAACATACCTACTACTGATCTTCTAACTTTAGTACCATCCCACTCAGTTTTTTTGGACTCAGCTTTGTGAAAAGAACTGCTCTATGCATTGTTTATCTGTGAAATTCTTATACTGAGGGATATTAATTGTTTAGCATAAATAAGGAAGCTTTAAGTAGAATAAGTATCTTAGGATCATAATTTCGTGTGATTTGTGCTGCATGCTTAGCTCTACTTAGCATAAATAGCCAGATTTGCTGAAACCTTTAGGCCATGAAAAATATATTTCTCCTTCACCAAGGAGGTTACACCTATCTGAGCTCAATACTGACACGTAAAGGTCCATGTCTGAGGTAGCTACTATGCTTGTTGCTAGACGTTTTGTATGCAATCAACAGTAACAAATGGGCATATCTTTCAGTACTTTAAGAACTGAAAACCCTAGAGGAGGAGACTAAGCGTCTCACTCTTTAAGATATGCATGGCCTTGTTCTACTCAGTTCTGTAGTGTTCCTATAAGCAAAATTGACATTTTTTTTTCTTACAATAAGTAGGAATATTTTTTTCCTCATCATCTTTCTTCCCATCGGTCCATTGCATTCTTTTAAGGTCTGTTAAAAAAAGGGATTTGAGATGGTGATCTAGAGTCATATGACTCAAGGTAACAAAGAAATAGAAATCTATAGGAACACCCCAGGTGTGTATGTGTTTCAGATATACACAAGGATATAGAAAATGTGGCAAACAGAAGGAGTCAGAAGTACACGCATTATTACAAAGCTGTAATGTCACTGGGACTATTATAGAGGCACAGCAGAATTACTCACAAGAATGGAGTGCTGCAATGGATAGTCCAGAATTTCCAGGAGAGACAGGAAGAGAAGGAAATTGTGCTCTATGTAGATGACTTTCTACTACAGTCACACATAGTCAACAGAGAAAATGTTGGCCAAAAGCATAGGCTAAGATTGAAAGGAAGGCCAAAAAGAAGGGATAGTGGAGTTTAGACATAAAAGGAAGACAAGTAACAAAGGACAGACCCTGGCCTTGAAGATAGTAGACTTTGGCTTGTTGAGTGAATTAATTCAGAGGGGTGCTATGGTAGCTTGTCCTAAAGGGCAAGTAGGCCAGCAACAGCTGTTTGACCTCCAACAGCAGCCTTTTCAAGTGCAAGAATAGTCCCTTCTGATGTGCAAGAAAACAAGCAGGTATCTCCTGGCTAAATAGAGAACCTCTAAGCAAGGTCAAATCAACAACAATAACAAAAACAAACAAACAAAACAAAACAAACTCAAAAAACCCCAAACAAAAACAGAAAAAGAAAAATGAAAAAATGTCTTCCATGTAGTGGAAACAGGAACACGTTTCTTGGGAAGAACACAAAAGCATCACATGCCACAACAGAATCAGGAAAGTCAAATTGAAGCTCAAGTTAGAACTAATGCAGTACCTGAAGAGCTGAGACACTCAGTGCCACAGTAATTCCTAACAGGGCCTGTTTCCAGGTCTCCTAGATCCCTGGTGATGGCAAAACTTAGGCAAGAGTGGTACTAACCATTGTAGAAAAGAATCAAATTAAGCACTATTTAAGTAAACTGGTCATGCATAAGTCACAAGATCCAGAGAGAATTTATCTAAAGCTTCTGAAGTATCACTGACTTTGAAGCCATTTTACCACCTCTGACAGACTATGGTGACTGTGGGAGGCTCCTGATGACCAGAAATACACAAACGTTATACTCTAAGGTAAGAAGGAGGGTCAAGAAAGCTACAGGCCAGTCCAACTTGCGTCAGTCCCAGGAAGACTAAAAAGCAGATCATCATGGAAGCTATTGCTATATAGGAGCAAAGAGAGGATGACTGAATAAAGCCACTACTTCTAAGAGCAAGTAGAATTTTGTGCTTCATTGCCAGTACAACCCTAGACTTGTCATGCTTTTCAGTTGCTCAATTGCTTTTCTAAACACCCATTGGTGTTTTGAACTAACTTGATTAGCACTGATAATATAATCCAGCTCTATAAGAAAGGATCTTAAAACTCTCTCTAGTGTCATTATCTGAAGATATATGTCCTTCAGACACCTTTTTATCTATCACATTAAATAATGACCTTTCCAGACAAAATAGTTCTGTAATTCGCAAACTTCAGTTTGTTTACCACATCTCTTGCCAAATGGCATAATAAAATTAGTAACGTACCATAAAAGCAGCCTCAAATAATTAAAAAAATAATATTCAAAATAATTTCTAAGTTAATAGGAACGGATATCCTTGGCTTATTATTCTCTACTCCAACATACTGTACATTGTCATTATAAAAAAAAAAAAAAAAAAATTTTAAATTTGCATGAGTTATTTCAGGACCAAGAACTTTCCCAAGCACCTAACATTTTTACTCTGGGTAGTCATTCAAGGTCTGTTATTGACTTTGAAGCACTACAATCATCTACAAGTTTTCACTTAGGCACTCAAGAAGAGTAATGTTCTGGGGAGTCCTTGGAAAAATCTGGTTCATGTCTGCTTTCACCGTAAACAGTTTTAACTTGTGATTTGACTTTTCTGACATGTTTTGTACTTATACGGCCTCCTGTGAGATATAGTTTTACATCAGCTCCTCCCCTCAAAAAGAAAAGACTCTGATTTTTTTTAAAACCAGCTGCTTACAATCAACTGGTTTGAATCTTGACTGGTCCTGCCTAGAAAAAAACAGTACTGTAATTTCAATTAAACATTGATTTCTCCCTTCACAAGAGCATTGTACTCTCCAAGACCTGCTATTTTTTTTTTCCTTTATGGCAAAAAAATATGAATGTTACCAATTAAATAAGAAAAATGTCATTTCTACATATTTGTTCCATTCCATATCAGCAAGATTGCAACAAGAAAACAAAGACATAGGAACTTCGAAAGAGTTTAGGGAAACAGTTCCTTGCAAAATGTAAATATTGTATAAAATTTAAGTGCAGTAAATCAGAAGGTGCTCTGATGACTGAGTTGACACAGGGCATTCATTACTGTTGTACTATACTTTTCTGCTGGGAGACTGCCCGGCCAGTACATGGACATGCATTTTATCCATTGCCTTCAGTCCTTGCAATTGCTAGACACAACAAAGTAAATTAGAAAGAGTGGCAGCTGTCAATTAATTTTGATTTATTTTCAATTCTTTTAATTTTCATGCATAATTGGTTTTATAATTCCCTTAATACGCTTGAAAATTACATTTCTCTTCTCAACTTTCCTTAAATAAAAGTTGATTTTTTTTCTATTGAAAGATACACTCCATTATTTCTAGGGAAAGAGAAGCAAATTTGACTTTTATGGCATAGTCCTCCACTTTCCTAGGCAGCAAATGTGCTTGTTTTGTCACACAAGTAAGAACTTTCACTTTCTTTTGATAGCGTAGGTAGAAAACCGCTAAATTTCTTGTTTTCCTAGTATGATCTTACTTTATGTATATGAAATATTAGTGTATATGAAATATTAGCATTTCCTAGCAGTCTCCTCCAAAATTTGAATACTACTAGATCATTTTCTTTAGTCTAGCATCAACTGTGTCATGGTTTAATCTGAGCTGGGAACTAATTACCACATAGCTGCTCACTCACTCTCCCTCCTCAGCAGGATGGGGTGAAGAAAATTGGAAGGACAAAAGTGAGAAAACTCATGGGTTGAGATAAAGTACAGTTTAATAATAGAAATGAAATAACAACAATAATAATACTAACAAAAAGGGAAATAACAAGAGAAAGAAAGAAAACCCAAGACAGACAAGTGATGCAAATGAAAATAATGACTCACCACCAGGTAAATAATGACATCATATGGTATGGTATAACCCTTAGGCCATCTGGAGTCAGCTCTCCTGGCTGTGTCTCCTCCCAGATTCTTGTGCACCTCCTCACTGGAGGGCTGGTATGAGGAGCAGAAAAAGTCTTGACACTGTGTAAGCACTGCCAGCAATAACTAAAACATTCCTGTATTATCAATACATTTTTCAGCACAAATCCAGAACATAGCTATATACTAGCTACTATGAAGAAAATTTGCTTTACCCCTGACAAAATCATCACAAACTGAAATTGTTTGAGGAAAGATGAGCCAATCATTAGGAGCCACTGCACACTAAGCTTGGAATTCTTTTTACTGTGACTTACATATGTATTGTTTACAGGGTGATAAATTACTGATAGGAATATAGACATACAAATAAATGCATATAAACTTATAGTTAAGTGGTGATATGAGTTTAAAATTTGATATACTTTAATGTTCTGTATTTTTAATTATGTAGTCATGCAACCAGGTCAGGAGCTCTCCCATGACTTCTAACTGCAGATTTCCTTCCAGCATTGTTTTCTGAAGCATATGGAATTGAAACATTAAAAATAGTATCCAGCAATAATCCTATGTATAGTTTGTCATCAGTGTGTGCTGAAGATATGGACACATTCTGCCCATTTTATCTTGGGACAGACTGAAAGGACAAACACCAAGTCAACCTTGCTTACTAGTTACAAACACACACGGAGAACAGATGTTTCCTTTGTTTTTCCTGTCCTAGTTTGTTTAGGAGTTAAAAAATCCAAGGCCATTAATAACAGAGGAACCAGAGAACCCCATGAAGTTTTGCCAGGCTATGCAATACACGAGACTATAGTAAAAATCACGGGGAATAAAGACAACAATAACAAATATTAGTAAAGTGTAATGTTCTCATAACAAGATTGAAACTTAAGATATTGAGAGAGCATTTTGTATCAACTAAAACTGGAGCACAAAGGATTGCATAGTGGAAAATTTCTCCACCTAACTAGTGAAAATTTCTCTACAAAAATAATTAGAGGTCTCTTAAACCAAAGGGATTCTTTAGTTTAAAATAACTTCACAATTTTTACTCAGCATGCTGAATTGTGAGATCTCATTTCATTCCAAGCAAGTCTCACTAACCTGCTGGCAATTCATGAGAAGACCGTATCTACTTTGGCCATGCCCTGAACAGCAGAAACATACTTTCACTGTCCATAAAGCAAAGCACAAACCACATTTACCACTAGTCCACAACTGGCATGTGGACTACCACAACCTATCATGCACTGTTCCTTCTGCTACAGGATCATCAGACAACTATATTCATTTCAGTTTAGACATAAACCATACAATAGAATTATTTGATTTTTGTAAGGTATTTGCAGTCACTACACATCCTCCTGTACTGTCCCATACCTTTGTGAAAGAAGGAGGAGATGAGGACCAGAGGTAGGTGCCTGAATAAATACAGTGACTGGAGACCCACAAGTATTGGTAGGACTGTCAGGTACATTCAGCAACTATATACAGACATACATATATACTCATCACATAATTTATCTATTGCCAAAAAGGAGTCTTCTGCTTTTCATTCATCCCAGATGTTCAGTGCTGAATGAAAACCTGTCCATTTGTGCCCTGTAGTTAGATTTCAACTGATGATTCAGTTCACTGTTTATCAAAGGAAAGTCAAGTCCACTCTTGCCAAAAGAACAGGCAGACTAAACACATACATCACCATTGTTTCCAAGTACACGATTGCTACTTGTTAGACGGAAGCTACATTTACTGGTCAGTGGTACTGGGGCCAGTCTCTTCCTGCTACTGACAGAAAGGACTAATCAGGTAATTGCTTTACAGAGCAACCACAGAACATCTCCTCTTAGGTTGAAAGCAGAATCAAGAGAGAGGTAAGAATTTAGGAAATTTGTGGCTTTGAGAGTAAAAATCTTTTTTTTTTTTTTAAACATGGAAGCACAGAATGGTAGGGGTTGGAAAGGACCTCTGAACATCTAGTTTCTCCTTATGCTCAGCCAGAGCCTCCTGTTGCAGATTGTGCCCACTGCCTTCTGTCACTGTGCCACGGTAAAAAGAGCCTGACTCCATCCTCTTTGCACCCTCTCTTCAGGTATTTATATACATTAGTAGGATCCCCTGGGCTTTATCTAAGCTAAGCAGTCCCAGATGTCTCAGCCTTTCCCCATATGAGCGATATTCCAGTCCTTTCGTCTTCTTAATGGCCCTTTTCTTGACTCTTTCCATTACATCCACCTCTCCCTTATAGTGAGGGGCCCAGAACTGAACACAATACTTCAGATGAGAACTACTGTAAGCTTTGAAAAAAACCTTGATGTTCGTTAATGTTTGACAGTTGGATTTTTCTACCCAGTGAGGGATATCCTGCACCTTACATTGCAATTGAAGAACAAATAGATGGTCTTAGGTTGTTTGATTAAATCCCAATCTGTCAAGCAGACAGTGTTTGGTATTCATGAAGCACTTAGCACTTTGACTATTTTAAACCTAGGAAAATATTGTACAACACTGAGTTAGGCATTCATGATACATTGTATTGATTATACAGAGGAAAATATTAAACCAATATATTGTGTTTCTTCACCTAGAAGAATTATATGTGACAGGAAACCCCTATGCTATATATATACACCTCCCCTGTTAAAATGGATTTTAGACTTGATTCTACTTGCTTATTCCAAAGACTCAGTAATCATACATTTTGATTGCTATAATTTACATATACTTAAGCACCAGCAAACTCTCCAAGAGCAAAATTTCACCAACTCATCTTGAAGAAATTTTTATTCTAAATTATAAATGTACTGGCATACGGAGTAACACTATAAATGTAACACAGATAAGTATTCACTCCTCATCCACATTATACTGCACAACATGAAACGTAATCTTTTTTTTTTCCCTAAATAAAATATAAAAACACTGTAAAAATAAATCAGAAGTTACTATGTTTATTCTATATTCTCTTCCACTCCTTAAAGACACCTTTATTTTATTTATGCTATTATGCTTGGATACTTTTAGTTTTGCCATTTAGCAAACGGCAAACACCACCAATCTCTAGCTGCTCTATCTGTATCATCTTATTGATAAGACAGCTGGTGAAGCACTTTCCCAAAATGCTGCACTAAGACCTTCCTTCAAAGGCAGCATTTAAAGGGAGGACTTTTAAGAGAAGACAAATAATTCCATAGAAAATAAAAAAGTAATAAAAATAAATATATTAATAGGACCTCAGTTCCAGCAAACCAATGCTGGTTTATGATAGACAGTTACCACAGCTTCCTCTGGTGACATTTATTTGCCTTTAAGAAAACATTCCAGTCAAAACAAAAAATAGGAGAAACCTAGAAGAAAAAGGAGGATGTTGCTGAGAACTTCAGACTGACTGAAAGTGAGTATCAGGTAGGTTTTTTTCATTTATTTTCTAGAAGAGGGAATATAAAAATTCAATCACTAATAGGATTTGGCTTACAAATGCTATAAAAACAGATCAATGCAGAACTATGACAGTTTGTGGCAGTTGAGTTACTTTACTGATGTCACTATCTTATAATCCTTCTTTTTATATGTCTTTTCAGATCACCAACAGTAATTAAGTCCCTAATGTTGGAGCAACATCAGAAGAGTTTCCAATGGGGACTATGCTCTTGCATAGGCAACGAAATACATATCTCTTGCCTCATATCATAAAGAGGGTGCTAGAAAATAAATGCTGTTTTTGACTTGCTGATTTATTTTTCTTCCTGCTTTTAGTTTACGATCACTAGTTGAAGAAAAAAAAAAAACAAAAAAGGAACCCCTAATCAAAAGAAACATCTTCCCTGGATTTCAAGCACAGACTAGCTGAGGAGGAAGAAAATGCCTTTTGTGCTGGAAGCCTGAGGAAACAAATCACAGAAGACACCAGGGTAATGTGAGAAATAGGACATCGGTCTAAAATGACCTCAGCCACACAAGTCTTGCAGCTCCCCACCCAACAAGGACCTTTGACCAGAACCCTTCCAATCAGAAGCCAGTCAAGTGGCAATTATGGCTACAGTGAGAATTGTCTAATCATACATAACTTTTTTACCTCACAGGAATCAGTCTTTACTGTTGCAATAGCACTTTGGTGAACTAGTCTTGTTTTAAAGTGATTATCAAAGAGCACGATTTCTAGGTTTCAGATTACCCCTGAAAATCAGGAAGGATTTATTTGGGAAGGATTTATACCTTGTTTGTAATGATTACTACTCCCTCTGTACAAGTGTATTAAGTGCTACCGTAATGAAAGACGAACTAAGAAGCATCATTTATTTTTGTGTGTTTGGGCCTTCCTGCACCTCAAGATTGGACATGGGGAGGTGCTCAATATTTTAATTCTTGTTTAATATCTTCACTAAACTGATAATACATATTTCTCAAGTTGTAGTTGGTTTTGGAGTTGGTTTTGTTTGAATTTTAGTGAGGCATGTTGTAAATCATTCTGTCAGCTTCTCAGCATAAATGGCACAAAAAAACCTCCATAAAATCTGATTTATGATTCCTTATAAAAAACCAGACTGTTGACATTATTTTTTATTTTATTCTCTAATTTGAGGCAATTGACACTGTCAGAAAGCTGAAATTGAGTAAAATACAGAGACTGCTGTGGCAATTTTTAAATAATTTATCATCCAGATCTTGGAAGAACAGCCTCATTGTCGTAACAAGGAGAATTTGTTACCCAAAGACTGTAAGTGAAGCGAGAAACTGTGAACAGAAGAAAGATTTAATACACAAGTACTTTAAAGTTCACAGAAAAACAGAACAACTTTATTTTTTTTTATTTACTTTGCCTTTTTGCTGAAAGTGAGAATTCTTTAGAGTAAATAAAATAGGTTAGCTCATGTTCATTAGCCTACTAAAAATTCTGTGTTAAACTAGTGCAAAAAATATTTGCAACTCATGCATTTGTGAAAGTGTTAATTACTGTATTTAAATAATTTATTGAGCATAAATAAATTTAAATTGGTCTAGTTCCTAAAATAAGACACACATCTAGGCCAACATTTCCAAGAACAGCACTATCTAAGCAACCAGACATTTCCAGATTTTTTTGCCCTGTTTTTTCATTTTTATCACACTTATAAAATTTAACACTCAAAATGCAACTAAGCAAAGAAAAAAAGTGACAGAGCTGAAAATATATTCTGAAAGCAATAATACAAACCTTAAATATTTGCATAAAGGAATTACATATACTAGCAGCATTAAACAGCTATACCTGGAGGGTATAGACTGTGAATTCAGAAATTACTTTCAATGTCTTCTACATTCTGGAGGCCATTAAGATTCTTATAAAACAACATTTTTTCTAGGTTTGAAAACTTCACATTAATGTTCTTTCATTTTATATGTATTGTGTGAACAGTGGTAGAGAAAAAGTACTGAATAATCATTAAACAACTAGGGAAGATTATGTATAGACTGTTTTCAAACAACATTTTACTTTCTAATATGTGTTGTTCTTACTTCATTACATTAACAAGAATCTTAATCAAAATTTCAACAAGTCAACACTATTAGGATAAACTATGAGAAAAACTAATTAGTTATAAAATTAGATTATGCAAAGAATGAAAGTAAAACAAAATTCTAATTAATTTCTCTTTTTGATGTTCTTCTCACAATGGTGAAAAATGCTCCACCAGTGCCACTCAGTATTTATGGGGTTTGTATGTTTAAATCTATTAAGAAAAATTTTCAACTCTTCACAGCCTTAGTTTAATAGAAGCTAAGCCCGCTTCTTTTTACTTGTGACTATTCAACAACCATGGGCAGTAATACTTGTTAGAAAAAAAATAATAAAATCAAACTTCACAAAGAATCTGTAATATCTAGAGTTAACCTGAATAGACACTGATCATATCATCCTTTTCCACAAGAATTAACTGTAAAGAAACCCAAATATATAAAATACATGCTAAAAATGTATTTGAATATTCCACAATAACTTTGAAATCCATTAATTTAATTAAAAATTATTTTTCATTATTTCCCTTCCCTCTGAATATACATAAATTTAAGACACAAATTTATTGCTGATGGATGTTTTGACTTCTGCAGCAATTACCAGATCACTAAACAGCTGAACACAAACACACTCATCACATGTGCCCTTATTCTTTCATGCATTAAATCAGGTTGGCAATACATGTATTACCAACATGTATGAAGTTGCAAATCTGAGTATCAAATTCAGGTCCCCCTCTTTTCTTCCTTAAAGCCAAGAAAGAAAAGCTTTACAAATTGCTTGATACATTTAAATCTATGGAAGATGTGTATTCACAAAGGAAACTACAATGTTTAAAGGATCTAGAAATCTCAGTGTAAAACATGCTTGGCAGCCACGGAAGACAAAGACATAAAAAAAAAACACAACAAAATTCAAGTGTACAAGATCCTAAATTTAAAATGTATTTCTAAAGTTAACAAATCTTTTTAGTACAAAATTTTACTTCTCAGTTAATGGCAGATACAATGGACAACAAGAGGATGAGGAAATAGGCTCAAGTTGCAGCAGGGGAGGTTCAGATTGGATATTAGGGAAAATTTTTACACTGAAAGGGTTACTAAGTACCGTAATGGGCTGCTCAGGGAATTGGTTGAAGCACCATTCCTGGAGGTATTTAAAAGATGGGTTGACATAGTGCTTAGTGACATGGTTTAGTGACTTTTTTTTATCAGAGACTAAATAATCATAAAGATCCCTTGCAACCTAGACAATTCTATGATTCTAACGTTTCTTTGAAACCCTTCCTTCAAAACCAATATGAAAAAAGCTTAATATGAAGGAAATAAAGAAACCCTGCTTTTTCCTTCCTTCTGGAACATGTCATTGCAAATGGAAGTTGAGAGAAAAGAAGTCCGATACTTCACAATCTACCTACATGCTATACTGGAATATGCAGACACCCATAACAGAAAGAAACTTCTTTCCAACAGAGTTCTAAGAATGTCAGCCTACATCCAATTCTCCCTCTTTAGACTGCAGGCTTGAGAAGAGCATGATATTCATTACTTAAGCAACAAATTGCTACAACGCTAATAAATGAAATAACCAATAACCTGATTAACTAGTAAACACACAACTACTTTTAATTTTCAATTACATCATTGTGCATACTGTCACACACAACTGCAAAGCTGCTAATTATTGATCTTAAACCCCATGAACCACGCACAACCACTGCTAAACTACAAATTGCTCTCACACAAGGGTGGAGGTGTACTCTTCTTTGCTCTAGCTGTCCCCACTAAATCTTTTGAAAGCAGACCTAATTGACAGTCCAGTAGTTTGATCAAAAGTGGGTTTCTCCAGATGGGCTTGGATCTGTGTGTCAGCCCCTGCAAAAATCTGCACTTCTACCATCAGAAGGGCTTCCCACTCTGTTTTTCAACAACTGACTTCATACCTCCTTTGTTTTTTCCCCATGTCAGAACCTTCCTTTTTATTTCTTCATATCACCATATCTCCTAACAAATGAACAGCTGCTCTCAGTAGTTTTACCAGTGTTTCTATATCTGAACTTAAATCTGGTGTTTCTTATGTCATTACCTGGTAAATCACAGCTTTGTATGACATTACTGATACATAGTAAATACAGTTATAGTTATTTTCATAGCATAGCTTTACTCCCTAAGCTGTAGTAGCCAAGGGGGATCCTCAGTCTGCCAGATCATGGGCCTTGCCACCCATGTGCCAGAGAGGGAGCAGGACAGGTTGGGTGGGGGAGGCCCAGCCTCTAGTTCAGATCACCTTGGGAGTCTGTGATGAGGCAAGACTGACATCAAACTGGGAAGTCAAGACCAGACCAGGGCTCAGTCAGTTCAGTGACTGGCAGGCAGGTAAATAGCAACAAGGCAGGTACAACATCAAGCCAATCAGCATCAACAAGATCCACAGGTAGGCAACAGGCACAGCTGTGACAGGGCTACAGACAGATCCACCTCTTGTGTCAGTGAGCTGATGGCCCCAGGTTGAACTGAAGTGGGGCTGCAGCACTAGTATAGGACCCAGGGGACAATGCTCAGGGTCAGGAAGCCCCCCTCCACACTCTCAGGGCCCTGACAGTTACCTAGACATTTTTGGCCTTTCAAGGTCCTACTCCACAAAAGATCCCAAACCTACATGGGTCATAGTTATTTTGTTATTGCTTGACTCACATGCTCCCTGGGACAAATCGTTCTATTTAGCCTTGATAGTCAATACCTAGGTCCAATAACGTTTAAACATTTTCTTACCTTATACACAGAGAATCTATATACCTGAGAATATAACTGTGAATTGTTTTTACATAATTTTGTGCTTACAGAGAATCCTGCTTTCTATGGTAGCTGCTTGATTAGAGATCATTGGCCTTTAAAGTGCCCTTGGCCAACATCCTGGTTCCCTTTAATGATCTTAGCTGATGCTTGGTATTCCATAAGGACCTTCATGCACACAGAGTCAAAATAGCTGTCAGAAGGTGCCTGCCCTTTATCTGCCACTTAATAGACATAACTGATTTTTGCATTAATGTTTTTCTTTAATATCTGTATGACCTATGAACATCATGAAAAAAATTTATGTATTTCAGAACTGAAATACAAGCACTCCAAAATCTCATGCTAACTTGAATTTTACCCCTGTAAAATAAAAATTACTTTAAATCAAATCTAAAGCTTATTTAAAGACAAAATATGACAGTTGTAACAGATGAAAAAAAGGAAAACATTCTTTAATATTTTTACCAAGAAGTAAAAGTTTTCCAGAGTTTTTTCAGCCTAACACAGACTTCAGAGCACTGCAGGGTTTTTAAAGTGATTAGGTTTCCCAGATTTTCCCTCCAGAAAATGATCAGTCCTTCATTAACAGAAAAGATTGTACTATACATCCATTCAATGATTTATTATTTGGCAATGGTAAATTAATAATGAATCAGCTAAATGACATTAATTTGCATTGGCAATTCTGTACTTCTATAACAATGTTAAACTTAACTTTAATTAAAATTTAATTACAAAATAAACTTCGGTTATGTTTCCAAAAGAATCATCTCTATTCTCATTAGATACATACATCTAATCACATCATATTTTAATTATATTGGTGGAATATTAGACCTGCAAAATGGATTAGAAGTATGTTCAAAGACACATTAGATAATCTTTTTATTTAACAGTGGAAGCATTAGCTATTTCTTTAAGATTCTCCATTCCAGGGGTCATGCCTCTGTGTTTCACACCGGTTCATGTAACTAGATTGGAGAGCTGTGCCCTTTGCTCCCTTGTTCAAACTTCCATTTCAACTAATACAGGGTCATGACGTCTATTAAGCATATGGAAAACTCTCTCAACCATCTAAAATTATGCACTGACCCCCATGACATTCAGCTAATCAACACTGTACTTTAATACCTGTGTAATCTTCATTAATTAAAGAGGTCAATCTTTCCACTGAAGGACCAAGATGCAGTATCTTCAAGAACAGCTTCAACAACAGAGAAGAGTGGCAAAATGGTCTTCTGTATGCAAATACTACCAAATCAAAGGAAATTAAAAAATTAGCAAACTTTCCTAGTTTTTAAGTTTTTTACTAATGGAGAGCAAGATGCAATCTCTGCCTTCAAATGTATATTATTATTGTGCTATGTAGGTTTTTGTTTTTTGTTTTTTTTTTTTTTTTTTTACTTTTTTGCATCTGCAGTTGCTTCAGTTTGGTTAAAAATACCACAGTCAAGGCAACATCTTCCTGCAGTACAAAATGCAATAATGGTATTCATGTCCCAGGTATATTCAGGAGACAAGAAACTGAGAAGACTTACCATTGAAGTAAAAAAAAGACAAGACTATGCTTCTGAGGAGTGGGGTTGGAAATGCTTTCTGAAAAACTCTGAGGTTTAGAACTGTCATCCTAGTGAAATTTTTCCAGGTGATAATCCATTTATCTGTATGGTCTCCAGACCACTCACCTTTTTGCCAAGTGAAAAACTTAGAAGACTGATGAATTGATGATTAGCAGAGACCCAAGAAGCAAAGGATTCTGGAGGAAGCAGCTGGAGAAAGCACAACTTAAAAAACATTTTGCAGGCATTATTACTAAATACCACTTATGTAATTCCAGTCTGTCAAACCCTAATGCACAGAATAAATTTATCCGAGCTCACTGCATATGATTCTTGAAATTAATAGTTCAGGCAAACGACACCTGTAACTGAACAAGAGAACTTCCAAACAACCCAGTCATTCCATAACTCAAACTTAAGGCAGATACAGGCTGTAGATGATCATGCAGGAGTGTTGCTAGAACAGACTCTGAAACCCTGCAGAGTTGGGATCACATCACCTCTGTAGGCATTCCTAATAGACTGAGCTTCACAGCACATTCCATGTACATTTGACATCACAATATTTCTAATTCCTCTCCTAAATATTTGGGCAATTTCACACAAACTAGCTTTGTGAATAATAACACAGAAAAACACCTAATTAAAAAGAACACATACTCCATAAGCCAAAGTGAACTGCCCAGGAGGATAGAAAAAAACCACTTCACTCCGAGTAGATTTTATTAAAAGAATTTCATCTTATTTGAGTGTTTTGATCAGCAATATGATAAAAATAGTTACTAAATTATCATCAGTGATTGCATATGGTGCAAAGAGCAAACATTTACAAACAATGGTGAAGCAGAATCATACTTGCAAAGATAGCATTTCAGGACATCTGTAAAGTTATGCAGATGGCTTCTTACACTGTTATAAAAAACATACTTATTTATACTTAGCTTTTTTTAAGTACACAAAAAGGGAGGGAGACCCACTAGTACTCACCAGCATGAATGCTGACCCAAAAGAATTCATAAATATTAAGCTTTGCTTCTGGCACTTGAAGAACCACCCTGATTTCAAATATCATGTCCTAACCCACCTCTGTTTCTGATCCCAGAGAGTGCTTTGTAGGCCTAACTATTTTAACATTTCACAGTTAACTTCTTAAAAATGAATGGGAAAAACAGAGTGAAGTAGGATGGAAGCTTACACCACCTAAAGAATATTTAATTTGTAACTCAGAACAAAGGGGTGATGCTCTATTTTCAAATATTTTGAAAATATTTAACATATTATAAAAGTGATCATATAATTTAAATGCACACTATCTTTAATTAAGCTATACTTATGCAAGGCAACTTTTATATAAATATGATCAAATATGTGCTTTCACATTTCAGAATCAGAAATGAAGACTACCAGTTATATCAACTCATAAAAGGATCAGATCAGTTTCTCTGCTGAAACGGCTATAAATAAGAAAATCAGGCCCAATATTTCTCTAGTGTTCTCTAAAAAGCAGAATGATAGAGGGAAAATGTAATCTTCTTAGATATAAACATTCTTGGTAATTTTTTCTGACAGACATCAGAAACACCTCTTTTACATTTGTAGACCCGTGAAGTAGAGATATATTGCCATTTAAAACAATTATTAACATTCTTGCACTGACATAGTAACATGTCAGTGCTACTCATATTTCAATGAAATTTGACAGGAGTGGTTACTCTTATCATGCTCAGTGAAAAATGCAAGATCTGTGATGACACAGGGTGTGCTAATGTAAGAGCATAGATTAAGAGAAGATATGCACTATAATGATTTAGAACAAAGCTTCCCATCGTTTGCCACTTGGAATAACAAAAGAACAGTTTGAGAAAAGGTACAGTTCTGACATCCCTATTTATGTTAGGCACTGTCTTATGTCAGGAGCATTCAAATTAGATTACGAGGTATTATTTGTACTTGAAGCAGTATTCAACACACGGACTCTGGCCCACAGCATTCTGGGGTTTGACTGACAGGAAGGCTACCTTAAAGTATACGAGTAATTCCTAACCCTAATCAGCACAAGGATAAACGAACCCACTGTACCAGGTTTAGTATTATGGCACTGCATTGTGACAGGACCTTTCCTACCTCAGAAGTTTCCATACAGTGCAAGACCATCATTTGGCACTCACCCAAACACAGGATGAAGGGGAACACACGCAAGCTGTAGCTCAACGTGACAACTGTCACTTGCTACATTACCACAGTTCATGAAGGAGATTAAGTTTTTATTGCACACGGGCCGCAGTTACTGAACAAAAAATGGCCAAAGCCTCCTTCTGTTTCTTTTAAATTTGGAGAAAATATATTAATAAAATAGTTTGTGTTCTTATTTCTTCATGCCAGCAGGGAATTCAGATACGCTGTTTACACGTACCCTTTCAATGACTGGATAGCCTTGCTCTGGTAGAAGCATAAGTTATACAGCGATCTATTGATGGGTTTGTCTTATTTCGAAGTATCTTACAGAGCTGTTTCTCAAGTAGGTTATGCCAGTTGCCTTCTCCAACAGAAGTTTTACTCCTAGAAAAAAGTCTTGATTTGACTTACCATGATTTTTGACTTTTTTACTAACCATAGATTTCCAGGGAGTAGATGTAATACCAGTGACAGCATCTCAGCTTAAGATCAAGAGTCTTCTTGGACAAAGAAATTGAAAATACACCATTGTGTTGTTCTCCCACTCAATATCATCTGAAACTGTACTGTCACTCTACATCATTATCCAGATCACTAATTAACATAACACAAAACAGAACTGAAAGAAGACCGTCACAGAGCTTCACTTGATATACTCTTTCAGACAGTGAGTATTCCAAATAATTTTTTCTTCTCATCTTGTAAGATTAAATAGAGTATGGTCACAAGGTCATGCTGAACTGTGCATATATGGCACATATTACAGTTTTGTTTGTTTTTAAAGCTTTCACATGCCCTGAAACATGGTCTTCTTCAACAAATTCTGTTTTCTGTTGTTAGTCTCACAACATTCTAGGACAACAGCTCAATTTTGTGATTGTTTCTTCACAAAAAAGTCAACCTCAAAAAAAGTCAACTTGGGAGTCTAACACATACCACCACAATTGGTTATTGTCAAAATTATCTGAGGCTCATTTACATCCTGCTAACTGTCCTCACCAGAAGACTTTGGTCTGTCTGCAGACAGTTCTCTCCATGACATTATTCATCTTAAGAATCAGAAGCCGCTTATGCCTCCTAAGAAGCATAGATTTTTACTTCTAATTTCCTTTTGACTTGACTCTGTTTGGCCTCTTTCTATACAAATCCTGAGTGGTATAAGCACATTACACAACCCATAGTGCAGCGTAGATGAGATTCCTGCTAATGAGGTACCATCCCTGGGATACATTCCCAATAATATTCATAATAAATATGGGTAGATGAAATACATTTATAATACAACTATTAATTTATAGCACTAAAATTTTGCAGAATGGACACTAATGCTCGGGGTGCTTGGGGATATGGATTAGTAGTAGATTGGTGTTGTTTTTGGGTGTGGTGTGGGGTTTGTGTGGTTTTTGGTTTTGTTTTGTTTTTTTCATTGGTTGGACTAGATGATCTTAAAAAGTTCCTTCCAACCTAGGTTATTCTGTGATTCTGACTCTTAGGTTATATTTGCCTGCAAGCATAAACAAGGATAAAACGTGCCCTGAGAATTTTTTCTGGCAGTAAGAGTTTTAACCTACATCTTTCCACAACTTATCAGTATCACTAGATTCCATTGTCATAGCTTTAAATTTCAGAGTAATTGGAAGAAGTTATTAAAATTATTAATACTGTGAAACAATGGGATTGTTAATTCAATTGCTGTGTTGGAGGTCACAATTACTTAGCAATTATGTATATGTTAAGCCAATCACCTGCTTCAACCTTCCAGTTCCATTAACACTTAATGATTAATGACCTTTTTTTATAGGAATGAGCAACCATTTAAAATGTATGTTGCTAGTGTATTACTGTTTCTCACTTACAGAACTCCAATTTTCTGATTTAGGAACAAACCCCCATGATTAAGCAAGCACTGACAGCGTAGAGTCAATCTCAACAATGCATTTTTTCTTCACACAAAATATCCAAAAAATTCATGTAGATAATAATAAAATATAAATATATATGTGGGTTTGGATTGGTGTATAGGTAGATGTCAACACTTAGTTTTGAAATAAGAAAGGCAAAAATTCCACCAGAGATTGTTCAAATTTTTCCATCTATTTAGAGGCTGTATAATTGATTTGCTCTAGTATTAATTCCATCCTTAACTCATCCATATACCTTGTAGTTTATTTTACTCCTCGTCTTGTTGAGTCCCTGAATGATTTCTACATATAATTGTTGATTCACAAAATAAAGGTTTTTCTTCTAACTTCACAGATTTTTTTTGCAGTTGATCTAAAGCCCCTACCCCAAATTTCAAACTTCTCTTTTTAAAGAAAAATTACTGCTTTTTTCAAAAGTATAGTGTACAGTTTTTCAGAAGTGTTTTCTGAAGATATAGCGATGACAGGGATCAAAGGTTCTGGAAAAAAGCTCATTGACAGGGTGTTCCCTGCAATAATATTGTGTTAAACCATCTTCTTCCTCCATCTTCTCACTCTCAATATTTTTAAAATTTCTAAAAGTTTGAAAAGTATCCACCAAAACCTACCTATATATCAATATATCAAAAATCTTCAAATGCATTAAATACTCCATTTATTTCTTCTGCACAGTGACAATCTACTCATAGTAATGCAACTGGATTGCTAACTGGATCAGATTCACCCACAGGAGTAATGTATACTTGCACACCAAAACCATACATTTCTCTTAATCAGCAGACAGCTGTTCTCCCGGATAAAACTGGTATCAGCCTTTCTGAAAAATCTCATTGTATTTATCATGTTTAACTAAAGTTAGAGAAAACTATATTAATGATAATATTGCCTGCAGTTTGAGCTACCATAAAAGCAAATAAGTCTGCAGTTTTACCCTTTAATCTTGCTCCTGTGTGTGGTATTTTATACACTTCTATATTATACAAGGGAAATATCTGCTAAGAGCGTTCTGTATACAATAAATGCTTATGCACATTCAAAATAAGGCTCTTCTAAAACAACACAGCAATCAAAAGTTTTACACATCTACTGCTCAATTAATGCATCAGCATTCTGTAAACAAACCATTTGCAATTTTATTAAGTGATAAGTCCCTTTGATTACATTTTCTAAGATATATCTTAGAAAATGTGTCCATTTTACTTCTAAGTAATTGCTTAATTGACTTAAGGTAGGACTTCCCTTCAAATATTTTTACAAGACTGAAATTACAGTATAACTTTATGAAAAATAAGATTTATTATGTGCATGACAACTATCTTTAAACAACAGCTACTCTCCAAGCTTTTACTATTCCAATGAATCACCCATAAAAATCACCTTATTGTATGAAGGAATGTAACCGGTAATGTTCACAAAAATTATGCAGTACAGGTTTAATATTTTATATTTTAGGAACTTTACAATTTCATCATAAATAGAATTTGGAGTATACAAAATATTCCAAAATTCAAGTTTGCTTTGTGGTTTCTTTAAATATTTTCACCCAAGTATTCCATTTAAAAGAGATTAAGCTGTAAAACTACACAGAATATTAGTGCAGTTTTGAATATCAGCAAATAAAAGTTGACTACGTTCTGTAAAACAACAACTGAACTCCTGCTGCTGCATATCTTCTTATTCAATAACTTTATGACAAATTGTACCCCATTACAGGTACTTGGCAGAAGGCATTACTTTGCTCTAACGGCCAGGAAGGCTTTTATGACCTTTTGAGTCATAAGAACTTCTGATTGCAATTATTTCAACAACTATAACAGTGCAAAGCAGGTTATATAGGTAAAATCTCTTCCAGAACAAACCAGTGGAAAAGAAGATGGCTTGTGGGGGTGATACTTAATTAACATTCTTCTATGGTAATAAGCCACTCTGGGAATAAGATAGCCATCTAAAGGAAAACAGCCCCTCAACCTTAACAGCTTAGCTTTAAACCGTGACTTGTTACTGAAAGTTTTAGCAACTGCAAATGTAGTGCTGCAAATATATCCTGAGATGTCAATATAACTCACAGGTTTAAATACAACAATTTATTCAATCCACTGCTGAATAATGAAGGTATAAAGTGATTTTTTAAAAATTAGGAACTAATTTTCTAGCATCTATATATAAACAAGAGCAGTTTGCCATATTTAAAGTGCATTGGAATCCAAGAAGTCCATGTCTTTGTCTCAGAAGAGGGGGTTCCAGCTGAGATCAACACCAACCCTCACTTCAACATTAGATCTGTAAGAAAGACCTATGATGATACACTAATTTCTATTGATATCAATAGGCAATCAAAGATGTAGGCCAGATGCATGCCACCAGTTTTTGGGTGAAAGTGGGGAAACACGTCTTTTACTTTCTACAGTCCATATTCCCAAATCCATGAATTACATTTATTTCAAAATTATTACTGCAGTAAACATTATTAGCTCTTTCCTTCTTTTATATGACTGAATGTAATCCACGAGGAGTTAGCAAAGCTTTTACAGTTAGGAAACCCAAATGTTCACTAAGCAAAAAGTTCTTATCACTGAAGAAAACTGTCATGAGAGATGCACACCTTTGTCAGTCTCCTTTTCATACTATGACCAAGTTTCATCTCAAATTTCTTCCCTCTCCTCCCTCCCCCCAACCCCCTGATGTGCAGCATGATTTGAGTGGGGACACAAGAGCTATAGCCATATATATTTAACATGATCTCAATAATCCTCATATACAAGGATGTGAACTTTAATAAGGATTTAATGGATAATGAGGGTCCGTGGGCATTTGGAGGGTCAACACTGGGCATAATGTCTTTTTTTGAGAAACAGATCGTCCTTCACAGAAGAAAAAACAGGGTTGTTCTGCTTCTTTAAACCAGGCACCACTTCTCTTTTCTTACAAGAGATAACGAGATGTTGGCTTTATCAGTTTCTTCAGCAGAAGGTCTAGTACTGCAAGTGTTTGAGACATTAAAAATGTCTTCAGTCTGCTTTGTTTAGGAGAAATTACAAGTGGTCTCTTACAGCTCTAGGCTGCTTCTACAGTCAAGGAAGAAACACAATCTTTCTGAAGGACAGGTCATCAGTCCTTCCATCTTAAAAAAAATGGGGAATATGTAGATTTGCTGGATTGTATGGACTGCCTAGATGACTCAGTATATACCTAGACCTCTATCCCTTTCATGCAACACCACACCGAACCCATGCAAAAGCAGCATACAAATGCTACACCAAATCCATTTGTGAAATTAAATTCTGCATTCCTGAGGGTTTTAGCTGTAAAATATTAGAAGTAAATTGAGCTAAAGGAATTTCTAAAAAGAACCAGTCAGAAGCATATTAAAACATTGTGGAATAATTTACAGGCAGAGACTGCAATGATGTGATATATCATTTGTGAATGTAACAATTTTTTTCATTAGCTTCTCAGAGTTAATTTCAACAAATGAATTCATGTTTAAAACTCACTGTACTATACAAGATTTAGCTCTACATCTATGAAGAATATCCATCAACAGTAAAAGAGTTCCTGGGTTTAGTTGACATTTTATGGCTTAAGGTGAAACAATTATACAAATGGGAGTTACACTTGTTTGACATTCTATATACCCTTCAATTTAAGTGCTATGGCTGTCCTAAGTTTTCAGTAATAAAACTGTGCTGCTTTAAGGCCTGCTATCAGAATTACATAGCTATGAGTGTCTTCACAGCATACCCACAGTTTTTAGTTGTGGGTAGCCACGTTCTTGCTTATTTTCTCTGATTTTAAATTAGAAAATAGTAATGGAAATGTTTTCATCAGAATACAGACTTCATTGAGTATTTTTCTGAAACTGAAGTAATTGACAGTACCAGATGAAATACAAAAATAAGGAACCCTGAGTGCTTAACTTCAAGCAGCACCATGTCCATGAGTTCATTGCTCTGAACATTTTGCCTGACAAAGCAAATACTTTCTACAGAGTATTAGAACGCACAGGAGCTTTTAATAAACTGGAGTTCATCTCAAAAACATAACCAGAATTTACTGTTAAGTTTCCAATAGATCTAAACTAAGACTTTCCAACCTTCCAAACTGGAAAAGCATGCTGTCACAATACATTAATAGGCAGCAGCAAAATGTCCTAGCTTGAGGTAAAAAAAGAACCAAATTTCTGTTCAGTTATTTTACTTTTTAGCAAAGCCTTTTCTAAATAACTGATTATTACACTAAAAAAATGCATTGATATTGAGCCCTTGAATCTGACACACTTCCCTTGTGTTACAATATGTACACACACATATTAAATGGAGGTCCATTTCATTTCTCCAGGGGCTCATTTTCCAAGTGTAAAAGAGGAATAATATTCCTTCCTCTATTCACCTGTCTCGCAGACTGAAATTATACAATACTCAGAACAACAAAAAAAAAGATATTACAGATTACTTTTTTGTATTAAAATGGATATGTCAATCTCTAGTTTTTTAATATTATCTAAAATTCAAATAACCCACTAAAAAAATCCCAAGAACTTCAAATCTGTAGAAAGAAAATACTAAGGCAGCTTCCCGATGCCTTAAAGCACTTTTCCTAAGTTTTCCTGAAATTAAAAGTCTAATCATATTTGAAGAATATTCGTGGTACAGGGATTTCAAATACACACAGATACATCTGATCCAAATCCACTTAAGTTCAAGCTCATTATAGCCTTAAAGCTTAAAGTAAATGATAAGTTTTATTATTATTATTATTATTATTATTATTATTATTATTATTTATATTACAACCAAGAGGACTGCATGAAAGTGCATGAAAATCTTGAACCTGATGACACCAATGGGAACACTCACATAATCAGTGGAGCATAGCTGACACGTAAGGTTTTCTGCATTAAGATTCTTTACTTCAAGGCAGCACCACAGACCTGAACTACACTGAACAACTTTTAATTTAGACATAACAGTCCCTCAGACATGCAGTGTTAGAACCACTTAATCAAGACAACAATCAAACTAATTTTTATCCTTTACTCTTATCTTTCCAGGTCCAGCTCTTTTCCTGAGAGCTTCAGTCATAAGTAAATGCATTTTTGAGTACACAGTTTAATTTAAGAAATTAGCTGTAGGAACTGAAAGCAATAAGTAGCTTTCAAAACAACCAAATCTGTTTTTCATTTGTTTTGACAAATTGTAACCACCTACTCTAGAGAAAATAAGGTGTATACTGCTAATTTAGTGTGCAATGGACCCTGAGCTATTCATTTAAAAATCTTGGGAGAAATAGTTTAGTAAAATAGCTTACCTAAAGTGAGAGGGGGTTCTTTATTTTGTTTTTCTGTGGTTTTTTTTTTTTTTTTAAGGCATACTTTTGGTAACAAGAGACTTCTCAGTTAAACTGCAGTTGCCTACTCTAAATTTATTGAGCTTGATGAGAGCAAACACAAAGTCTATGCTACCCTTGGCACCATCAATCAAAGTGCTAGGTAGTAAAACATTAGATCTTAAGCTTCTTGATTGAGAACTCTTCGTGTGCTTGCTTACTGAGATGTGCAATGCATGCTGATTCACCTGTGAATGAGGAAAAGTAGTGTGATAAGCTGATGATTTATTTCCTCTGAGATCAAAGGAATATTGAAAACTGTGACAAATGAGAGATCTAGTGGGCCTGTGAAACATTTTATTAAAAAAGTCAAAGGCCTGATTACCTTATCTTCTGTAATTTATCACTCTCTTCTCTCAAGACGTACCATCTTTGCAAGACAATCTCAGAGGTCTAGAAAATTTCTGTAAATTGGTCCTCTAAAGCTGAAATAGCACTTGTACCACATGTAAGGTTATTCCAGAATCACGAGAAGGGAGTGCAAATGAAAAACTATCAGGTTGAAAAGCTTCTTTTTTCTTAGAGGAAATCAACTCTCACCAATACCTTGTACTCATATGATTTTTGCGCACAACCACATAAACAATATAAATTTGTTTTGGGGTTTTTCATTTTATCTACTATATTATGCCATAGATATATTTATGGAAACTAAAAAAGCATCAACGTGGTCTGTTGAATGTAAGAATAGTAGAAAAACAAGAACTTTAAAAAGGAAAACTTAGTGAGTATTCAGTTATGATCATTAGATTATTATTTTTTCAGGGTTTTCACTGAACTTCTCTGAAACTCATGGGCCCACAAATCTTTTAAAAATATATTTCTGTAACTTAAAAAAGAATCATAAACATTTTCTGTTTTCAAACTGCAATATGCAAATTCGTAAAAAATTAGCTGTCTCTATCTTAAATTATAAAAACATCATGAGTGCTGTCTTCTCTGAAAAACCTTGAAATTATTACTGATACTATCAAAATCATTTCCTTTCATTGATGGAACAAAATGGTCAGACCCATAAAATACATTTTTCTTGAGAAACTGCAGGACTTGAACCAGGAGAATGACTAATATTATATTGATGGGGGTACAGAATTATTTAGATCAAATGTACCAAATATTTTTAAGCTATTAACCGAAAAAAAAAAATCTAAGAAACAATCATGTAATTTCTCAAAAGGCAGTCCAGAATTAATTAGCATGAAAAACTATGAACAGGTTCTTCCCTCATTACTTTACTACAGAGCAAATTCTAAAAGAATACATTTTTTTTAAAAAGTAACTGAACTTTCTCCCAAGAACATCATATTGCTATAAGCTAAGTTAAACAGATATGTGTAGGAATTCCAGAGAATTTGCGAGGTCCCAGAAACTACTTTCACATATTTTCAGTGATTGTGCTACCAAAATTATTCTATTTAACTTGCACTTTTATATTGATCACACTGTTTTCCATACTGCTGTTTCCTTGCATCTTGCTATATTATCAGACTGCACCTTTATCAACATGTTCACACCCATCAGCTACTAAATTTTAAGTGAATAGATTAGATTAAATGGCACAGGAGATGCTCAGAAGCCCCAAAGCACATGGTTTGAGAACCAAATAAAAGATCAAAATATCAGAAGATATTAGTAACCATAATTAAATATCTGAAACTAAGCATTTAGGAGCTAGAAAGGAGTGCAAAACACAAGAAGATAAGTAAAATCTTCCCCAACATGGATTAGGAAAAATTCAGAACATAAGACTTTTTCCCAGAAACTGAACAATAAAGCTGCTTGTTATAGAAGGAAAATCTTCATTCTCTGCTGTGCTAGCTAAAAGCCTGCAATTCAAAATAATGCGATCCCAAGATTCTGCCTAACTCCTATTAAAAATACATGGGAATCAGACACCTACTTAGCTTTTAGCACAGCTGTTAAAGTAAAGAGTACATCTTGGTCCACACAACAGCTAGACAAAAATTTAAGAAACTGCCCTAGATATTTTGTGGGAGAGTTCTGCCTCCCACACTGGCATAAGAAGCAATTTACTGAAAGCTAATAATGAAGACTAAGGTGAATAAAATATTCATCATAATTTAAAAATACACATTTAGTCATAGAAAATCATCATATTACAATTCACTGGTTTTGATATCTCAAAAACAGTACTTACAAGTTTTGTCATTGAAAACCCAACAGAGAAGCAACATAGCACTAATTACAGGTCTCAGTAATGCCCATGAGAAGTAATTTCAGATTTTCCAAAAGACAAAAAAATAAGCTTTTGCATCTTTGTAACACTATCCAAAATTCATTGGAAGTTGTGAGAAAAAAAAATGAAAGAGTATTTTTTAAATTTAAATTGAAAGAGTCAATTTTCAGTTATCTGTTTTATATTTCCCAAAGTTATTTTCTTTCAATTAACAGTAAAGTAGAACTTAACGCAAATATATTTACTTCCAGCTCTTAGCCATGTACATTATACAAAATTAAAATGCAGTATAAAGTATTTTTCTGCTGCTAAACACACAGAAAATAAATTAAGAAACCTCTGAGTTATGTGAATATCTTGTACCATTACCACAGTAAGTTTTCCTTGCATTATTATCAATAGTATATTGTACTCTAGTTTTCCCCCATGGAATATATTCCCTCACAGCTTTATACTTTTATATCACTAATAATTGAAATATTTTTTCTTGTTACAGACTTGATAAAAAACGAAATTTAAGATTCAACACCAGCTATGCTCATGAAACAATGGGACTTCTTAATAAGCTGCTACAACAGCAGCTATATCTCATCAACTCCAATATACAGTTCCCAGGAGCTTAAGAGGAAGTCTGGCTTTCCTACACAGACTCATAAAAGTCAAAGGTCAGAAATTATTAAATTTAATCCAGGTAGTATCTAGTCTCTTACATGAAGAAAACCATATGTGTGATTCTATCGTAGGAATCTTCCATTGAGTGTTGCATTATTTCATACATTCCTTCAACATGACTTTCTCTCAACAAGCTCTATTTTTGGGGGTTTTTTTGGTTGGTAAATATACTCTTTACTCACCATCAGTTTGTTTACTCTAAACTATTTTTCTTGAAACTGTATTCTTAAATACAGTTTCATGTATTTAAAAATGAGATACAAAAACCTGAGAAACAACAAACAGCTTCCCAAAATGCTATTTAAAAGGATATATTTTCTTTATACTTTTATCTTATTTTAGCTTCATGTGTGTAAATGTGCCTGCAAGTTGCTTAAAAAAGAGTCTTGTGAAGATGGAGTACAGTATGTTATACTTGCTTACATGAATTATACTAGACATGAGCTACAGGAACACAGGAACAGTGTGTTCAGCATTAGAAATATTTGCTGCTGGAATATATGGAAAATACTAAGTTATGCATGATGCCATTTGGTTCACCTCATTTTCAGTGGAGCTCTTGCAAGTTACAGTAGAGTATGTTTGCATGCTTAACTAAGTGCATTAACATTTTGGTTTAGATCAGGAATACACTTTTATCACCTTTCCCACTGCATTGGTTTGCATTGCAGTCTCAGAGGACAAAGTTGTATCCCTTTTGAATAAAGGTAAACTGACATTGTACTATGGAAGCATCTAAATATTCAACTTCTGTTGATGAGACCAGAGTAGAGCCAGCCTGAGGTAAATTCCTTGAAATATGCATGAACACATAAGCATGCAGATTTGATCTTTAACAACAAACTGGTTTGTTTTACATTCACTCCTGTTGTACTAGCTACTTGCTAATGCAGATGCAGCCTTTACACACCAGCAGCAGCCCCAGCAGCCCCAGAGGAGCTGCCTGCAATGCCAGCACCCTGATGTGGCCTAGGCGGATCCTGAGGCAACAATTGTACAAAGTAGACAGTCCAGCCCTGGTAAGTTGAAGAGAATTTCTCTTACTCTCCATCCCTATGAGATTGCATCTTTCTGTGGAAAAAGCATACAAACAGGTCCAGCAACTCAAAAAGAATAAGTCTTCCTATCGCCTACAGGCTGGTGTCTCAAGCTATCACAAATGCCATATGGAGTCAGAGCAAAGACAAAGGGAACCATTTGTGCATGGGTGCACCCTGATCACCGGGAGGGTGTGACAAAGACTGATGATGCACCAACATGGGCTTCTAGGTTGGAAGTAGATGAATTGTGAGGAAAATCATTGGCCAAAAAGTGTATATACTGGAAGGTTACTCCCCACAGCCACACCAGAAGGTCATTCCCCAAAGACACAGCAGAAGGTCTGACACTTCCACTTCTAATCCCAATGAAATGACTTCTGGTTTTCAGTCTCAGGAATCAGGTAACAAATACTCTGACCAGCAACAGAGAGGCTCCACATCCAGCCAAGCTGAGGAAACAGACAACAGATTTACTGGACTGTATGTAGTGGATTGTCTAGCACATCAGACCCATGAGAGCATAATCCTTTGGTAGACACTGGTACACAGTGTAACATAGTACCATCAAGGTACATGGGGGCAGAACCCATCTGGATTTCTGGAATGACAGGTGATCTCAATTGATGTCTTTGTCGGAGACTGAAGTGAGCCTAACGGGGTATAAGTGGCAGAAGTACTCAATTGTGGACCAGCCCACATGATCTGAGCATCAGAACAGGATACTTCAAGGAAGAAAAAGTGTACCACGAGGCCTTTGATGTAGCCACCATGAATACGGAGAAGATTAAACAGTTGTTTACCTTGCCCAGCCTCTCAAATGATCCTTCTGTTGTGGGGTTGCTGTGTGTCAAAGAACAACAGGTGCCAATTGCTATTATGATGGTGCACTGACAAAAATACTGCACTATCAAAGACTCCTTGGTTCACATCCATGAGCCAATTCATCAAATGGAGAATGAAGAAGTCATCAGCAAGACTTAATCACTATCTAGTAGTCCCTTATAGTCAGTGCAAAAGTCAGATGGAGAGTGGAAACTCAAAGTAGATTATCATGGCTGAATAAAAACACTCTGCCGCTGAGTGCTGCTGTACAGGACACCCTAAAACTCCAAAAAGAACTGGAGTCAAAGGCAGGCAGATGACATGACACAATTGATGTGGTCAATGCTATTTTTTCTACACCTTTGGCAGCAGACTGTAGGCCACAGTTTGCTGCCACATGGAGGGGTGTCCAATACATGGAATGAGCTCCCCCACAGGTAGTAGCACAATCCTACCATTTGCCATGGACTGATACAGACTGCACTGACCAGGGTGAAGCCCCTCAACAACTGAAATATGTTGATGACTTCATGATGTGGGACAACACAATGAAGAAAGTATTTGAGAAAGAATTATTTGGACTATTATTTTACCTAAAAGCTGATTTACCCAAAATAAAGCAAGGTCAAGAGACCTAGCTTTAGGAAATAAAATGGCATAAAGATATTACCATATCCTAATGGAGGTGATTAATACAGTAATAGCTATGTCCCCACCAGCTAAAAGAAAGAAAACACAGGCATGGTGGGTTTCTAGATAAAGCATATCTTTGGTTACAGTCAGATGAGAAGTCCTCTCCACTGAGTGACACAAAATAAGTATTTCAACCAGGACCCTGAGTGTGAAAAATCCTTTAAAGAGATCAAACAGGAGCTAGTTCATACAGTAGCTCTTAGGACAGTTGGACAGGACTAGATGTAAGAAGCATGGTCTACACAGCAGCCAGGAAATATTGCTTAAACTAGAACCTCTGGCAGACAGTCCCTGAGAGACTCTAGTGTTCTGGAGCCAGCATACAGAGGAGCTGAGGCCCACTAGACCTTAAATGAAAAAGAGATAGTGATAGGACACAAAGTGGTTCAAGCTACTTCAGAAGAAGACAGTACAGAAGGAAAGCTCTTCTTGACACCACCAATGTCTGTGCTGTACATGATGTTCAGATGAAGGGTCACCCCTACACATCATGCAACTGACACTTCACGGAATAAATGGGTAGCATTGATCATGCAGTGGGCTCCAATGGGGAATCTCAACTACCCAGGAATCCTTGTAGAGATGATGAACTGGCCAGAAGGTAGAGATTTCAGAGCATTGCCCAAAGAGGTGACTCACATCAAAAAGATGACTCATATCAAAAAAGTCCTGTGTATAATATGTTACCAGAAAGTAAGAAGCAATATGCTTTGTTCACCAAGGAATCCCATTGCATTGTGGGATTCTGGAAAGCAGTGGGAGTACACTGAAGTGGAAACCTGCTGTATGGAGTACAGAAACCAAAAGAAAATGCAAATCAAATCCGTTTACAGGGGTGAAAGTGATCGGTTGCTTTTAGTTATCACTGAATGCAAAAACTCCAACTGGCAGCACAGGGGTAAAAGGGTCTGAGCCATGATGTTGTAGCCAGACAGTGATGTCTGAGTAGGGAACCTTGTTGTTAAGGTCTGTCACATTGATACTCACATGCCTGAGAACTGCACCACTACTGAATATCAGAACAAGCAACAGGCAGACCAGGCTGCTAGAACTGAACTGATTTATGTGAACCTGGACTGAGAATGTAGGGGTGAGCTACTCATAGCTTAATGGACAAAAAAACCCATCAGGATGTCTAGGAAGAGACATAACATACAGATAGTCTCATGATCAAGGGCTGAACTTAACTCATCTATGAATGCAAAATGTGTTGCCATAAGCAAGCAAGCCAAACAGGTAATGCCTCTCAAACACAGAGGACAGTGATTGAGATACCAAAACTGAAAGGCCTAACAGATCAAATATATCACACCACCATGAACATGCCAATGCAAGTGTCACATACTTGCTGTGGTAGAAGTGATTATTGGATAGTTAAAACATACCCTGTAACCAATACCACCACCCAAAAAACCTTGAGCTTTGAAAAACAAGTTTTATGATAACACCCTAGAAAGAATTGAATCAGACAATGAGTACCATTTCCGAAACCATTTCATAGACATCCAGGCCAAGAAACACAGCGTTGACTGGGTATGTCACATCCCCTGTCACGCACCAGCTGCCAGGAAGACTGAAAGATGCAATAGACAGTTAAAGACTATGCTGATAGCAATGGATACTGGGACATTCAAGCAATGCGATGCATGTTTAACGGAAGCCACATGTCTGGATCTGATAGCACACCTAGTCCTGCCCAAACCAAACCTTTATGTACTGTGGAAAGAGCTCCCATGCCATACACAGGGAACTGGCTGTGAAAGTGAAGGTTACAAATTCCTTATGAAAAAGCAAAGCCATTCATGGGATTGATTTTGCTCAAGGACACAGGCACATTTGGTGGTTAATGTAGGAGGACACAGAAATCTGATGCGTACCTCCAGGAGACCTAAGCTTGAAGGAAAAATAACCCATGATTTTGAGTTGTCACCATACCTGTATTTCATTGAAAGCTACCACAGCAGCAGCCATCCTAAATAGTAAAAGAGCCTGTTAAGTGCAGTAGTGATCCAACCTGACCTGGCTCCTACACCCTACAATTCAACACAACACATTATCTCTCCCTTCCCAAATAAGGGCCATAAAAGACAGAGGCCAAGTCATGGACTTCTTTCTTTCTCATCCTGATGGAGTTGTGGGACAGTGGTGGCACGAGCAAGACACCATTGTCTACTTAGTTGCTGTCTGGGTTCAACTCGCAATAGGTTTTTCTTTTTCAAGTAAGAGTCACGTTCCTGATAACTTCATTCAAAGTTTATCTGGACAAGAGATGCTGGAATTTTTTTTGTTTGTTCTGAAAATCATGATTCTGGCCAAATTGAAAGTGGCATGCATTTAAATGCCTGCTATTTTGTACTTTTATCCATTACTGTTAATTCACTATGAAGGGTCACATATATATATACACATATATATGATTTCCATGTAATCAAACAATTTTTGGTTCTTATAACTCACATGTCCCTGCTGAGTTTAACAAATGAGGAAAAAAAGAAGTTAGTTAGATATAAAAAGCTCTGTGCTACCAATACAGCTGAAACCTAACTTAATCTTAAACTCCCTTGTAAATATCTCTTCCTAAAACATATCTGCCCTTTAAGAAACTATAAGATTACCAGGGAGAAAATTATGTATGTACATGTATTTCCTTCTCACTTTCCCATCTTCTTTGCTACCCCCTTCTATCTCTTCCAAATTATTTTTATCCTGCATGTATGCCTCAAAACATGATCTTTTTTCTAGGAAACATGCCCTAACTTCCAAACTTGACCAAAGTTATAAGAGTTATTCATATAACCCCCATCAAGCAACCCTATAATTAACCATCTGCTTCCTTGAGGGCTGGTGCCACTCAGCATAAATCAGAGAATGGGCGTTCTTATTATTATTTTTCTCCATATGAAAAATAACACTTGGGATTTTTCCATCTAAGATAATGCTGTAAACAAACTAAGGACACTGAGAGTACTATATTTTCATCCGCATAGCTGAACCTCCACCAGCTACTTTTGGTTTGCTACAGTAATATTTAAAAATTGCTGTGATATTATAACTGGTTAGGAGACTGAAATTTTCATGCCATAGGACAGTGGGAGATTGTTCCACTCTGGTTCTAAACAAAAGCTGAAACATTTTTCCCCAACAGGGAAGATTTTTTTTTTCTTCTCCAAAAAGCTGTTTTGACTACCCTATTTTCTACAAGGATGAAAGATATCTCCCAGGGTTGAGGATAGTTAGCAGGACCTGGACCACAAGCACTGAAGGGGAACTGGATTTGCCAGCACCCCTCCAAGCTGGCTGGGAGAAAATCAGATAGGTTTCCTATAAACAATTCTCTTTCCAAGTACTTGGTACCTTATTCCCTCAGGAGCTCTGCTGTCTTTTACTGTGTAATTGATTCTCACCTGAATAGAGCACACAGACATATGCAGACTAAATTTAAGTCAAATTAAAGTAGACTAATCCACTATCCTGGAGATGCAGCAGTAGTAACAGGATCATATATGGGAAGATTTTTCCAAGGAATATACTGAATTTTAATCATTAATCAAGTCATGCAAAAAGTGTAATGAATAAAATTCAAAAGGATATTGTAAAACCACAACAAACTAATGCCAAGGGAATAATTACTTTATAATCTGGGGGAAATAAAGATTATCAGAGAGTAACTTCACTCATTAAGAGTTTTCCAAAATACCTAAGTAATAAGCAATGTTTTATAAATTTTATTTTTTACTAATTGTAAAACGTATTTTTATTCTATACAAGACTTTCACTGCAGATAGATTTCAAAAGGAGAAAATCTAAAGAGGAAGAGGGAGACTACAAGCCACAATTAAGAGAGGTGGGGGAGCTAAACAGTCAATAGCAAATGGTGTAGAGCAACAGGTAAAAGAAAGACCTCATTAATGATAAAACAAGAAAAAAGTCTGCCTTCCTAAAATTTACGTACACAAGTGCCCACAGTACGGGAAATAAGCAGAAGGAAGTAGAGCTCCAACTATGCTCACAATATTCTCATTTTGAGCATAACTAAGAAGTTTTGGGAGTTTGCATGATAAGAAAGTTGTGATAGACAAACTCCAGTTCTTCAGGAGAGAAGGGCTAGGAAAACCAGGGAAAGAAGTTGCCCTCTGTGCAAAAGAGCAGCTCAGATTAAAGAAACTTTTCTATAGAATGGGAGACAATCTCATCTAGAGGTCATGGGTTAGGACCGCGTAAGAGGCCATTAAGGGTGATATCTTGGTGGGATTCTGTTACAAACTACCTGACTGAGGTGAGGAAGAAGATGAAATAGGTAAAGAACTTTCCCACGTGAACTGATTGTGACAGGCCCCCATTCACATGGGCAGATTTGACCTCCCAGTTCTGCTGGGAATATAACGTGACAGAACATAAGAAATAACAAAGGTTTCTTCTGGAGGATGTCAGGGAATAATTGCCATGTGCCAGGGATTTATGTACTGGATGGAACATCCAGGGATGATACAAACCTGGATCTGCTACTCACTAAACAAAAATGAGACCAGTAGGGGATGTGGTAATCAGTGGTAATACCTTAGCAACTGTCTTCACAACTGATAGCACATAGCAGAACACAGAACCTTGACTTCAAGAGAGCAAATATCACTTTATTCAGAGGGTTGGTAAATGGGGTCCAATGGGTATATTTAAACAGAAGGGAGCTCAAGAAAGCTGGCTGGTCTTTAAAGACCTCCAAGAAGAAGGAACAGTTCATCTCAAGCTGAAGAAAACAAGCAGACATAACAGGAGACCAGTATGGCTAAAGCAGGGAACTCATGATAGAAATCCAGTGCAAAAAGGTAATTACACAGAAGGAATTCAGAAATACTGACCAGGCATTTAGTGATCCTGTTAGCAAAACTAAAGTTCTTCTCCAGCTAAGACTTCCAATGGAATTAAGGGCAACAAGAAGAACATCTACTGCTATACAAGTACTAAAAGGCTGAGCAAGGAAAGCGTGGGCTCATTACTGCATGGGACAAGTGATTTAACAGCAGGCAGATTAAGGATTAGGTATCGAGCATTTTCTTTGCCTTAGTTCTCAACATCAAGGTCTCCTAGGCTTCTGTATTTAGTGAAAGTTTAGGGAAGGAAAGCACCAGCAGTGGATGGGAATTTAGTTGGGGATCACTTGAGAACTCTTGGCCTATACTAATCTGTGGGATTAAACGAGCCACATTCAAGCATGCTAGAGAAATCCCCATTGTCCTTGCAGAGTGACTCGATCATGTTCCAAAGCTTGTGGAGATGAGGCAAGATAAACCAAGTGATCCAGTGATACATATAATTCAGCTGCAAAACTGTAATATTTAAGTCAGTGAGGGCAAAGTCTAGACAATTACCTAAGGAAGACTGGCATTTTGCAGATATTGGAATATAAGAACACATAAGATTGACTAAAGTAGTGAAGTAAAAATTAATTGTAGAAATTAGCTCTTGTGCTTACCATACTGATAATTGAGAAAAACAGGACAATAAAATAAATGTTAAGACTGCGTTTTCAAATTGCTAAAGCATTTAATAAAGTTTTTTACAATCCAAACCACAAGCTCTGAGTATTGAACTAGTCTTCCAAATCTAATTCACTATTAACTTCCAATTTCAATTTAACACAAGCAGATTGTGTATCAATAATACAAAGAAAAATGGAAGCGACAACCTGCTATTAATATGATGTACAAGCCTGAAATAATAACGACAGTTTAATCCAGTCTCTTCTACAAACACTACATTACCAAAATCACAGCTGAAGAATCCCATGTGGTTTCCATAAGGAAATTGCTAATCCTTAGAATAAGACACTCAAATGTACATTTACTTATGTAAATGTGCATTTAAGTTTATCATATTGGCATTTCAGAGCATGAATTAATAAAAGTATTTTATAAGAAAATTATTGATAGAGATACTTTCAGTACTGTCTTGCAAATGGAAGGTTTAAGATAAATTTTCTGGAACTGCAAAGAAGCAGAAGCTAATTGTAAAACATCTCACTGTAGGGTATTTAAACATTTCGAGCAAGAATATAGAAGGCAGAATTTTAGAAAGGTTAATAACACCAAATGGCATGCCTTCACCCTTATACATAAAATATGAGGATGACCAGTTGTGATGGAAAGAACAAATATCAGCAGCCATACTTCAAGGGCACAGACCCTTCAGGACTCTGCTCTTCCATCACTGAGATGAAATCTTCTTTTTAAATCTATCTCAAAGGAAAGCTGACAAGGCGCACATGTGCCAATGTATGCTACAAATCCTGGCAAAGGCACTGAGTGTTAAGGGATGCTGCTGAAGAATTAATCTCTTTTGATAACCATAGGTTTTTGAGATGATGGAGCTTGTACTTTCCTACACTAATCACTTCAAGGTCTCAAGACACTTAATTACATCCTTAAGTTCATGTTCTCTCAAGAATTATTCTTCCACTAACTTACCTTCTTCTACATTCCTCCTGAAATCTTTAAGTAAATGAAGTTTTGTAGATTTCAAATTAAAGCATCACATTTTATCACAGCCCACAGTAGTTCATTACATAACTGTAGAAGAAGCACCAGAGATTTCACCAAGTTTTATTCCAACTTTACTATCCTCACTTAGTCCTCTATTCGGCTATTCAAGAGAGTGGAGATAAATTGAGGGAAACAAAAAATGCAGAAGCTAGCACTTCATTCAGACTCCATCTTTTTTAATCTATCTTAGAACACAAAACACATTCTAAATAACAGCAAAAAAAAAAATCATTAGATGAACTATTAGCCTTACAGTTTACAGAAAATAGTCTTCCTTACACCCAAGTGTAGTAAATAAAAACAGCTACAGCTCATATTTGCTATATCTAGGTAGAAACTCTAAGACAAATAGCAAGAAATATTTTGACTAAGTCTGGAATTCAGGATATTTTTTTACTCCTAAAAATTGTCTGAATTCCAGACTCAGTCAAAATGCTCTTTTAAAGCAAGGCTAGTCCTGACCTGACATTTGAAAACGACTCATCATCTTTATGTCACTGCAACAAGACGTGCACTACATAATTCAGAGAACTTAGGGAAGACAGCATCTTTGAACTGTTTCCCAGGCAGAAGATTGGTTATCCAAGGATCCTTCCACACTTTTGTAGGACATGGCTAGCACTGCTGACAAGTTTGTATAAAAGTTTATAGAAAGGGTGACAATGTAGTCCACCCACAAGCAATACCGAGCAAACAAATCCTCCTTATCCCTTATCAAGGGAAAAAGAGCAATACTAAATAAAATGTAATGCAAAGATGTTCTGAAATTGTTTGGCTTATTTTTCCTCCTCTACTGGCTATATATATGTACCTCAAATTGTTTTAATTCTCATGATTATGTTCTTTAAAATGGACATTGGGGACTCTCAAGTTTGAAGCTCAGTTACTCACTAAGCAGAAGTGCTGATGTACTTTGGCATTCCCCCTTGACAAGTTTCTGTTCCCAAAAACCTGAAGGAGGACTACCAATTCAGAGCATCTCTCTCACACTTCTATAAAAAGATAAGCTAAAATACAATGAATTCTGGAATACTCACAGCTGTATCTTTCTAATTTGGCATCATAATTCTTCCCACATCTACCTTTGCTGCTGCCACTTTCTGCTATGCACCTTTTCCTTCCTTTTAAAATCTATTTTCAAATAAAAAATGAATAATGTGACTCTCATTAAATTACATTTTTAAGTTTTGCTACTAAGAGAACTGGTCAACTGCAGTCTTAAAAGTCTGCAGCATCTCATTATGTATTTTGAAAAGACAAAATACATTTTTTTAATATCTCAGTTTAATGCGGTTTTTAATTTTTTTAATATGATGTGACTTCAGGTGGTTCTATTTTCTTAAGTGGCATAATAGTTCATAATCTCAAGAAAGCACTAAGCAGACACTTTATAAATGCAGAGCCACTACAAATTTTTAATAAGTATTTATTTCTGAAAAGGTAGGCCATCATCATTACTGCTGGCACTGCTATCAACATCATTTGACAGTTTCTTGCACATTTTAAAAATTCTTGTTTCCTTACTTTCACATAAGTAAAATTAGTCTAATTGAATTTAGCTTCTTCATATGGTGGTGTGAAAATCAATTAGTGCTTAATAAGAATAGTTGTGGGCTTTTTTTTTGTGCTCCTTAACAGCCTGGTATGTAGTCATTACAAGCTATTTACCATTGAAAAACTATGCTATTGACAAGCACAGGTGTCACTGTGAGGCACAGGTGACACAAAAATTTTAGTGGCAGTCATTAGAGCTGTCATATGACACAAAATATTTTCCTATCAATTCATTAAATGACACAGAACTACTCTTAAACGTTATGGGCTTACAAATCAAAATTGGTTAGTCGAATCTTGATTTTGCAATAAATTTTATGCAGAGAAATCCTTGAGGTCATGTAGGATTTACTGCAAGACAGCAATGGAGTTAAACATCCTTAAGAACAATCAAATCCCTCATTGCAAATTCCACACAAGAAATGCTTATATTTCTCCAATATATCTGTACATCCTGGTTTTTTTTCTAGTTAGTCGTTTTACTGCAATACATCATTGTGTCTTAATCACAATGCAGATGCCCACATACAGAAGCAAAAACCTTGTATTTTCTCTCAGCTCAACTGATTGCCCAGTTCAGCAGCTGTTCAGGTTTTGTACATAGGGTCCTCAAGAAGTAATAGTTTTCAAAGTGAAAATACCTATTTTATGTACTAATACCATGTTTTATTTAGTTCAAAGATGCTGCAGGGACAGGTTTTGAGTTGTGTGGGTTTCCCTCCAGTCATAATTTTCATTTAGTGGGTTCAAATGCATTGCCACTTTAAGTAAAAGTTTAGCCTTCAACTTTAATGCAGAGTACAGGTTCTTTTTCACTGAAGCCTCCCAAAAGGGCAATCTCAGGCATAACATCATATCCCCACTTTCTATTTTTTTTCAAAAAAGCATAGAATCATAGAATGGTTAGAGTCAGAAGTTACACCAACAATCATCGAGTTCCAACACCCTCTGCCATGGGCAGGGACACCTCCCATTAGACCAGGTTGCATCTTATCACTGTACTTGAGTCAGACATCTGCATTCAAAATATACAAATGAAAACAGCACTTCTGGTTCCCACTGAGGGTATAGCAAATGGCCAATTCAGGACTATGTGTGAAACAGCCCAGGCATCTCTGTAGCAGGATCTCGCTTCTCTGGAAGACCATGGTACTTGTTGCTGGGGATGCAAGGTCATTAGGTAAGGAAGATAAGGCCTCAAGTAAGGAAAGTTGCAGGTAGGATCTTGAGACCTGAGATATTCCCAAATAACATCCTCTTCACTACGGAACTATAAACATATTTTTCCTTGCAAAGGTAGAAAACTAATCATTTACCAAAGCAGACACATTCTCTGCTTCAGTAGAAGTGCACCGCTAGCTGCTTTGGGGTTGGGTTTTTTTTGTTTATGTTTAAGACTAAAATGAAATCTATTTAAAGTGATGAATTTATCTTTTTTTTTTTCCTACTTGACTGAGCATAGGAACTGCACACGCAATCCATGGGAAGCTCCTTTCCAGTCTCATTTCTAACCTATGACCTTTCCCCAATTACTGCTTCAATTAAATATGATGTATTCAAGTTGGGCATTCCAATAAACGCAATATAACGAAATGCTGGGTTACTCATTATGTTAACCTCATTAGCATGAGATTAATGTAGTGATAAATAGATTGAACTGTCTTCAACTCATGACAAACTGAAAATGGAACACTAAAGAGCTCCCATCACTAATTTAAATAATAAACCAATTTAAATTTTCTAATGAATTTAATGTGATATGAAAGCTGTATCAGCCTTCAGTTAAATCAAACTACATTTCTTTTAGCTCATTATAAATACAATTATGCATTTTCTTATTATCAAGTGAATGCTGTTACATTTAGCTCTTATCCACAGCCATTAATCCCCTTGTTTTCTCATATAAACTACATATAATGAATCCGTTCTCTGAAATAGTGTAACACATTATGAAGGAGGGTTATTATCCACAACTTCAACCTTAGACAGAAGAAAAACCTGGAATTCTGATCAACAAGGACTAGAAAGGGGAAAAGACTCCTGCAAAGAGAGAAAGAGACTTCACGATGGAATCAACATATGTTCTTTTAAACCCAGTGATAAATACCTCAGTTTAATATTAATTTACACTGAAGTACTGCCTGGCAATATCAATAAAGCAGATGAATTCCTTCTGCTATAGAGCCAGAGATGAACACTACTAAAGGCAAAGCACAAATGCAAAACATTTTCCTTAAGGTAAATTCCTCAAGTAAATACCTTCTCATATGGAATATATTTGACAGTCACATTTTCAAATGGTTTAGTCCCATTGCATTCTTCTTACACATCACCAGTAGTTTTGGTCTTCACTCTTTATTTCTTATTTCGTTACACATTTTCCTGTATCTGTTCCTATTTGTATTTTAATATGGTTAAATTCTTAAAAGCAAACAGAGAAATAACATACATTGGATGACATAAAAATTTTGTTTGAAAGACTTTCAGAAGATTTGTGGAAGTGAGGAGTCCTTAGATGTACAAATAAATGGCTACTAATCACCAAAAAAGGTGAGATTTTAAGTATATAAAGGTGTTCTCTTTTCTCCTGAAATTTATGTAGATAAGGCTGGTGTTAAGACAACTCCCTTGTTTGTACAGGACCTTTCCTCACCTTTTGAGTAGGCCCCAAGACACTACTTGCAGCACTCCAAGTGACAGGGTTAGATGTCCTAATTATCAGTTCCATTAAATCCCATCAAGTTCTGCCAAGAGATCTGGATTGCTGCCAGTAATGCAATCTGCAACTTCAGTCCTAAAAATTCCCAAAGTAAAAACCAGACCTGGACTAACTTTACACCACCAATTAAGAGGCTTTTAAAAAAAAGATCCTGGTAGTCCTTAAATTTGAAGGCCAAATCTGAGACAATGACAGTGGATTCAGGGGTAATCAGTCTGAGAACATTACTGATTCTGCTAATGGGAATTGGCAGAATCAGGGAAAACAAGGGAAAAAATTAAAAATCTGCTATAATTGAGTTTTTGAATTTTTCTATTAAAGACCAAAACCTGCAAATTGTGAAAAAACATATAAACACAGGTATAGATATTTAACTAAAATGTTAGAAATAATCTTTTTTAAAATTTACTATTTTAATCTCAGATTTGAAATGTCAAATTGTTTCATAAAAGAAAACAGTCTTAAATTCACTACAAAGACTATGACTTTTTATATCGATTTCCATAGAACTGGAACATTGGAAAATAATTCAATGGCTGGCAAGGTAAATCTAATCAGTCACAGTTAAATGGACCAATGGCAAAGGAGTCTTCAAACTCCAGTTGGATACAATGTCTGATCCATATGAATTTAATTGATTAGTCATGATTAAAGATAACTTAACAATTCTGAATTTAGTAAAAAAAAATCATGTCTTTCTATTTTGTAAGCTTCAGAAAGATGTAGGGCTTTTCTCAGGACTGTTAAAAAAAAATCACAAAAACCTCCCACAAAAACAAACAAAAAAAGCCAACCCAAAACCCCCACCAAACAAAACCCAAAAAAAGAACTAAAAATAGTCAACAAATTCTTCACCTGTGGTGCTGATTACAGAAGAATTTACAGTTTCAGGAAGATGGCTAAACTAGCATGAGGTTATCTGGTCTTACCAGAGAAATCAAAGGATTCCTGCTACAGTCAGTGCTAAGAATTATATACTTGTTTTCCCCAATGACACAAAACAGCAAAGACTAATTGTGCTGGCAACTGAAACTTGGTTAATAATTCTGCTAGCCTTGCACTTGCTACATGTATTTGACTTATGAAAATAAAGTCTCCATGGCTTCAGATGCCAGGAAAAGTATTAAAAAGCAGTCACCAGAGCAACATCTTATTCAATTTTCTTGATGTCTGAATGTTTTGACGAAGCTTATGCACCAAATCTAAGCCACTGAGCATACGATGCACTTACTCTTTTATGCCAGAACTGATTTTAAGCCTCCATAAAAGTGCTACTGCATCCCTCATGAAACAGCAAAATACATGTACAGCAATTAAAATGGTAACTCTGATTGAATAATACATTGAAACGGATGTTTTCTTAGTCTCAGGTAGTATATACCTGCAGGAGTTGTGGGCAGTAGTAAGGGAAAATCTAACTCAATACTTCCATAAGAGAGATGTTTTCCTTTCATCCATCACTAAAGAGTGACCACAAATTAGATCACAAATTAATCACTGATATCCTAGAGCTGGTGAGACTGAGAAAATCTGAACAATGATACAAGACTTTAAAATTCCTCCCTTTTATTAGCATTCCATTTTCCTGTATTACTTTTGGGGATAGGAGTAATTCTTATGTTTGTTTTTTTTATAATGAAGTGATTTTGATAAGATTACAAGACCATGTAATGTTCATATATTGACAATGTACAAACTGGAAACCAGATTCAAATAGTCCTAACACAATACTAAATCTCCCTAGAAATGAGGGTTTTAAGATTTTTTCCCCTCTTTTCTTGGAGTCCCCACGTAAAGCCCAAGCTGTATAGTTCTCCGAATCCTTGGTTTTCAATAATCAAAATTTTAATTAGCCATGCTGAATAATTCTAATTTTGATGAATCATTGAAAAGAAGTTATAAGTTGTTCTTGTTTATCTTTAGGGCAAAACAGGATGTCACATTGAATAGCCACAGCAATAAGATCTTAGCATTGTAGTCAGAGAGGTAAATTTTTACTTAGGTGTCAATGTTTTGACTCATTTTAATTTGAGGTTTTATTCTTCAAAAAAAATGCTATTTAAAACACATACACCCTTATGTAGCTATATTATGGTCATCTCAGCTGCAAGCATTGGGAGAATACAGACACAAATCACATTTATATAAACACAGACATAAGACTTAGAGAAGAACATAGAGCATGAAGGCTCCTCTCCTACCAAACACAGTAGAAATTGGACTGCTAAACAATATTTTATTAATTAGTAAAGTTATCCACTAACATGGAAAAGGTTTTGTGACTAGGCCTAAGCAAGCACTTACACATACAGGTAGTAGTACCATCCACCACAAAAACTCCTAATGCTATTTGTCAATCGTACTAATAGATGAAAATATTTGTCATTCCTTAAATTATTAACTACACTTTAAGTAATAAACATTACAATAAACACACTCATTAATGTTTACCTGACTTTCTTTAAGTGCTTCCATAATTCTTATTCCAACAGCCTTCCAGGACCACTCAATTCAATCAACTGAGGAACCTCAAAGTCACACAAAAACTTCTGTAAAAAATCACATATTCTTTTCTCAGAGATCACAAACTCTGGCAAAGAAATTAAAATTCCTCTGTAATTTATCCAATCCCATTATTAAAGCACAAAAGTCAATTAGAACTAGTAAGGATTTCTCATTTGGAAAATTCACCTTATTGGGTTTTGATTTGGTTTTTTTTTTTCAAATTCTCTGTAAACTGACACAATTTTTATAGGATTCCTGCTACACATAGAAATTTAAGTAGCTCAGATGCGCAGTACAAAAATAATAGGTTTTCCTACTTCATAACTTATCTTTACTCCTTTCTTGCAGTGCTTCTGAACAATGAAAATAGGTACATTTTGTAGTAACAGTTTAGAATGAAAGCAACCTTTAAAATGTCCTTATTCTAGTAGAACCTGTCCTCAGAACCAGGTGACAGACTACACTCCCAGGCACCTGAAAAACGATATAGAAACATAGAAATTTGAAAAGAGAATTAAAATAAATGCTTCTGTGTTAGACTATATGGTCCTTAGTCTTCATTCCACAAAGTGAAAATGCCAGTATTTTTTGAAAGCAATGAAAAATATGGAATATTTGTATTATTTTTTAACTGCTTGGTTGTTTGTAGCACTGCATTAAAATCAAAATACGAAAACAGAAGAGACAGTTGTGTTTTACTGACAAGTACATCTAAACAATACGTTTCATATTAACATTTTTTTTCTGAATAGGGATAAAATAGTTCTGGCAAATAAAGAAACTTAATTTAATTACATCTGAATGACGTTAAAGTAAAATCTCAAAACTTAAGTGGATTCATTTGGGTTATGCATCAGGGAGCTTTTAAGGTACTGTTGAAGAACTGGTTAAAGCTATTTTCAACAAGCATATGAGTTCAGAGACATGATCTTGTACAAAGTGCATAACTTTTTGTTAATGGGATTGTTAAAATCCCCAAGTAGTTGTAGACCAGTAATTTCCCCTTGGAAGATTTTAGTAAAGAACAATGCAATCATCAAAACTGCAGTGCTTGAAACTATACAGTCAGAGCCCAAAAACTCCAGGCACTGGAAGGACTCAAGGTAATAGCTTTAACTCTTCCCTTTTCCATTACTGGTACTTCAAACACCATTCAAGACTTCCATTTATTTTCAGACTGTAATGGAGTCACACCTCACTATAGTTGTAACTTAATGTTTGTGGCTATTCCTCTCTATTAGGAGTAAACCACCACTTCACAGACGTAGCTGCCTGTAATGCGAATTGCTCATCACTGTCTTCACCTTGGACAAGCCAAGCTTACATTTCTGACACCTAATCTAGGCATCTACAGTAAATAGCTTTCCATAGTTCTGTTATTAAATATATATATATATGTACTTAATATTATTCCATTTGGACAGCCAAATAAACTAGCTGTCTTGAGGAAAATAGTATGCCAGTAAACCTATATAAATTTGCCTTAAAGGGCAGAAAATACTCATTACAATATTCTTTGTTTCTTGAGATAGGTTTTCTACTCTAATACTATACTAAGACACAATATTATTATTAGGAAAGAAGGCATGTTTGAAATTAATCACTGATGGTGAAAACATGTGAATTATTATTTGGCCAGCTTGATTCCAGACCTCATTAGTGTACCACACAGAAATTGTATTGCTTTCACATAAATATTTGCATGAGTTTTGTTGCAACTCCTTCCTAATTCTGGCTGATGAGAAAGCTATGTTTATAGCCCTTCTGTTGTTTGCTTGCTTTCCAAACTGCACATTCCCAGTATCATAGCTATGGAACCCATTTAATCTTTAAATTGCATGCTTTTTTGAATGCTCGCTGATTAAAATTTTCACAAATCAACAGATATTTGCTTACTAAGGACTGCCTACTGAAATGTTTAGTGAAGTAAAAGTAATATTTTTTAAATCTTACTAAGTGAAACCAAAATTGTAATATTGAGTATTTTGGGGTCACAATTCTGAAAGGATTTAAAATACTAATTATCCTTAAAAAACAAGTTAGTAAACCAAAATTTCTCATCACCGTACTTTTCTGGATACTCGGGAAAAAAACATCTGGCATCCTCTAAATACTACTGTTATTCCTAATTTGGAATCAGTAGATATTTTATCTTTGCGTCTTCATTCACAGAGAACAGGCTGATGAGCTGGTGGTTTTTTAGAGGTACCTGCTCTATCTCCCAAATGTATTAGTTCATTTCCACTCTCACACATTTCATAGCCATGTAGGTTTTCATAGTTTCAGTTAAAAGCCCTGCAGGGTCTTCAATCTTGTTTCTAGTTAACTCTTCAAAAAAAAGTACTGAAGTGTGAAAGTAATGTCAATGAAAGTAAATTAATGCAATACAACTATATGAGTCAGGAGAGAATGCAGTTTGCAAAGATTTGCAGGCTCTGTAGAAGTTTTCGTATACAGCACTGAATGCTAACAATGGAAATACATTGAAACACATATTTTTCCATTTCCTCACCTTTGCAAGAATTATATGTAATTAAAGGTATTTATTCAATCATTTACAACCCCCAAATAAGTCTAAATCCTGACTTCATGCCAAATAGTCAGTTTGTACTTGGATTAGCTGGGTTTAAAGCCCAGTCATTACATCCCCTTACAACACAACTACTTAATGAGTTAGTTCTATCGTTTCGGATATACTCTTACATTTAACATGTTGGTTTAGCTTGCCTTATGAAATAACCATTAAAAGGAGATTAATTCTTGCACGTTCCCATGAGACCAACCAATTTATATAAACACATATTGGGGAAAAATATTTTCAGATTATTCTAAAGCAAAAGCAGTAGCAGCAGTTCTGTCTTCCTCCAATTACCTGAATTATTATATGGGTCCTGTTGTCACCATTATAAAAATATACCAAATTCATTGTGGTTTTTTAATAGGATTACTGAAATGGCTGACTGAAAACCGACTCCTATTTAAAAAATTTATTTAATTAATGTTTTTCTCTCATTGTTTTTTCTTAATAGCTTTATACTGTACAAAGTCTTACTCATTTTAAAACGGCTACTGTCAGTGCTGTGAACAGACTGCATACTCTAAAGGAAGGAGGAAAGAAGATAGGCAAGCAGGAAACCCAAGGCCCAGTTAAGCACAAACACTACCAGGAGAACAGTGGAAGGACAGGTGTCCTGAATAATATTTAATTCTCTCTGCCCAGGAACTAATCAGGGGCCACCGCTCCAGCTGTACCCCTGACAGTTAAGGGTAGTTTTTCAGAAATAATAAAAATTAAAAAATCATCAATAAAACTCTTGTTGTAAAAAAGGAATGTAAATCCAAATTTTTAACTTTTTTTAGGTCTAGCTTAGCCACATAGCTGTCAGAGTTGACCTCTGGGGAGGCTTGGATGTAAAAAAATGTGACTATCCACATTTCAAATAAAGCAGTGTATTTTACCCTAACAACGGTGCTTCTGAGTACACACCGAAATGGAAATGAAGATACTGAAGAAGGACTGGTGTCTGAAGACACAGAAAGATAAAAAGACTTTTTTTTTCCAACTATTCATCATATGGTTCTGTTGAAAGTGGCCACAGATGCATCATTTTCTTTCTTATATCTAGGCGTGGGTAAGTAAACAGTGTAGGACATTTCAGTTTGGACACTTAGTTCTTGTCAATTTCAATGGAAGTAAGAAATCTAAGCCCTTCTGAAAAGCGTATTAATTTTTTTTCCCATATCTTCACATGATCTAATATGTGTAAAATCTAGCTACCTATCCTCACAAAGTTGCAGCATCAGCAATCAAATTTAACAAATTTAACATTCTCTTTTAAGAAGTTCACAGAAGTGAACAGAACTTCTTGAAGTTCACAGCATCACAGAATGATGTGGGTTTGGAAGGGACCAATCCTTTCTTGCCAAAGCTGGTCCACCTAGAGCAGGTTGCACAGCAACCTGCTTTTTAATGTCTTCAGAGAGAGAAGGAGACTCCACCATCTCTCTGGGCAGTCTTTTCTAGTGTTCTGCTACGCTCAAAGTAAAGACATTCCTCCTTATGTTTAGATGGAACTTCCTATGTTAAAGTTTGAGCCCATTACTTCTTTTCCTGTCACTGGGCACCACTGAAAAAGACTGGCCCCATCCTCTTGATACCCACCCTTTAAAGTATTTATAGACATTGATCAGATCCCCCCTCAGTCTTCTCCAGACTAAAAAGACCCAAGTCCCTCAGCCTTTCCTCATAAGATAGATGTTCTAGGTCACTAATTATCTTTATAGCCCTCTGCTGTCCCCTCTCCAGCAGTTCCTTGTCCTTCTTGAACTGGGGAGCCCAGAACTGGACACAGTACTCCAGATGGGGCCTCACCAGGGCAGAGCAGAGGGGGAGGATGCTGGCCACACTCTTCTTCATGCACCCCAGGATACCATTGGCCTTCCTGGCCTCTCTTTTTAGGATGCACAATATTTTTATCTTGCCTTATGAAATAACCATTAAAAGGAGATTAATTCTTGCACGTTCCCATGAGGCCAACCAATTTATATTGGTTCATCACAGAGCCACTTGTTAAAATGTATTTGTTTCATCATACCTAATTTCATATACACTATTAACACGGTGACATATGTGATATAGCCTAAATATATACCCTAACTCCCAGCAAGCCAGGTTACTGTCTTCAAATTTTAACTCAACCGTGAAGTTCTTTTCACTGTGGGGGTGCTTTTTGTTGTTGGGTGATTTGTTTTGCTTTTTTCTCAAGAGAAACTCAAAGAAGCAGATGAAACAGACCAGCACTGAAGTTGAGAGCCTTGTAATCAAACATAAATAATTTACCTTTTATTCTCTGACATAATTTCTTTAAAAGGACTAATTTCTAATATCTAATTCACTGAGTAACACTCAATATGTTGCAGTTAATCCTTCTCATTTTTGTATGTATTCTAATATCCTTTATTCCTACCCATCAAAATCTTTGTCAGAAGATCAAAGATGGTTTTTTTCAGTAGTTTTTTAACATATTGACACAAAAAGCACTTACAATGAAAAGATATTTTAATATTAGTAGTAGCTTTTAGGATATGTATTCAGTACCTTCTCTTTTTTTTAATGTAGGGAACAGTCCTGAAAGCTTCTTATCACAAATCAGCTGTACTCCACATGCAGTAAATTTGTCACTTTGGTTCCACACCCAAACGAAAATCCAAAAGCAGAGCAACAGCCCTGCTTTAGTTCTGTCTCTTCACTGTTGGTTTGTGGGTTTTTTTATTACACAAAATACTGCTCATTCACAAATTAAAAACAAATAATTACTTAATGTACATATGAGATTCAGACAAGAATTACAAACTGAACTCTGATTGCTTCCACTCCATTATAAAAACTCCAGATTATACACAATTCTTTACAATTAACATAATATTGTCAAAAATCTAAATACAGAACTGAACTGTCCTGTTTGTCTGACCTTTCATGACGGAGTGACTACATCAAAGGACAAAGGAAAAGCTACAAATGTTATCTACCTGGATTTCTGTAAGGCCTTTGATAACAGTCCCCCATAACATTCTTACCTTTAAACTGGAGAAATATAGGTTTGATGGGTAGGCTGTTAGGTGTACAAGGATTGGCTGGATAACTGAATGCAAAGAGTTACTCTCAAAGGTTCAATGTCCAAGTAAAAACCATAATAAGTGGTGTCCTTCAAGGGTCTGTAATTGGACAAATAATATTTAATATTGTCATCGACAACATAGTGTGAGTACGTGTACCCTCAACATGTTTGCAGATGACACTAAGCTGAGTGGTATGGTTTCTTTGCTAGACGGAAGAGATGTCATCCAGAAGGACCTTGACAGGCTTGAGGAGTGGGCTAATGTGAAACTCATTAAATTCACTAAAGCCAGGTACAAGGTCCTGCACCTGGGTTGGGGTAATTCCCATTACCAGTACAGGCTGGAGGACAAGGGCCACAAAAATGATAAAAAGCATTGAGCACTTCTATGAAGACAGGCTAAGAGAGTTGTGGTTATTCAGCCTGGAGAAGAGAAGGCTCTTGGAAGACCTTAGTGTGGCCTTTCAATACTTAAAGGGGACTTATAAGAAAGATGGGGACAAAACTTTTTAGCAGGGCCTGTTGTGATAGGACAAAGGATAGTGTCTTTAAACTTTTAAACTAAATCTAGATTCAGACTAGATACAATGAAGAAATTTTTTACACGGAGGGTGGTGGATGGAAGAGGTTGCACAGAGAGGCGATGGATGCTCCATCCCTGGAAACAGTCAAGGTCATGTCAGACAGGACTCTGAGCAACCTGATTTAGTTGAAAATGTCCCTATTCACTGCAGGAGGGCTGGAACAAATGACCTTTAAACATCCCTTCCAATTAAAAACAATTCTATGATTCTATAAAAGATGAAGCAAAACCAAGTGTGTTTCATACTATATATATACACATTATAATACTTATTATTATGATGATGAAATAATAATTATAATAACTACACTTTTCCTTATCTTAGCTGTTAGTAAAACCAAAATTTGAAGATCACATAGCAGATTGTAATTTTGTTATAAAGGGCAGATAAAAATTAATTTCAAAATCTAAGACCCTAATGTCCTTTTGTTTAAAAAATAAATAAATCAGTCATCCAAAACTATCTTGAAAGATTAAACAATTGGACTATTATGAAGAATTCAAAATATCCTATTCTGTTTTGAATTTTGAGGATGAAAATCTGTTCCTAACAGAAGTTAGCAAGAGAACTCTGGCTTCAAAGAGGATATGCAGAGACAGCAAATCTGGGAGGTTTAAATTAAACTGCAATTAAATATCTAACAAAGACAAGAAACATCATTAAGATTATTGAAGAGTCTCCTAATAAAGGTTTTAAAAAATTACTGCTTGCAATCCTTAGCACTATTTTGTCTATGACCCTTTAAAAATGCTTCCCTTTTATCTCAGGAAGCAGTGAAACAAACATTGATATCTTGTTCAACAAACATTTTTCTAATTTGTGACAAGTGAAAAAGCGTCGCTTTACTGAGCTGGCCTACTTTAGCTCCTGGCTACAGAGGAGACCTGCAGCACTTTGTGACCAGAAGTGCTATGCATGATCCAATTCCTTCTGCATACTTACCCTAGGCATGGTGGCCTGAGAAAAGCTGCCACCATTTTCTGTCTACTCCTACTGAGCCCTGGCACAGACAGATCAGAAGATGGATGTTCTGAATGCTTTCCTCCTGAGTTTTATGAAAAACTTGATCATGAGTCTTAGTTAACCAAATACAGATCTACTCAATTGCTCCAAAGGAAAGGAAAAGATAGATAATACATATTTTATTCACATAACTACAGTAAGACTTGATAGGATAATATCTGGGAATTAAATCCATCTTCTCACTAGTCATTGTTATGCAAGCCCTTGATACTACCAAAATATGCATCTCTAAGCAGTAAGTCACTATCACAATTGCCATTATTGATCTTTAGAGTCAGTAGCTGAATCCATCTGTGGGTTTCTGTACTATCTATCTTGATTTTCCACATCCTCCTACCTAAACCCATTAAACTGTCATCTGTGAGTTTATATCATTTTTACTTCAGGGGCACAAAGAAACTTTGCAGTTCTTGTTTTTAAAAAGCATCCAAACTACTCTATTGCATCCTGAAAACTTCATTTTGCTTCATATTTTGTCTCCTGTTATCTTGGCCATGAAGGGTAACACATTTAATAACGTTTAAGCAGCAGGATATCAGAAATATCTGATAATCAGAAACATTAGAAATATTTAAATTAGACATTTGAAATGCAATTCTTCACTTCTCATCAAATGTCTTCAAGCTTTTGTTGCCCACTTCAGCAAACAGGGTTATTCTAGTCACATTTTTAAGGTGTTTTCTTTGATGTGCAAATAAATGAAAAAGCTCAGATAAGAAAATTCAATGCATTTTGGGTACTTCAGATGAACAAAATCAAATAGATGAAGTGAGGTCATTTAGTACCGAAGGCATAAAATGTCAAAAGGCATATTTAAAATTAAATGTAGTAATTGCAGGAAAATGTGTGCTAATGTGCTATTATAATAACAACAGGAGTCTACAGATGAAAGGGTAGAACTAAATTTAAAATATCTCTGCCAGTTATAACTGAGTACACCACACCAAAGTAATATACTTTTTATAGGTACAGAACCATTAGACATAGTTGGAATGCAGCAGTCTGATATTTTTCTCGAGACTTTAAGTACTATAAAAACTGAAGTAATTTTGTCTAACTTACAATATCTATAAAGATAACTATGCCTACTTACAATGATTAATTAGTAGTAGACCCGCACTTTGAGCAGCCTAAATTAGGCTAAAAATAAAAAAGTTCTGCTGACTTACAGAAGTTAGTTATTTGTCCACAGTTCAGCTATTCAGTTGGGCTATATTTAAGTTACAGAAACTACTTGCAGATCTGCTTGATTCCTGACACGGTCACAAAACTACTGTCAAGATGGGGGAAAAGAAGTGCCAAAAACAAGTGGGTAAACCATAACAGCATTCATATCGGAATCATGAGACTCTGTTGGACACTGCTTTCTAGAAAATTACTCTGCAGTTAGTTTAAATGGGTTTGTGAAATTAATGGTTTAAGAACCAAAGTCTCACCATCACAGCTAACATTTTCTCCTATAACTTGTTCAGGACGTAGGATTTAGCTCAGCTTATAGCCTTTATTGTTCTAGACAAGACGTTACAATCTCCATAAAGCCATCCATCCATCCAAATCCTGAGAAGAACTGGGAATCTTGGGCTGGTGTTTGTCCAATCCACCCTCTTAATAGTGTCAAAATCATACACCAATTTAAGCAGATGATATGGAGCTATGCAGAAGACTGGAGCACCCACATCTCCTACATCTGTGTGCAACCACAGCCCCAGAAAGGGTTGTGCATATTTGTTGACCTACACCACCCAGGAGACACTGGTGCCTGTAACTGCACTGATTAGTTGGAAAAGGATGTTTTGAATGTCTAAAGTTTACTAATGCTTTAAAAGTCTTTAACATTCTGTTACATCTGCTGTATTAGTCATACTGATCCCAAACGTGTATTTCACTGATTGCTGGCTAATTATGTATCATTAATAAATCCCTAAATTAATTAAACCCCTTTGATCCTGATTTGGTTAGCTATATTAACCAAGCACTGTTTCCCTGCAACAAATGCCAGCTCAGCAAATGTAGAAGTCATTCCTAGAAATCAGATTGCATGCAGGTAAATTTTATTTTCTCCTTGTGTTCATTTGCATGCAACTCCAGCTTGAATGTGCAACTGCCACACAAGACCTGCTACTGGAATTTAGAGTGCTGGGGTTTTTTTAATTGTACAGAATTTTTAAAGGGGAAAAAACACTATCATTTCTGGATTGTTAAATGTGGAAAAAATGAAAGACAAAAAAGTAGAGGATAATTTAAAGTAAAATAAATATAAGAAAGGTTAAATAAATATTTTTGCAACTGCGAACAGTATTTACCTGAATTTTCCAACAAGGTGACACACAGGTAAGTAATAGATACCTAGGTGTATTCTGAGTATCAGGTGAAAGGTATCACACATTAGCTAATAGGAATAGAAATCCTAGTACACCAAAAGAAAGCAGATAAACATACAAGTGTCTCACACAGTACTTCTGTACAGCTACAGTGATGCACCGTACTACTATTGCATATATGTAGATGTGGCAGGTGCACCCACCCTGACAAAGCCCTGACAGAAGCCCACACGAAGCACTACATGACCATATTTGACCACAGATCAGATTCAAATAGGGTATAATCAGAGTCCTGCAGGACAAAAAAAAATTGTCTCCTCACAGGAGAGGATGTGTTGTCATAGACTCCTCCTGTTGGCAGGGTGCTATTCCATGGCTCATCTCCTGTACAGGTTGAGACCTCCCTTGTCTTATAGGTAAGTAATTGTGCACATTTTGAGTCATCATTTCTAACGCTTAAGAATTCTTGGGTCATGCAGTTTTAATTTCCTCATACATTCTGAATCTGTGGTTTACTAATGTTGTCCGAGTGTTAAAACATTTTGATATACCTCATTTCCAGTTGGCTCTCTGCTAAACAATTTTTTTTAGAATAAAGTTTATTTTATCACCTCTCTAAATTTGATTTTGTGAGCCTCCATAACAGCAGGTTTCCCATACTTCTCTGTCTTAAGTCTTATTCTGACTAAACAGTTTCTCTCTTGAAAACTGCTCTGGATTTTTCTCCACACTGCCAAGATGAGGAACTGATGAACTAGCTTGTATAAAATGAAGTTGAGATTGATCCATTTGATTTATATTTCTGGAAAGTTTCATATGAACTCATAGCTCTTACTGTGATTTTGCACAGTTTCTATGCAGAATGTGCATTTGTGACATTTAGGGCCAGAGCTGTGAAAGAGAAATGTCAATTTCCCAACAAACTTAAATTTCCCAACAAACATAAGGTCTCAGTCTGAATTCCTTCAGGCATAGAAGCAACTTGTTAAAGGACTTAAAAATCAACATCTGTCTCACAACACTGTGTGGAAAGTACTGAAGATAAAACATCCTAAATACTGCTAGAGACAAATGTTTGTTCATAGAATTACTGTTTGGAATTTCCTGTATTTAGCCATAAATAGCAGTTAATTAACACTTTTATGGAGGGAAAAACTAAACTGGGAAAAGAAAGCTAGACTCTTTAATTGAAAAAATGTGTTTAAGGTTTTGTTAATATAAACTTAAAATGTCTCCCAAAATAAAGTATGTTATAAGCTGTCCATGAAAATCAGCAAAAATATAACAGACTGTATATCATATACTGGTTGCAATGACTTACCTTCTTTTCATCCTTTAGGCTGAAATCGCATCAGTAATACATAATTTTCTGTTTTTTCTAGCTGAGCGTTTGTTGTGTCTAACAGTCCTTAAAGCACTCATTCAGTTCTTCAAGGTTACATCTTAGAGAAGAAAAGCATGAATGCCAAAGGTTTACTAATGCTTTTTTTCTAAACCCCCATTCTAAACCCTAAACAGCTCCAGAGTGTGGTATGTTCTAGCAACTTCCATATGTATATGAATAATTGTAGTTATACACCTATCTAATGCTCTTGGCCTCACTCCATTCAGTTGTACTGAGATGAACATTTGCCTCAAAGATTTGGGCGTGAAACATCAACTTAATCTACAGATAGACCAATTGATAACAGTAACAGGGAATTTGCAAAGTGACTTTAAGATGTTTTAAATACTTCAAAAGCAGACAGACAGGATCTGTTGGGACTACCTATGACAAATGTATAGAAGATGCACTCAAGAATGTTAAAGACATAAGCAGAGAAGTTATACATTACTTACAGCTCAAGATGATGTGGAGATTCACAATATACTCATTGTGGAAGACAGCATAGAGAAACTATATCAGTTTGTAGTTTTTCAATAAAGAAAAGAAATTACTGAGTCAGATACATAACTTAGAGGTTGTATAGCAGCACTCACACAGAGATCCAAGGAAACTCACACTGCAGTTGCAGGTCTGAAAACTAAGGTGTGTAAACTATTGCATGCCAGAAGATTAGTAGGCTTGCTGGTCTACCAAAAGGGATTTACAAGGTATTCCAGGAGCTGACAACTGATGAGTCTGATTTCCATCTCTGGTAAGGCGAAGAGTCTACATAAGACATACATCACTGAGTCTTTTTGCAAAAGGACAGTGTGGCTTCCTGAAGGGAAATACTGTCCCAGTAGCCTGCCAAAGCTCTTGAAGGGGGTCAATAACCATACGAACATCCAGCAAATATAACATATCTGCATTTTCAAGAAGCATTTAGCAAGGTTCCACAATGCAAATTGCTACAGAAACTGAGCTGCAATATGATTGGGGATCCTTCCATAAACTAAAAAGCTGATGAAGAGAGAGGAAGCAAAGGAAGATCTTAATGCTCCTTTTTCAGGGCAGAGAAGACTCAGGTACCAGTGCTGTTATTGACTCATTTTATTCACCGTTCATGACAGAAAAGAAAGTACACTGTCAGATTTCCAAGTCTGCTGACAATATAAAGCTTTTCCAGGTAGATGGATACCATAACAATGGCGAGGACCTCATTAAGCTGAGCTTGTGAGCATCAGATGGCAGATGAGCCTCAGGGTAGACAGATGCAAGGTTGTAAACAAAAGGAAAAAAATTACCTGAAGCGTGCCTATGTAATGCTGACGTCTGAGCCAGCAGACAACTCTGGATCCACCACTAGTAGTTCTCTGAAATCTTTTAATCAAGGTGTAGTGGCAGACAAAAACGACAACAGTGCATTGGGCATCTCTAGAAAGGATACAGAGAAATCAAAACAGAAGGCCACCTTGCAAGTGGTTCTGATCTTCACGTCAAAATTCAGCTTGAGCAGCTGCCTCATGAGGAACAATGAGAAAGGTCTTGAACCTTTTATTTTGAAGAGGAAAATGCTGAAGGGAATATTACCATGTTTCAAAACACATGAAGATGGTGTATAGTGTAAAGGCAAAATTATTACAACCAGATCCTGCAATACTGGATATAAAGAGCATTTAATAGGAGATTTTAAAAGTATTACACAACAGGCTGTGAACTTCTATGACTAGCTTCTGTCACAGTTTCTTGTGAAGGCAAGCTCTAATGGCAGATTCAGAAGGTGTTTAAACAAATTCAAGGATCATAGATTCATTAATGGATACTAAATAGGATTAGGCAGGGAAGCAGCCTCTGATGCCCATATCATCATCCTGAATGCTAAGGAAATTTAGGGAATGGAAGGAAGATAGTGGGCAGGATCTTAAGATAAATAGCTTCTCCTTTTGTCACCAGGCAAGGGAAAATAGTCTAGACAAACCACAAGTCTGACTCTAGGCCATAGCTTAGGTTCTTGTTTGTATGGAGCAGGAGTTAAATTACTGCTGTAAAATGGGGTCCTCTCCCTTTTTACCTTAGTTATATACAGCTGCATTCATCTTAGAATTGGAATGGCATGCTTCTATTCCAGCCTCTGGCATGTGATCCTTATCTAAACATGCAACTAGTTTGTATGATAAGAAAGCAAATCTCAGTTCTTAATGAATATTCATGTTTACATTACTCCCAAATTTTATCAATAAGTTTATAGATTATCAAACTACTTTTTCAATCCATTGTATTTTTACAGATCTTGCCTCTCTTGATAATTTTTTCTGGAAACACTGGCTCTGCTATTGATAGATAGGGAATACTGACTTGAACAATCTAACCTGCTATCAAATATTAAGTTACTATTCAAAAACCAAAAAGGTCTTAAAATATTTAAATTCCTAGATATTAAGCCAGGTAGCTTGATTCCTGAAAATTCCTACTCAGGAGTCAGGGATGGGGAAAAAAAAAAAACATTGAAAGATTTATAGAATTCTTACCTCTTGGGACTGAGTAAAGAAGAAAAAAAAAATGAAATTATGAAATTAAAAAAAAGAGAACTTCATAACAAAAACAGGCCAATCCATGAAATTAGATAAAGATCAATTTGTTCAAAACAGTTCACAAGCCTAAGTCAAGTAAACAACAATATTTTAATATATAGGTCATTTCAGCAGATGTCCTGGTAGACACATTTGATTTGGCTGCAGAAAGTTGGCTTTTTATTTTTTTTTTTTTTTAAGGCTGCAATACTTATTTGGTTCAAATAGTGCTTTGGGAACCTAACAGCAAGTTCTGGGTTTACTACCATAAGATGTAAGATTTAACCAAAATGCTGGTTAAGACCTTTCAAAAAGCAAAATGCTAACACACCTCTGGCCCCAAACCTCAAGTACATTCATTCACAGTACTTTTTACTTCTCCTTCTCCATTTTACATTCAGAAAAGGCATAAGAGAAATGTTAAACAGAGGTTGGCTGTAATGCCTTGTAAACCAACAACTAATAAGGAAATTTTGTTTCTAGGGATAACAGTACTCTTAGCTGCAAATGGCTTTTGAAACATCCCACAGTTGCAAAGTTTTGTTACAGACTTTACAAAAGCATACAAAAGCTGTTTCCATCCAAATGCTGATAATTTGGTAGAAAAGGTTAATAGGCTTAACTAGCTTAAGGGTTACATTATATTAACAGCTGTTAAAAAAAAAAAAAAAAAAGGAAAATGTGCTGCTGAAATACATTCAATACTTCCTACCAGAGCTTGAAACGTGATTTGGAGGTAGAGGAGTACCGAGGTAAATTTAGTGAGCTAAGGTATAGTCCTATAAACATATTCACAGATGAGAAAAACAACTTTTTTAAAATATTCTATTTAAGTAATAATACGAAAAGTTCATTATATTCTACAGCTAAGCTCTCTGAAGGGATTTTAGAGTCCATTAAACTAAGACATTCCATTAAAACATCTAAATAAATATGATTATCATAACATTCAAACTCTATTGTAAAAAAGCCCAAGAGAAGAAGTTTGTTATGAAGTCTGGCCAGGTACTTAGGTGCAATAATCAGAACTGCAGACTGAAGAATCCAGGATTATCAGAAAATTTAGCAATGCTTACAAAGATTTTCTTCTACATACTCTTTCCATTATCTTCTAATGTACCTTACATGTAATATGCTTTTCTGTTAATATGATCACACACAGTCTCTTTCTTTTCTGAACAGTATTCCAGTAAATTACACTATTTTCCATAAATTCTCAGAAATTAAATAATTACCATTTTTCTTCCTAACATTTGCAACATTTATCAAACACACATGGTGCAAATTTATTGAAGAAAAAATACACTTAAAAACACAGAAAATTAGAAAATTAGAAAATTTAGAAAGCTAATTTAAAAGTAGAGGACTGCAATTTACAATGACTAAAACATTCACTGAAAGCTTGGTTTGTTTAAAAAAGCAATTCTCAATGGGTGAAAGACTTGATAACATTACATTTTTATGTGAAATGTTTCTATTCTCTCTATTAGGTTATTTTATTGTTGTTGAACAGTCAAACATGCCACTATTGGTGTGGCCAGAATATAAGAAATAGGAGAATTTAGCTTTCCTTGTGTGATGCGTGCTTGACCTCATCTTCCACAATGGAACCCAACAGCTCATTACTGCAAAATCCGACATGGAGCTAAGCAATGGAAACTCATAAAGGAACCCAAATTGTGCAGAAAACTCTTTGAACTGTAGCTCCATATGACAAAATGCAAAATTTCTGGATCGAGGTTTTCTTAAACTTCCATTTCTTTATAATTTTCATCCATAATTAAAGATAATGCAAGGGGACCAAATTTCAGTACCAGAGTGAGTCTCAATATGGAAATGACACTGATTTCTTATACATTGGCACATATATGCATCAGAACACAGATTCATTTCCTGCAGTTTTTAAGACTGAGCTTAAAGTATGAGGAAATGTTACAAGGCAGTTCTTTATATGTATATTCTGAATATGCAAATACTATTGCATATATAAAAGGAATGCCAGTATTAGATGCTAGATGTTCAAAAGAGTTAAAAAAAAAAAGTATGCTTTTGATGAAAGCAGAAATTTTAATTGAAAATGACATAACATGTTCTGTAGCATGTTACTAACTCTAATATTAAATCCCTTTTTAAACTTTTTTTCCTGTCAGGCTGGGTTTTCTACTAATTTCTGTGTAGAAGCAGTATTACATGAGCTTCTGATGCAGTAATGACTAAACGTTCTGACTAAACGTTAACTCAGGAGGTACAAAGAAATCAATTTGAGAACAGCATAGATTGTTAAAAGAAAAAGACACATGTAATTTCAAATTCTGCCTGAAAATGCACTTCATGATCAAGTCTATCATAGTGCAAGTTTGGGGGTTACTGAGTTTATTGTTAGCACAACAGTGCTGATGCAATCTGATAGACTGTCCACTGCCACTAGGGGCAGTAATTTCTAGTGACCAGACAGAAATTAGGTCAGAGTCTGACCCGTCATATTCCAATAGGAGGCCTTTTGAGGACAGAATGTATAAAAATAGTGCAAACTTTTCCATTAAGATGAATTAATATATTCTATAATTCATTCAATATTAGTTGTATATAATCCAATAGACAATCTTTAACAGAAAAAGATTGAACCATATTTAAAATACTATAAAAATTAAAGAAAAAAAGTCTGTGAAGTTTTGAGTCTGTTACCAATTTTGATAGAAAATTTCACTGAATAAAAGACCAACTATGACTGGCAAAAAGAAACATTGTCTCACATACTGCATGTAGACTAATCTCTAAAATATTTCTATCAGTTACTTGGAAAGCTTAATGTAGAGTTTCAAAACAATTTAGTCAGAAAAGTGCCAGGTGAAAACAGAACATAATTCTACTTTCAGCTTTAAGAAAAGAGATTCATTCAGAGAAGGACAGAGTAAAGCAGGCAGTATTGTACGTATATTTTAAATGAAAAAAAGTAATCTTTCTGCTGTCTGAAAGCAATATCTATATATATATAGATATGTCAAATATCTATAAATATGTGAAGAAAAAAAGTGCACAATATATCATACTATAACAATTTTAATTTTTTCTACTGAGAAAGTAAAAACCAGTTCCTCAACATGCAAATATTGTATTGAGAAAACTAAAAGACATGGTTCTTGGATTTTTTTCCCTCTGGCTAAACCACATGCTTAGCAGCCATTTGCAGTTTGGGCATAATCTATGAGCTACACTTCACAGAAGATTCACAGATCCATAGCTTCACATCTAGGAGATCTTGCTGCTATAGGAATATAGGAATATAGGAATAGGAAATGAAAGATGCCTAGATATTCAAAAATAAAACTTCTTAGGAAGAAGTAGCTTATTTTCAATGAAATTTACCCTACACTTTTTTCAAGAGTAAGCACTTGCATTTGCATGGTCGTGTTCTTTTCCTCCAAAAGACAAAGCCTCAGCTGAAATACAGATTAAGTTCTTTTTAGGATTACATACCAAAGTAGTTCCTCTTTCAACCAAAAATGAATCACTATTTTCCCAGATTTTTGTAATCCACATAAACCTATGTAAACAATTCCACTAAATATTTTCAACAATTCTCTTGGCATCCTTTCCCTTCTTTGAACCATAACAGTGTGTTCTTCTGTAACACCCTCCATTTACATCTATGCATTCTGCACCCACATTAATGTTTTTTTAGGACAACAGCAGTAACACAAGACTGCTCTATTCATTAAATTGAACATGTGATACTTTTACTATAATTTTCAAGAAGGAATGTTTCAAGATTTTTCACAAATTTTAAATATGCAACTCAAAATTACAAGGTGAAGCCTGTAGTCCCTGTTTTAAGTGAAAATTACTTTAGAAACAAAGGGAACAAAATAGATGAAATTATTCTTCCTCCAGAATTGATTATTTAGGGGAAAATATATATGAAGAATAAGCTTAATGCATATTTATATAAAGAACAGGACACTGCCATGACCAGCATTTATACTGCTATAATTTTATAAATCATTAAGTTTTGTAGATCAACATTTTGTTTCCTGGAACAGATTTTCTAAACTTTCTGATCTTTACCACAACAGATTTACCACAAATATTTTTCAGGAAATACACTAGGGTGCCTGTATTTTGTATTCAGGTATAGGATGGAAGTCAGAAAACAATTTTTAGAGACACATCTATCCCCAGAAATTTATGGGAAACAGTTAATTATTGGAACTACATGAAGGTTAAGCAGTCTTCAGGTAATGATTTACACTTAAATTACATGTGACGTCAGAGAATTAACAAGAGAGAGATTCTCAGAAACCTTACTTTTCTCAATGCAGATGTTTTGTTTGGTATTTTCCCAGCTCAATTATTGGACTATAATAAGAAAACTTTCTTATTATATAAAGTAAAACCCTATTTTCAAAATCTAGTAAAATTTATACATTTTTTAAAAAGTGAATACTCAGATTCATGACTTTTCTTCTTTTAAACTAATGGGAAACCTTCCTGAAGAATTCTGAACAATAAAGTTTTGAAGCTTAGAATCCAAATAAAATATACTATACCTCTACATACAGTGTTTTTTTATGGTTTAAAACTACTTTTGAATCCTTAACAGAGATTAACATATGGTGCTGGGTGTATTTTCTTTTATGTCAACAGACTTGCATTCTTTCACAGATATGAAACTTTTCTCATGCAGAATTTAAGTAATTTTTTCTTGTCAGGTCCAAGATGCAGCTTTCAGATTTATTTCTGCCATTTCAGATTTGTAGGGAGAGCCATTTCAAAAAATCTTACGTTCAAAATGTTTCCTCCAGGAATATACCAAAGCAGAAACTCTCTTTAGGGAACAAAGATCACATTGTGTTAAATCAAACTTGATTTTGTTTCACCTTAAACAAGAAAGTCAGATATATGTGACAGCTGATAAAATTTCTTTAGCAAACTTAGTATAACTAAAGCATTCAATGGGGTGCAAAGATTCCTGACACCTACTAGTCTGAAATGACAAATGCATACAAATGCATTTGCAATGACAAACGACAAACTGCATACAAACTACATTAACTGCATACAAAGACTGCTTCTTAGCTTTGGAGCACCAATATTGAAACTATCTTGGTACTTCCAGACTCCAGTTAGGCTTCCTAAGGCCTGCTCGCATGTTCCTAGACTTTTGGTGTAGAAAGACCTAGAAGAGAGTTACTGAAATAATAATCTGAAATCTCATTCTTTTCCAACAATTTCAATCACTAAATGTGACAGAACTCAAAACTTAAATAACATTTCTGTTTCATCAAAACTTTTTTTTGTTTCCATGACCAAAACAAAGTCATTCAACTCTTTAACTAGCATTAATTACCCATTTCCTATCCTAGCAACTCTACTAAAGTAATGATATGAAAAGTTAAACCTGCAGCATTATGATGTGTTATAATTTAGCCCTCCTCTTCAGAAGAATATTCTGCTTTTCTATTTCACGAAGTCATTTAAATATATTTTAATACTGCAAAAACATTTAGGTTTTAAGAATTTGAAAACAAGGCTCGAGTTCCTATTTTTCAGATTAAGCCTTTACCAAGACTGACTTTCAGTTCACCAGTATTATCAATGTAATTTTTATGTTACTTTACATAATTAAAATATTTAGCGTGCAGTTAAAACAGACATTCACCATGCATGTAATTTACCAAATACTTAAAAGATCAGTAAGACAGCTAAGAACTAGGACCCTGCACTTTGGTTCCATAGCCAAAGAACTTCAATGAAGAAATCTCCATTTTTGCAATTTCTGAAAACATTACATCATTTCTCAGTATAATGAACTTTTTTACACTGAAGTAGTCATTTTGGACGTATAGACTTCCATCTTTACAAGGGAAGACATTACAAAGTCAAAATCATAAACTACAGAAGTCAGTTCTAGTCCTAGATCTACACTGAGCAAAAATATCAAGAAAAAAAATCTATAAATATGCCAAGAAAGTAACAAGATAAAAAAATAAATAAATAAAATCATATTCCCAAAGGAAACTAAAAATAGATCCCTGCTTGGTAGATATCACCAGTCTCTAAAAGTCTCTCTGCTCTGCTTCCCAGAGAGACTTGAAAAAATATTGGTGTTCATTTTAGAAGGTATTTCAATGATTTAAAGTCCTGTTGGCAGACAATTGCAAAATAACTAAATTCTTTGTTCTGTAAACCCAGCATTAGTAAAATTTGTTCCAAGAAATTCTTATTCCTCTCTCTAAGCAGTTTCTAGAATAATACAAAGCTCCAGAGAATCTATGGAAAACAAAAAAATTCAACACCCACAAAATTACAACCATAGGAATGTATTATGGAATCATCTTCTGGACATTGATTAAAAAAAAAAAAAAGAAAAAGAAAAAAGAGCCTGTTATAACATATGCTGCATGTTTCATGTCTCTTCATCCATCCAGAAGTGACCCCTGCCAATACTAAAAAAAGAGCAAGTTCAAAGCAAGCATGTATTTTCTGTGTATCCTATTTTCCAACCATCACTTTCTCTCTTAATCAAGTGGAAACTAACAGGGAAAAATATTGCTTTATATTTGTCACTTGTATTGACTGAACATCTTTATTATGCCAGTATTATGCCATGTGTTCATTGTACACTACTTATTGATAAGACAGCTTCCTGGTGTTCAACATTCAAGACCACAGAACATTTGAAAACTGGAAGATGTTTCTGGAGATCACCTCATCCAGTCTCCTACTCAGGGAACAGGGGCAAGAAGCAGAATGCCTGGGACAATGACCAATAAGATTATGAGCATCTCCAAGGATGAAAATACCCCTTAGGACAATCTTTTCAGTTTTTCAATCACTATAACAGTAAAAAAGGTGTCACATTTAATTTCCTGTGTTTCATTTCATGTCCATTGACTCTTTCTCTTTCATGTCACAAAACCACTGACACCACTGACAAAAGTCTGGCTTTGTCATCTTACTCCCCACCTCATTGGGTGTTCACACATAAATCTTTTACATCCACTGTCACACCGTTGCAATATCAGAGCTGACCTTGAGCACTTTCAGCCAAATCTTAAGGCAGGCTAAGCGGAAAAACACTCCCAGACCCCATTGCTGCACTTAAGGGATAAGCAGAGGGAACATATTTTCAAAATTTCATGCAGAGGTGTCCCTACCACATCCCTGAAGACATTAATACAAATTATTTAAACCTGACAAGCTGAACACTCCATGTCAGCAATAGCCATGAAGATCTATGTACTGTTTGGTCAATCAAGAGCACACACAAATCTGTTGAAAAAATTACAAACTCATTTAATAGTCTCTAAAATAACTGACTTTGATGAATAGAAGAAAAATCAATAGTTCTTTGTATGAGCAAAATAGAACTATACATGTAGGACGGGCTTTGTATATTGTATACTGGCAACAGAAACCCTGTGTCAGAAGGCCACATATTTATGTTGAGCACCTGTCCAAGATAAAACTTCTCAGTTCTGGTACTGGCATACACTGGGAACATCCATTCAGCAGGTGCTACCCATGCTGCACCATGTTGGCAAAAGAAGCAAGAAACCATTCTTACTGTATTTTTCTAATGGAATAAGATTAGAATATATAGGAAGATGTTAAGTAAAAGCATATAATGACATGCAGGAAAACTAAAACTCACCAGCATTTTTGGAGAAAACAACACATTTAGTAAATATTTAACTCCTATTTATTATTTAAAAAAAATACAGGAAAAGTTGAACAATCTAGCTGCTAGTTTATCACCACTGTATAAACAAGGTAGAGCTGAAATGCACTCACAGTACATCCTTTGCAATTTATTTCCTAGCCTCCATTCCAATAGTTTCTCCATTACTCCTGAAGGCTGACCTTTCAGTAGCCTGTTAGAGAACTAGTAGTTTAAACAGTAAATATAACTTTGTGTAGCAACACCATTCCTCATTACAATTTATTTCTACTTTACACATATTTTTACTTTACGCATCTACTTTAAACAATATTACCTGTAGTTGTCAACATTTTTATACTATCTGCTTTCTGCAGGAAATGTTTATAGCCACACTAACCCTTGAGAAATACAAGACAGTGGGTTTTTTGCATTTATTTTCATTATTATTCCAAATTACAGTGATATGTGGCAATTCTATCCCAAAACATAAATTCCAGAATATGGTTAAAATTACAGTGCTTCTATGTAATTTTTTCTTTTATTTTCTCCCCTTTTCTTCAATTTATTTGAAGAATAAATTTTGTCTTTTCTTTTTTCTTTTGGAGGCACCTTAGGCTTCAACATAATCTAAAAACGCCAAAAAAGTTCTTTCTTGCAGAAACAAACAAAAAAAAAGTTAATTTAACCTCTACTACCCACGTGCATCTTCAAAAATGTGATGTATGTTACACAAAGTACTACAATATAGTTTGATAGTACTGAATAAAGATAAATGTAAGTGATGGGCAGTAAACAGTTTGAAAAACACTGACCAAAATCATGGGAGAATCCTTTACCATACTGTTCAGAGACCAGGATGTTGAATTGGGTTTTCCTCTCATAAAAGTAGTAAGGCATCATCATTTGTTCTCAGAAAGCAGTAAGTGCAACTAACTGAGAAAAAGGAGGTGAATTAAGATTTTCAAGACAGAACCACTACAGTGAAATTGCTTATAAACATATGTTTTCCTCTCTCCTACAGTGTTAGGAAACCTTCTAAATGAAGCCAAAGCAACGTATGCAATGTAAAGTAAGAAATTAATTTTTTATATATATTTTTATTCTTATTATGATTTTTTTTCAAGGCACATAAGAATTATTTATAGCAAATAAAATAAACCTTGTCTGGCTGATGAGTGCCCTCATGATGATCTTTAAGAGCCCACAATAGCTCATGAAAATGGTTACTGATGGCAAAAGTGTCTTTGCAGCAATGCCAAAGGAATTACAGATTCAGGTGGATCTGTATGTTCAAAGAACCATCTGTATATTCAAAGAACCCTCCCCATAAAAATATTATCAGAACCACGATCGCTGTCATGGGGGCACTTGATGTCTGACACCTGCTTCAAAGAGTCTTTGAGTTTTTATATTCAAGAACTATTTGAGGAGACTAAATGAAGTACCAAAAATAGTTATGACAGCTTCAGCTACAGTTAGATGAAAAATTTCTTCAGGTACAAAAAAAGGAAACACTTATTTTTTAACTCTTTACTGGACTTGTATCAGAATAAGAAAGATATGATGGCCAATTTTCATAGTCATCGGATTCACATGAGATTGAGAAAAACTATAGAGGCAAACATTTCCCCTGAACTTCCCATCTCCCTTCTGACTAGCTAAAAGAAGGATGACAGTTATACTGAATCTAGGTGTCTTAATTTTTGGCTGCTACTTCTTAAAGAGTTATAACAGAAAACTTCTGATAAGAGTAATGAGGAAGACTGAAGTGAATAAAACAGGTTACTAAAAGTTTCTTGATTTAAAGTTTTCCATTACTGGACCTGAAACATGTAGTGCAAAATGGGGCTAAGGCATCTGCATTATTATATTTTCTTTATCCACATTCTTAATCATTCCCTCCTGACTTTCCTACCTTAACTGCAAGAATAGCACAGCACAAAAGAGATAGTATAGGAACTATTTCAGACCAAGTTGGGTAGGTAGGGTGAAGGATACAATCTCTCTGGAGAAAGTTACTAGTTTACATATATATTCACAATTGAAGATGTCCAATTATCCTTTGCAATAATAACCTGATATTAACAACAGCCTACAACAACTACGCTTTGTAGTATAGGCAAAGCTTCTGATAAAATGAGATGTGTATCTTAATAGAAAGATAAAGCTATGGCTATAATAAATTCACATGAACTTTATTACTAACACCCTTATGCAGACAGACATGCCTATTTGTGATATGCATGATAACTAGTTTTATCATAAAAAGGTAGATAAAATTCCATGTTAGATACAGTCATTCAGCAATTAACTATGGTGGTAGTAATTCCTCCCTACTCCTCAAGAAATTAAAAAAACAAATATAAAGAAATAATAGAAAGAAAAAGAAATATGATCCCTTCTTGGTCACTTCTTCAACCACTAACATGTTGTCATAAAACCAGACTACAACCATATGGACTAAAACAAGATTAAGGGATTATTAGATTCCTCTGTACATTAACGGTATGACACTATCCCATTTGTGGGAATAAAGAATGAAGCTATTGTCAAGTATTATCATTGATTTTACATGAGAGGAGTTCAAAGACTGCAGGGATGAGAAGCTGCATGTTGCTCACAAGAAAGCTAGGTAAAAGGCATGAAACACCACTACATTACTTTTACCACAGCAGCAGATGTTACATGCTTTCTTTTTCCACCACACTCACCACCGCCATCCTTCCACTGATGACAGAGGAAATCAAGTGAGAGTTCTCTATTCAACTTCTGATAAATACTTTGGTTTCACTTAAAATACTCGTTTAAGCCATTTAAGCTAACCTGCCTGAAGGAAATTAGAGTACACAGAGAAGTGGCTTTACTGCTTGAAGAGTGGGAGTTATAACTCCTCTAACAAAAGGGCTATGTTGAACTGATAGGCAGGAAAAATTTAAATAGCTGTGCTGTTGCACAAGTTGGCCATCCACTACATAACTCAGCCTAATGCAAAGCTAAGTGTTCAACACCTTGGAATATATGCGTGCTTCAGAGAATATTTTTGAGTCCTGCATATATTTTAGAAGAAAAAGAATCACAGTGTTGTGATTTAACCTTGCTAAGCAGCTGAATACCACACAGACACTTACGTGCTCTGTCCCCAACAGGAAAAGGAAGACAACTAGAAGGATAAAAGCTCAAAAACTCATGTGTTAAGATAAAGATAGTTCACTAGGTAAAGCAAATGCTGCACACACAATCAAATTCAGAAAAAAATTTCATTCGCTACTTCCCATCATCAGGCAGGAGTGCAGCCATCCCCAGGAAAGTGGAACTCCATGAGACATAATGGTTACTTGGGAAGACAGAGACCACATAACTCCTGATGTCCCACTTTCCTTGTTCTTCCCCCAGCTTTTATTGTCAAGCATGATGTCATACAGTATGGAATATCCCTTTGGTCAGCTGGAGTCAGCTGTCCCAGCTGTGTCCCCTCCCAATTTCTTGTGCACCGCCCAGTCTACTTGCTGGCAGGATGGGGAGAGAAGCAGAAAAGGCCTTGGACATGGTGTAAGCACTGCTCAGCAATAGCTAAAACATCCCTGTGTTATCATCACTGTTTTCACCATATATCTAAACCATAACCCCACACAAGGTGCTATGGAGAAAATTAACTGTCTCCCAGTACAACCAGTTTCATACTGCAAGAACCACTTTGATTTTGAGGACTTGACAAAGTGTCACAGTAAAGAGAAATCAAGGCAGTTCTAAGTAAGCTACCTCGGATCCCAGGAAAAACAGAGTATTATCTGTGCTAAGTACCACTCCAGAGTACAAACATTGATTTGAACTTTTTGGTCATGACTATAGTGACTAAAATCCAACTATGGACATAGCAATGACCATAGTGAACACACCCAAACTATGGCAGAATGGAACTGGTACAAACAGATATCAATTAGACCACAAAAAGTTTTCAAATAGATTTGAGTAACAAATAGCTTTATGGAAGTCATGATCCTCCACAGGATATTTCACAGAAAGAATTGTCAACTACATTATTAGTCATTTCCTGAATTATTTTTTTTTTACCACAGTAGACCCTGAGACTGTTATATGTAAACTACAGTTAGCTCAATTACAGTAAGCTCTTCAATAAAATAAAGATACTAGCTAATCTATGTAATGGAAAATTAGCATTATTTCCCATATATTTTTGCTAGAGATGCAGTAAAGAATGTTAATTTCTACAGATTCTTTATTCAGTCTAGCCTGTCTCTCTAAGTAACCTAAGTGCAACACTAACCTTGAGAATTCTTAAATGCAGTTACCATCAGTAAACAGTGATAAATAATCCTACTGACAGCTTGGTGGGGGGATTAATATGTAAATGCTGGTGAAGGCTCATTCTGCAATATATGCCCCATGAGCAGAGGGCCTATTAGAACCATGCAGAACTCTTTCCCTAACCATGTACTTCTGCCAAAAAATAAGGACAATATCACATATATATTTCATTAGGTCATAGAATTTCAAAAATCTGTCATAGGTCTTGCTACAAGCCCAAGCTTAACAAAACACAAAGTAAATGAGGATTACAGTTGTGAAGTGACAAGCTATTAGTTTCAGAAGCACTTACTTTTGCTGTCTTATAGACTTTGAGAAGGAAGTGTTCAGATTTAGTATGTACTCGATTTACCCTATTCATAGTTTTCACAATTACCCCAAGTCCAAGAGTAAAGATTAAAGTGAAGGTCTGCTCAAGGTCAATCAGTCTTTGAATGTGAAAGAAATAAATTTTACTAGGAACCACATAGCACTAGGAAAGAATGCGGAATCCAAGACTCCAAATATGAAACTGCTTTATCATAAGCTAACTCACATGCTTGAATGTTTCCAGAATCACACCCTCTCAGGAAAAGATGTGATTCTGAAACATTAGACTTCAAGTCCTTCAGTTCAATAGATTAAATATAACTGTTTATACTACTTAATTTCAAAATGCTTCTTATATAGGAAACCAAAGTACTTTTTGTACACTTTTTTTGTACACACTTTTTTTGCTACTCAAAAGATCTTTACTATGTATTTCAAGCATATTGTTTAAGAAGGTACATAGCTTCCTAGTAAAGTCAATTACCTCCAAAGGAAAAAGCTACGACAGAGTATTTCTAGAAATTCCAATCCCCTCACTCATCTTGCACTCCCAATGTCTCACCTTCTTCCAGTAAATTCCCATTACTTAAGTACTACACTCACAAATTGAGTATTTCCTGTTTTAACAAATACCTACACACAAGTGCTGTCTTGAGGCTTGTGATTTTCTCTTTACAGGTGGCCAGTAAGCATCTTCTGCACTCCAGGAATTTTGTTCTAATAACTGGATGGCCAGGATGAAACCGATTACAAAAAACCTCACCCATCCACAAGATCTAATTTCATAGAATCATAGAATCATCTGGGCTGGAAGGGACCTTCAAAGGTCATCCAGTCCGACCCCCCACACATAGTCAGCAAGGACACCACCAACTAGACCAGGTTGCCCAGGGCCTCGTCAAGCCTCACCTTGAATGTCTCCAGGGATGGCACCTCAACCACCTCCCTGGGCAACCTGTTCCAGTGCTCCACCATGCTCATATTCATTTCACTGTCATAGTCAAAATTCTGAGTGTTTCTGACAAAGTACAAACCAATCCAGCCTCTCTTTAGAACAAAGATTTGCAATAAATTGAGAAATGCATCCAAGAACTCTGATCTTCCCAATAGTTTCAGGCTACCATTATCTTCTTGTTTTGTGAAATCATGCTGAGGGCTCACTTCTCAAGTGGAATTCAAACAGATTTAGAATCATAGACTAGTTTGGTTTGGAGGGGACCTTCAAAGGTCATTTAGTCCAGCACCACCTGTAATGAGTAGGGACATCTTCAACTAGATCAGGCTGCTCAGAGCTCCATCCAACCTGACCTTGAATTTTTCCAGGGGTCAGGCATCTACCACCTCTCTGGGCAACCTATTCCAGTGTTTCAACACACTCATCATAAAAAATATCTTCCTTATGTCCAATCTACATCTACCTTCTTTTAATTTAAAATTTTTACCCATTGTTCTACTGCAATATGCCCTGCTAAAAAGTTTGTCCCCATCTTTCTCATAAACCCTCTTTAACTATTGAAAGGCCACAAAAATGTTTCCCTGGTTCCTTCTCTTCTCCAGGCTGAAAAACCCCAACTCTCTCAGCCTTTCTTCATAGGAGAGGCGTTCCATTGCTTTGATAATTTTTGGTGGCCCTCCTCTGCACCTGCTCCAACAGGTTCTTGTCTTTTCAGAGATGGACACAGTATTCCAAAGGTATAAATGTTTAGCACTCTTACTGGGGGGGAGGGTTCTTTATAAAATTGAATTGCTTCAAGGCAGCCTTCAACTTAGTAACTCCTTGCCTATTGTGTATTGATTACATACGTTTGACATGATAAAAAAACACAACAAGGTCCCTAACACGTATGTAGGATAAAATAAACAACACACCTGTATTTATTTCTAGTAGTAATGCAAATTTGTACATTCACAGCATATCCCTAAATTAGGGCTGCACATCAAATGCAAGTCCCGCATCTTTTTTGGAAATGACAACAATTCCTGAGATTTCAGTATCCCAATTATGAACATGAATTACATCGTCACTTCAGTGTTAAAATATTTATCGAGTTCAAAATACAGTTCAAAGTCCTTCAGCAGCATTCTGAAAGTCAGAAGGAGTATTTTAAGGAAAGTTACATTATATAACTACCCATAAGTATTGTTCAATTAAGTGAGACCTTGACAATACGCCATCATAGCTCTATCTCAGTAGATGATTCTGCTATGCTCTGTGAAAATACACAAGGCACAATAACTGTTATGGGGAGTTTTCATTGATCTTTAAATTAAAGGGGCTTTCATCCTGCAATAGCTGTAGATGTCAGAGTTAAGTATCCTTAATATAGAGCTAGCAATATTATATGTTCCTGTGTCAGCTAACATGATAAAGTACCATAATATTTCAAGTTTGCTTATCAATGTTTTTAGATGGTCCTATGTACACATTAAAGTAAGGAAGGAAATCCAATAGAATTATGACATGTTAGATGCTCTGCTTTAGGAATTGGGTAGGCATTGAAAAGAAATAAAGCAGCAAAGATGAACGCTTTATAACTTACAACCTATGACATACTTTGGGCAGAAGCATGAAGGTGATAGTAAACCAAATTAACAAAGTCAAGTGAGTGCAAAGTTGAAGTCAAATGACAACGAAAACATTGGCAGCTTTTGTCAACCATTTGAGTTTGAAGCCACAAAGGCTGAAAATAGCTGATTTCAGTGAGGCAGGGGGAATGTCTGGGGGCAACCTCAAGTCAGGCTACCAGATAGGATTTGGACACCTTCCTGAGATCAAGTAAATAACTTCTTCCTGAGTCCATGGTGCTGGTTATAACTAACCAGAAGCCTTTACTGTGAGAGAGAAATGTGCTAGAATAAAAATTGCTACCCCTTTGGTTTGCTCATCCCACTCGATAAGAAGATCTTGGTTTCTCTGCCACTGAGCGCCACGGTTGTATCCTGCTGACTCACCTCTGGATTCTTTTATGGCAATGCTCTATCAATTGTCCTCAAGACTGTCATTTCTAATCAACTCCAAAGATCTACTAGAACTTTGATTACAGTCACTATAGCTGCTCCATCTTAAACCTAACCTGAACACAGTACACACAGGGAACAGAAGTTTTACATGCAGTATTGTATATGATAATGTAAGATTCCAAAATTCTCATGTGTCCATACACAATTCAAACAATACATCTTCAAAAAGTATGACTTGTGCAGTACTTACAAACAGGAGATTACAACATATTTCTAAATATTTCTTAAAAAAGGTATTTTACAGTCCCTGGAAACTTGTATTTGTTTCAGATGCAATATATCAAAGGAGACTAATTACTGCAGGGAATACTGGTAGGCAGACAGTTGCTCATATGTTTTTATTGGCAACTAATTAGCAAGACCATCATTCAGTTTATTTTTTAAAAGGTTATTTAAAATTAATTTGGGAAGAACTGTATTTTATTTCAATTTACAGTCAAAATCCTTATTACTGAAAACCTACTGAAAATGTTCCTTATGCATGCAATATTTATATACATGGATAAAGACCTCCACACTTGAGAAACAAAACATATCAGAGGATGATTTACCTACCTGTTATTCTCAATTAGAAAAACAAAACCATGTTTGAAAAATTACTAGAGTTAGGTAATAAATTCTGCTAATGGTTTCTGGAATTTAGTGAAACCCAACTGAACAAAGTTATGATGTTAGTGAAGCACCTAGGAAATATTTCCTATTAGTCTTTTTTTCTCACTGATCCTTAAAATAAAAGCATAAATATCTTCCAGGCTACGATTATTATCATCAGAAAGGACAATTTAGATTATGCTAGAAGCTTTTCTCACGTTAAAATATCAAAAGTTTATCACATGCTTTGTGCTTCTATACACAGTAACTAATTACTGTTCTTCACAATGATGAGTATTAATTATAAACCATGGCTTTTTGGTGGATACAGGCCTTACAGCCATCTGGTTTGGTACTGAGAATCTTTCTGTTCCTCCTCCATCTAATGTCTACATGTTAAAACATTTAAAATAACGTAAAGGTGGAAACAACAGGTGAGAATTTTCTCTTCTAATCTCACCTCCTTCCACAAAGCCTCAAAAAACATACATCTCTTTCAGAGACCGGCCCTGCATTTTGCGACTATCATCCCTTACTTCTCTGTGACAGACAATGGCTAGAAATACAAAACACTATCACACGATGCATGAGCTGACTTCTTCTGTGTACAGGATGACTTATCCCTTCAAAAACATTCTGCCATATGCTGAGCAGCTTACTAGCTTCAACAGTTGAAATGTCACTACTCTGTACTTACACAGACTTACACAGACTCTCTAAATTCATGTTTGATACTTCATCTCCCAGTGATTTTGTACTTGGCTCCTCAAGAATGTACATATGGAGTTTTGCTATGTTACAGAGCTAAACTAACAAACACAGAATCACTAATCTCTACATCTGATACGCAGAACAAAAAAATCAGGGCTCTCCCTCCCCGTAAATGCAACAGAAAAACAAAATTAACTGAGACGAAGTAATATATGGCTTACCCCTGGTTATACTAAAATAACAGAAAGTAAGTGGTGCAATGCATGGCACGGACTATTAAGCAAAATTGCACAAAAAGTAACAGCAAAAATAGCTTTTATAATTTATGTTATTCATTGTATTATCTTGAAATAGTCAAAGACAAAAAGAATATAGTATGACAATTATGTAATTACACTGACATATTCAAATTTTTACATATGCTAATAATTCATAACATATTCTTTCTTCAAGTACTTGAAATCTATGTTGACATTCTATGCAGTTAGGCAGAACCTGTAATCAGAGCACAAAGCACCATTGTATTTAAAGTACTTCCATGGATACCATTAATACTGCATCTGAATACTTAAAGATGAATATATCTACCCTTAGAAGAAACTTCCAATCTTTGATTCAGAAAGCACAGCAACAGAGGCTCTAGTCATCAGAAAGCATTTAAGAACCTGCTTATCACCAAAATAGAGCTGGTAGCCTGTAGACTTACGGATTTTCACAGAACAGTTGAAGTTAGGAGACATCTCTGAAGGTTGCCCAGTCCAATTCCTGGCTCAAAGGGCTATCACACAAGGCACAGGATAATGACCTGTTAGATCAATTAGATTGTGAGCATCTCCAAGGATGATAATACCCCTCTTCGCCACATGGATGCATTCGTTCCTCATGGCAGCTTGGAATGAACCAGGATATCACCACCGTCGCCCTGTGCCCTGTGCATACTTTCTTGTCCAAACTGCTTTCCAACCTATCCACCCACAGCTTGTTCTTGGGCACCAGGTTATTCTTCCCCATGCACAGGACTCCAGGTCTCCTATTGTTACAACTCGTACTATTTCCCTCAGCCCATTTTTCCAGCTCATGAAGGCTCCTCTAGAAGGCTGCACAACCATGTGGTTGGTCTATCATCCCAGTTTAGGATTATCTGCAAAGCTTGCTGAGGATGCATTCTCTCCCATCATCCAGCTCAGTAATGAAGATATTAAGCAATATGACACACAGTGCCCTGGAGGACACTGCTAGGGACTAGACTTTGCCACTGATCACAATCCTTTCAGTCCTTCAGTTTAGTCATCTTTCAGTTCCACTTCACTGCTCTTTTACTTAAGCACAGAATCACAAAATTGTTGGAGTTGGAAGGGACCTCTAGATATCAGGTTCAACTCCCCTGCCAAAGCAAGATTCACTCAGGACTGCATCAAGGTGGGTCTTGAAAATCACCAGAGAAGGGGACTCCACAACCTCTCTCGGCACCCTGTTCCAGTGCTCTGTCACTCTCACCATGAAGAAGTTTTTCCTTGTATCTGAATGGAACTTCCTATTTTCCAACTTATGCCCATTGCCCCTCGTCCTATCACTGGAAACCACTAAAAAGAGTCTGGCTCCATTATCCTGCAAGCCACCCTTTAAATACTTGTAAATATAAAGAAGGTCTCCCCTCAGCCTTCTCTTCTCCAGGCTAAAGAGCCCCAGCTCTTTGAGACTTTCCTCATGAGGGAGGTTCTCCAGTCCCTTAATCATCTTAGTTGCCCTATGTTGGACTCTCTCCAGTAGTTCCCTGTCCTTCTTGAACTGGGGAGCCCAAAACTGGACACAGTATTCCAGTTGTGGCTTCACCAGTGCAGAATAGTGGGGAAGAATAACCTCCCTCAGCCTGCTGGCCGCACTCTTCCTTATGCAGCCCAGGATTCCATTGAAGGGCACATTGCTGGCTCATGGAGAGTCTGCCATCCACCAGGACTCCCAGATCCTTCTCCTCAGTAGTGGTTTCCAGAAGATCTACTCCAAACCTCTATTGGTGCCCGGGTTTCTTTCTCCCCAGATGCAGGATCCTACATTTGCCCTTGATGAACCCCATTAGGTTCTTCTCTGTCCAGATCTCCAGATCATGCTGGATGGTGGAACAGCTGGAGTGTTGGCCAGCCCTCCCAGTTTGGTATCATCAGTGAACTTGCTACGGATACACTCTGTTCCCTCATCCAGGGCATTGTTGAACAATTCTGGGCCTAGTATTGACTCCTGGGGGACACCACTGGTTACAGGCCTCCAACTTGACCCTGCTCCATTAATGACAACCCTCTGCGTTCTGTCACACAGCCAGGACTCAGTCTACCTCACTGTCCTCTCATCTACCCCACACTTCCTTAATTTCCCAATGAGGATGTTATAGGAGACAGTGTCAAAAGCCTTGCTGAAGTCAAGGTAGATGACACTTACTGCTCTCCCCTCATCCAGCCATCCAGTTATGACATCACAGAAGGCTATCAGATTGGTCAAGCATGATTTACCCTTGGTAAATCTGTGTTGACCACTTCCTATACCTTCTTATTCTTCAATGTTTCGGACATGACATTGAGAACAAGTCGCTCCATTATTTTCCCAGGGACAGAGGTGAAATTAATAGGCCTGTAGTTCCCTGGGTCCTCCTTCTTGCCCTTTTTGTACACTGGTGTGATATTTTCCTTCCTCCTCGGGCACTTCTGTTCTCCAAGACTTCTTAAAAATGATGGAGAGTGGCTCAGCAATAACATCTGTGTCCACAGTCCATCAGTGTGTCAATTATGATGCGATGGGAGACACATCATTGAAACCATTATTAAAACCAGAAACATCCATAGCTCTACCGTCATCCACCAGGTCAGTCACCTCATCATATAAACCTACATCAAGTTCATCAAGCATGATTTCCCTTGATACTGTTCTTCAAGATCCTGTATACCATCACATGGTCACTGTAGCCCCAGTCAATCTTCCCTTGTTTTTAAATACCAGCTCTAGCAGTGGATCTTCTCCTGTTGGCTTCTCCATCACCTGTGTCAGGAAGTTATCAACAATGCATTTCAGAAAGTTCTTTCATAACTTGTGCCCCACTCTGCTGACCCCAACAGGTATATCAGGGTGGTTCAAAACACACCTTTGCCAATAGAAAAAAAAAACAACAAAACATCAGCCCTTTCAGAGTTAGTAGTTAAGTTCCTTTCAAACTCAAGTGCCTCACCACATTGTACCCTAGTAATTACATAAACCATTAAATATTACCAAAAAAAACCCCAAACCAACCCACACTGTAGCTTTGGTCTTTAATTCATGCAGTTAGGACAAATATGTATGAATGTTAGAGGATTTTTGCACTCAATGTACAACACTATATAAAAGGATAAAGCAATAAATGATGAAAAATGCCATGAAAAAACATTTTTAATGTAGTAGCCAAAAAGAATCAGTTGAGGGTTAAACTATATTCAACCTACTGCTTAGCAAAATACAGCACACTGGATGAATCAAGACTGGCAATATGGTTTATGAATAGCAACTTAGAATAGTCTTCCTGTGAGAATAATAATGATATGGAAACACAAAGCTCAAGCATTTAAAAAACAAGTGCTTGAATATTTATATCCTCAGATGAGCACTGCATGTCTGAGTAATTTCTATGCAACTGTTCCAAGACAATTTATATCAAAATCCATTTTAAAAACACGTAATTTTGCTGGTATTTTTTTTCATACTTTGGCTTAAGGGTGCACATATTTATGTTACATGTTAAGTACATATACTTTTATATACACATTCAGAAATCTTTCAGCTAGTTCAGCAGGTCAACTCTATATAGTATATATATATAGCATATATATATAAAAAGCATATATAATAGATTAAAAAAATATATTTTGTGTATACATCATTAACAAGAACTACTTGATTACCCGTTAGAATGTAATTACACACTCTATCAGGAAACTTACAAATTGCAGAGAACTATCATTACAAAAGCCATTTTGTATGCATTTTGTCAGTTAAATATTATCTACTGTGTTCCCTTTCTAGCTTTCAAAAAACTCATCCCAATGCAACAAAACTGTCAAAAGCTATTAGACAAAGCTATTTGTAAATTGATGTTATAAGGGATTTACTTGAAGGCAAAGATTGACATAAAGAAGAAATAGTCTACTTTTTCTTTTCCTGTTTTTCTTTTCTGGAAGCATAATTTATTGCACTCGCTCCTAAGCTAATAGGTTACATATGAAGTTTCAGTTCAAAATATTTTTTACTAATAAATTGTAAGTCTTTTGAGAAGCTGAATTTCTAATAAAAAAAATGAACACTTAATCAGAGACTCTGCTACCACCACACTCACAACTAATGCAAGTATCATTATTTTCCTTTCAGATGACAGAAATTGTCTTGCTAGTTACAGCTCTTTTTTGACAATATTCTGTAGCCACAAAGAGCTAATAGAAAACCTGCCACGAGATTCCTGTATGGAGCTTGGAACTGCCTAGAGCAAACAGCAACAACCCTAACAGATAATGAAAAAAAAAATCCTCATAGGAAGCTGATTAAGCATCAGTAATAAGAGCAACAACAACAAGCTCTTTCTCTCCATTATGACCAGGCATACAACTAGAGGAAAGCTTCACAGTGACTGAAAACAGAAAGCACTTTTCCCTGAAAAAGATAAATTTCAAATGGTACTATTGCCAAAGGTACTATATTTCCCATTTCTAACTACATGTTCACTCTCTGATTAACAAAGAAAGGAGGAGAATCAGCTTCAGTCACAGTTGTAGATACAAAGTCCATTTATGGAAGTGTCAGGAAGAAACCCTAGTAGTAGATAAAACCTCAGTGTCAACTTTTTTTCCGAAATATATCAAATCTCGCTCTCAGGAGAGTCATGTTAATTAAATTTCCAGTGGACTAACACATCCAAGACAAAAAAATTGATCTTTTTTACACTTGCCTATTTGTAGATTTAAGTGAATTAAACCCTTTTTTGTTAGAATCAAATCTCTAACCCAGGTGTTATCTTTATATGGAATTCGAAGAACATTAGTTTTAAATTTCAGTATGCAGACATTTCTACTTATTCTTTCTACCTTGAACTTTGCATCTGAACAGGCAAGGGCACAAATCCCTGCTGGAATATTTTACATTCAGGTAGACAGTACATCACATCAGTTACTTGACTCAATCTAATGTTTCCTATAATCAGCTAGATGTCCCTGACCGATACAGCAACTGTGTTCTTGAAGAGTAAAAAATCACGACCAGGTTATTTTGCTTTCTTTTCTTGACTCTTCTATAAGTAATATATGTTCCCACACTTCAAATCATAGGGATTATGATCATTTTTCTCCCTTGACAAACCAAGATAAACCATAAAAAGAAAACAAGGATCTTATTCAAGTGAATGTCCCCAGACAATCTCATACTGGCCAGACATCATCTAAGCCTTAATTCCAAACTGCTTGCCAAAGAAAATGTGCCAGCAGCCTCACACTCGCTGTTCTCTTCAAAATCCATCTGTTATAACAAAGAATTGTGTGGTAACAGTCATTGTGCATCTGTTCCTTATCTAACTTAGTCTTTTGAGATTTGGGGTTACCTGTAAGTTGCTTGAAACACTTCCTGCTTCTTTCATTCCTGTCTCCTACTCTAATTATTTTAAAGTCATACATGTTACCATACTATGTAAATAATAATCAGCATAATCCAAAAAATAAAATTAGAGAAAAAAGGGTGTTGATAATCTGCAACAATTGCCCGCAAACAGAATTTTGACACTGAGTATGTGCAGACAGGTATTTTTTTGCTTCCATTCTTTAGGTAGGACTTCAAAACTTCCTAACTTCCTGACACAACTAAAACTGCTCCCAAATACATCCATCAGAGGACTTGGACTTACTTTCCTGTGGTTTTAAACTAGCAAATGTCAGCAATTATTGGGGCTAAATTCCACAATGTTTGAAAAAAAAGTGATTAATTTGGAAGCCAAGAATTTGGACATCTATACTTGAAAGATTGGACGCATTTCTTTCTGAGACAAGTCTACTCAATGCAATCTGACAAGCTGCTGTGACAGTTAACAGATTTCTGGGCTAGACATCTCATGTTTTCACTTCAGGTTCTAAAAATATTTGAGTCTCCTCAGTTCCCACTTTGAGTGACTGGTACACCAGATGGTTGCGATCCAGAGGGACCTCAACTGGCTGGAGAAATGGGCTGACAGAAACCTTGTGAAGTTCAACAAGTGCAAAGTCCTGCCCCTGGAAACAAATAACCTCAAGCATCAGCTTATCAACCTTGCTCTGTCCTAGTGGACACCAAGTTAAACGAGAGCCAGAAATGTACCCTTGCAGCAAAGGAAGACAATGATGTCCTGGGCTGCATCAGGAGGAGTGTTGCGAGCAGGTCAAGGGACTTAGTACTTCCCCTCATCTCAGCACTGGTGGCAAGGCCATGTCTGGAGTACTGGGTCCAGTTCTGGGCTCCCCATTGCAAAACAGACATGGACATACTGAAGAGAGTCCAACGAAGGGCTATGAAGAAGATTAAAGGACTGGAGCATGTCTCTTATGAGAAAAGGCTGAGAGAGCTGGAACTGTTCAGCCTAGAGAAGTAAAGATTTAAAGGCAATTTCAATAGATAAAAATACCTGTAGGGAGGGTAATAAAGGTGAGAGAGCCAGGTTCTTCTCAGCTGTCCCCAGTGACAGGTCAGGAAGAAATGAGCACAAGCTGAAACACAGGAGATTCCATCTGAACAACAGGAAACACTTTTTCACCAAGGGTGACTAAGCACTGGCACAGGTTGCGGATGGTCCCCCCCTTGGAGATACTCAAATGTCATCTGGACACGGTCCTGAGTATGGTGGCTCTAGGTGGCCCTGTTTGAGCAGACCAGATGACCTCCAGAGGTGTCTTCCAACTTCAACCATTCTGTGAACTCTAAATGAAAGAACTCATAGAATCATAGAATCATCTAGGTTGGAAAAGACCATTGGAATCATTGAGTCCAGCCATCTACTCTACTCTACAAAGTTCTCCCCTACACCATATCCCCCAACACCATATCTAAATGACTCTTAAAATCATCCAAGGATGGTCACTCAACCAATTCCCTGGGGAGCCTATTCCAGTGTCTGACCATTCTTTCTGTGAAGAATTTTTTTCCTAATGTCCAGTCTAAACCTACTGTGTTGCAGCTTGAATCCATTCCCTCTTGTTCTATCACTAATTACCTATAAGAAGAGATCAGCACCAACCTCTCTACAATGTCCTTTCAAGTAGTTGTAGAGAGTGATGAGGTCACCCCTCAGTCTCCTCTTCCTCAAACTAAACAGTCCCAGCTCCTTCAATCGTTCTTCATATGATTTGTTCTCCAGACCCTTCACCTGCTTTGTTGCCCTCCTCTGGACTCGCTCCAGCATGTCGATATCTCTCTTGTATTGAGGTGCCCAAAACTGGACACAATCCTCCAGTTGTGGCTTCACCAGTGCTGAGTACAGGGGGACAATCACATCCCTACTTCTGCTGCTCACACTATTTCTGATACAAGACAGGGTGCCATTGGCTTTCTTGGCCACCTGGGCACACTGGTATTCAGCTGCTTGTCAATTAGAACACCTAAGTCCTTTTCCACCTGGCAGCTTTCCAGCCACTCTTCCCCAATCCTGTACCGATGCCATGTTCCTGCTTTTCAGGCTGTGTCTCAATGAGTATCCAAACACATGCATAGGGAAATTACTTCTCACATAGTGCTTCATGCAATGTACAGTGTAATAAAGCTAGAAATGAATAACCCAAGAAAAATCCTTCTTGACTACAATTTTATACTACATAGGATAGAAAGAACAGCTCAGGCAAAGATCTGGGATTCAGATACAGGTGCTTCTGACATTCAGGTGTAAATGTTTCCAAGTAGAAAGAAGTGAGCTGTCTGAAAAAAACATCTAGGACATAGTAGAAACAGATATTTTTCATAAAGCCTTGAAATAGATATAAAAAATGTCAAGCTTTGTTTATATCTATTAATATTTTTTGACAGCTTGAAAAGATATTCCACAGTACAAGAGTGCCAGAGGAATTTAGTGAAAATATTCAAGAACATCAAGGATGAGATATTATCTTCAGAAGTGGAGAATTAGAAGGAAATATAGTTCACTGCAGATAGTAGACACAGCACTGTTTTCCAATATCTCACATCACCACACGCACAAGCAGTAGTATGTAAACATCAAACACTGCTCTCAAACAGAAAGGAGACAATTTTCTACAACACTTCTTCCCAAAAACTTAAGAGTTACCAGGAAAACCACCACACTCTGACTAAACCATCGCAAGTTGTTCTTTTGTTTAGGAAAAAAGCTGCTCTTGAATAAATGTGAGATCTTTGTCTGGGTTTCAGGTTCTGTCATGCAGCTACCAACTGTCAGATGTACCTTTTATGGATTCATCTCTTGATCTGGCTGATGAAAAATGTTTTATTGAACAAAGGTAACAAACAAAGGAAAATAATAATTAAGGTAATGAGAATAAATTCAATAATTAGGAAAAGATAAAGGCAAGAAGGAAGAGATCAGCACACCCTTCTACAACCACTCACAACAGCAAAGCTAAGAAACTGCATGTAGCAGAATAAGAATAGCATGTGAAAAGCAAAACATATAGAACCTGATACATGGTACTGCAGCACAAAGGTATAGAACAATTTCTGCAAGAGAGTGATAAGTGCTTAGTTTATTTTTATTCATATATAGGTACTTCATCACCCAGATGAAATGGGTCCTCCTGTCTTTTTTTTTTTTTTTTTTAATACAACTGATAAACAGCACAGTATGTGTTATTTTTATAGCCGCTTCATCTTAAGGAAGTCTCACACATGGGGCACAAAAGAAGTATGAGCTTATCCAGATCAAGATTCATGAAAAAATAATCAATGCAGGTATTATTGCAGCCTTCTGCTTTCTTCATTCTGAGTCATGTAAACAATTACACAAGTCAAATTGCACATTTTATCTCAGCAACAGGAACAACAGTTTCTGTACACGCTTGAACAGAGTTTTACTGTGCCTATACCTTGCTTTAATTATTATGATAAAATCTTTACAGCTGTTACAATCCCACACAAATGCTATTTGAGCTCCCTCAGTGAGTTTCACTGGGCTGCAAATCTTCATGAAAACCTCATGCCCAATTTCACACCAGTGAACACTTTTGTTTGCACTTACATTGATCCACCATGATGTTAAACACAGAGTCAAAATAAGGCCTCTTTCATGTAATCCTGACTTTTCCAAGTAGTTAAAAGTATGAACATGTTTTGTTTACTAGATAACTGTATGGGTTTCTGTGGCAAGGTTTTGGTAGCAGGAGGGCTCCATGGGTGAGAAACTTCTGTGAGAAGTTGACAGAAGCTTCTCCCATGTCCAACAGAGCCAATGCCAGCCAGCTCAAAGATGGACCCACTGCTGGCCAAGGTCAAGCCCATCAGTAGCAGAGGTGTAGCACCTCTCTGATAAAATATTTAAGAAGGAAAAAAACAACTATGAAACTGCAGGGGTGAGAATAAAAAGAGGGAGAGAGAAAGAATTCCAGAGACACCGAGGTCAGTGAAGAAGGAGAGGGAGGACACATTCCAGGTGCCAGAGCAGAGATTCCCCTGCAGCCTGTGCAGGTTAATGGTGGAGCAGATATCCCTCTGCAGCCCATGGAGGACCCCACCCTGGAATAGTTCACGAAAAACTGTAGTCTGTGGGAAGGACTCACACTGAAGAAGTTTGTGGAGGACCGTCTCCTGTGGGAGGGACCCCACGCTGGAGTAGGGAAAGAGCTTGAGGAGTCCTCCCCCTGAGGAGGAAGGGGCAGCAGAAACAACATGTGATGGACTGACCACAATTCTGATCCCCCTGAGCTGGTCTAGGGGGGAAGAGGTAGAGAATTTGGGAGTGAAGTTGGGCCTGGGAAGAAGGGAGGGATGGGAGTAAGGTGTTTCAAGACACCTTGTTTTATTTTTCAGTATCCTACTCTAATTTTGATTGGTAACAAAATTAAACAAATTTCCGCAATTTAGTCTGTTTTGCCTGTGACAGTAATTGCTCAGTGATCTCTCCCTGTCCTTATCTTGACCCATGAGCTTTTGGTCATATTTTCTCTTCCCTGTTCAGTTGAGGAGCGGAGTGATAGAGTGGCTTTGGTGGGCACTTGATGTCCAGCCAGATTACTGGTTAAATTGGGTTTTGGTTTTGAATGAGTATTTTCTTAAAGCTTTTGTTTGCCACATAACATTTCTGATTTTGACCATAATTTTTTTCTCTCTTCTCCCTCACTTTTACAGAAATGGGCAGAATCATTTATTAATCAAAGGCTCAAATACAGACTGCTGTAAGAAAAGCATCCCTAATAAGTATACTGCTAGGTTTCATTAACTTATGTAGTTGATATAAGATATTTGAACATATGTCATCATATAACAGAAGATAATAAACAATTTGTCTATTACTTAAGATGCATCTCAGAAACCAACCCTTCACAGTGATGGTCATTTGTGGCTAATAAGAAAAATTTAAACTTCTTTTTCATTAAACATAAGGAATACTATAGAAAAATAAAGTTTTCTAAAATCCTGTAAGAATTTTTTCTCTGGAGGGCCTTGAAATAATGTTTAATATAAAATAATTGACAAAACTCTTATTATCAGCCTTTTACGCTCTTACATACCTCTTTGCAGGTATAAGAAACCACACTTCAAACATCATGAGCCAACCATCATGATCATTAAGTTTTACCTCAGCTTTGAGTCACTTTTTTATGCAGTGCTATTCACTGGCAGGTTTATTATTGCTTTTAATATGTATCATTCTAATAAATTCAGTAAGAAAGAAGGTAGAAATAAATACCTAATGTGACTGAAGCTAAGCATTATGTCAGATATGTCAAAATATGTATGCTACCCTTCCAAAACACAAATATTAGCCTACCATGTGAACTTTATACCATGATTACAATAGAAAATGAGAGGGAGAGAAACACTTAAAAAGGTTTTCTTATCTCCTCAGAGCAGCCTCTGGAGCAGCTACAAACACAGCATGCTCCCTCACCCAACAGGTGGCACACAAGCAGTCCACTTGGGTGCTCCAGTGGCCTTGAGGCCACACTGTATTTTACATGGGGCACTTCTGTGAGTGCTCAGGACCATGCTTGCTTGTTTTTTCTTATGTTCTTATTAAAACAATCCTGTGTTTTAGCCGTGCTACAGCAAGTTGAATGCAGCAACACTGGCATAAATTCTTGAGGAGCTGCAGCAAGCAACTCTTACAGCCAGTGATGAAAGCAACAATAGTCAAATACATTATTTTTATTCATTTAACCTTTTCTTAAGGTTATATCAACACTTCAGCTGCTTTATGCTATTCTGAAGTACTTCAATAACACTAGCTTGTCAAACTGGTTTTGCTCCTCATTTTCAGGACATCGCAAATTTGATGCATACCGTCCATTTTTTGACAATTCACTTCTAAACAGGCTGTAAATGCCCTGCATCTGTCATAAGTCTCCCTGTCCTATATTCATAAAAAAAGACCCTAACCTTTAACTATGGAGTGAGAACAAATGCCCTTTGCGAACACAGAAAGTAAGTCACTCCTACAGCCCTCCATCAGTCTTTGCCAGGTCAATGATGACTATGTCAATCTTACTGGTGATAAAATAGTTATCTTTTTATTCCAAGTATTTAAAGATAAGAATAGGACTACATATGCCAGAACTCCCTCCAGCTTACCTAAACAGTGTCTATAATGCAAGTTTGCACCATCAAAAAAACTGTAATGCTAATGAAATTCAAAGTAAAAAACTCAACTTATTTCCCTCAGGAGCCAGTGGGACACACAAGAAAATTGGAGGATAGTATGCACTGGGCTTGCTTCCTTCAACCTCCATCATCCTTCCAACATTGCAACAAATAGACAAAAATGGCAATGCACATAGGAATGTCTGAATACTATCTCTACCTCAATGCAAGAAGTGCTTGAATGCAGAGTAATTGCTCCATTTTGTAGTATTACAGGCATTTGTAGACTTACAGAGGTAGTCATTTCTACTTAAAGGGGAAGTGTAAAATTTATAGCCAGTATTATATGCGTGACATTGCATATGTATCAGACATGATGATCTCAAGCATTTTACTAAATCACACCATTGAAACATTTCTGAAATACAAGTAAAAAGACAGGTAAAGTCTTGAAAGAAAAAGGGGTAACCATTTTGACATTTAAAAATAGGCACATTTCTAGAGAAAAAGGTCTCTAATTATCTCAGTGTCTGTGCTAGTGCAATACTTAAATATTTTTACTGCAAGTCTAAAACAGCGTAACACAATAGGTCTGAAATTTACTCAGCACCCTGATTTACTTAAAGTACCAGCTCATGGCTAACATATAGTATTATTCCAACTCCAGTGACACACTATAGGTGTAAGAGTAAAAAACAGTATAAAGGACGAAGCAAGTATTACCACCCATATAACTGTTGTACTATTTGGGCAGAATTCATCTCACCTAACTTACCTATCTTTAAGTATCTATCAAAAACCAGAATTAATCACCTTCAATCAGAGGTTTCTCTTACTCTATGCTGATGCTTATATGATTAGCTAATCTAGAAACATACATTTGACATGTAACTGAAATGAGTCATACTCTTTTTCTCTTTCCAGGACAGCAGCTCTGAAATACATACTTTAAACATACTCACAACTTATAGAGGACAGTGACAATTGTACTACAACATAAATGAAAAAAAAAAAGCCTTGCTACCCACACTTTTTCATGTATTTATTCTTCCTAATTTTTAGTCAGTCTTTCAAAATACATGAATAAGTGCACAGGGATGCACCTATATTTTATATACATAAAATATATGTATATTTTTATGTATACATAAAATATATCTATATATATAAATATATATATATTTATATACATAAAATATATGCAGTCATTCTTCTGATGCTATAGCCAATACAAAGGAAGTGAAAACACTTTACCTCAAATTAAAAAAAAATAAATCATGCTCTCCCTCTATACAGTTTCTGTCCCCACCTCCCTCAGTAAACATACTTGTGCTATTAAAACCCACTTTCTTGTCATAGAACTGATGATGCTTTTGAAAATTCAGGAACATGTAGAGCTTGTTTTGCTCTGATTCATGAGACTACTTAGTTTTATGTGTGTCCGCGAGACACACTGATCTTGTGCACAGTAGCTGATATTAGAAATGCACTGTTTTACTAAAGAAAGGTTGTTGGATTTTATCCAAAGTAAATGCGTACTTCTTACATGACCACTGAATAACATTGTTGCTCAAAGACAAAAGATTCAGAATACATTAAAAGACAATTCCACTATGAAAATGTAGGTAGGCTGGTGTGTCTTTAAAGAATTACTCAGGATCAAGAAATAATTAAGTAGAAGAAGAATGAGGCAGCAGTTCAAATTAATATGAAAAAAAATGTAAAGGATACCAAGTGTTACCCCATTATCTTGTAAAATTAGTGCTCAATTGTATTGATAAATGCTGTTTAGTGACATGTTTAGTTTAGTTGTTTAGTGATCCTAATCTAATCTTCAAGCAGAAATTCCTGCCATTGTACATGACCATTTCTGCCATCTAGTCAGAGCACAGAACACTCCTGTAGAATGCAAGGGAGCCTACTTACCCCAGGATGTCCCAGGCTGGAAGAAGGTGGGGGACCAGAAGACTCTATGAGTATAACATTCTGTTCGCTGAAATATGTTATTCTGGAAAACAGTCCTTCTATGGCCGTTCAAGGACTGGAAATCAGCAGGATGTTTGAAACAGTCTCCTCAGCTTCCCGTCTTCCCCAACTAATATGAGTTACTTGTATGGATAACTCACTGGACAATGTTTCTGATCCAACAAATCTGTCCAATGATCTGTCTAATGCTTTTAGGAAAGTTGTGCATTTTGTGTTTATGCTTTCCCTAATCCCTGAAGATGCTGAGGATAGGCTCTGGAATCCCACCATGCAAAAGTTTACTCTCATTCCCAAGGATCACTGGACCTAGAAGCAACCTTTGAGATACAACCCCAGCAGCATACAACACTCAGGTCTTGGACAAATTTAGAATAGATCCCGAAGGTTCTTACAAAAGGTAGGCTTGGCATGTTTCCCTAAAAGTACAGCCACAACCTGAGGTATAAACACTTTTCTGTGGGCATTTTTCCCTATTTCAAAATTTATAGCATTTACCTATTATGTTAAACCCAGTCAGCAGTACAGTTGCACATGCCCTAGTCAGGTGATAGAAGCATTATTCTCCTTGCTATGAATATGTAGTCTCTGAACAATTTAAGATGCATTAATTGCACAAGAAATCAGATGACTGCTTAGCTACATACACAAATAACTTTTTCAAATAGAAAACAAAAAGGAGTAGACATCCTCCTTTGGGTGGCAGGTGTGGTAGTATGGGACCAGGAGTGAGAAAAAATACTTTCTCTGGATCCTTCCAATTCTTATTACTGATCTGAGTGATGTCAGTCTGCCTGAGTTTCCTCATTAGAAGAGCCAGGAAGCTCAAACAGAGGCTGCTTATGGATCAGTAGTCAGCATAAAAATTGAAGGGGATAAAATTGAAAAGGAGAACTGAGACCCCAGTCACATCACTATGAGCACATCTTAAAATAAACATCACAACAACGGTCATAGACAAGTCAGATGACATAAGAACTATATTATTTTACAAGAATGTATCTAGTTATGTTATTTAGAATGTTTTTTGTCAGACATCCAATCAGAGGTCATTCTACAACAATCAAGATTATGCATTGAAATTATTCATTGGTCAGGCAACTTATGTTGTTTAACAGCACGTCCCCTGACAGGCAGTTTCCCCATCTCTCTTACATAACAACCACAGATGTTTTCATCTAATCAATACCTTAACAAGGAACAATGACAGGAATCTAAACCAACCAGAATATTTTTGTTTTATTCCATGTATATCAAAGGACTGGATTATTTAGTCCATTTGATGTTCTCTTCCCTCCGCCACTCCCATCCACCACTCCCGCCACCCCCAGGGATTTCTGTAACCAGAAAACTCAGGGCATTCAGTGTTTTCTTCTTAAAATTCTTTCCTATGGTTTCACGCTAACATGGTGTTGTGCTTATCTCAATATTGAGGAAGTAAGCATTTTCGGACTGTTTGACCTTAATTTGAATAAGACAAGAGCAAAAAAATCTGACAGAGCACAATGATTTTTCTCCTCCCAAAACCACACCAGGATGCTTGCAATTGTATTTGTGGTGAGCATTACCAATGTTACTGCAATTCTATCAAGCCTCATGTGTGATTAGTTTCCATCAATCTCAACAGGCTGCAACTTCACTGCTGTCTTTGATTCCCCTCTGCCTTCGTATACACAGGCTTTCCACTCATCAATGATCCACAAGAATGCCAAGATCCAACTGCTTTTGCTGATTAGGCACTTAACTATCTGAAGTTTTCACTTAGAAACATTTTGGAGGCATGCATCAATGAAAGCAAATAAGCACAGAGATCTGCAACAAATTCCAAAACAACTTCAGGGCAGAAGTTTTGCAAAAATACAAATGCATTTCCTTGCCTCAATTAAGATACTACTTCTGATCATCCTCTGAGTGCTAGTGCATTAAGTCAGAGCCCTTGACCTGTGCAAAGTTCACTCTACAAAGCACTGGATCTGTCTCCTATACAGGAAATTTAGGTATTCCCTGTAGCCACAACCATGAAGAAGTAAAAAAGTACCCAAAGAATAGACTAGTGCACAACTGCACTATCATTATCAAATGGGAAGTGTCACAACGTGTCTTATCATTCAGCAGTACATGGCAGCAGCTCTCTGGTGAATATGCAATGAATTCAGACCAGTAGCCATGAACTGAAGTTTGTCAGTAGTGTCCAGTGTGACTGTTACCTACACTAGTCAAACTAAGTTAAAGATAGAATGCATATACATCTAACCATATCTTAAGTTTCCTATAAAAACACGGCTGTGAAAAATTTCCAGCTGACCTGTCAAAATTGATTAGAAATTCTCTAGTCAATAGAGACCACAGCTTCCTGCCAGCAGCTAGGAAAGGCAATAGCCATCCTTTTCTCCAAAGCATATTTAATTTGAATAGACAATTAAAATTAGACGATCCCCTATTGTTAGCTCCATGCCAGCTACAAGATTTTGTTCTGGCACTTCTTGTGAGTTTAGCTCAATAAGAAAATAGAAGACTGATGTGGCAGAGTAGAGTTTTCAGTCTGACACCAATAAACAGAATCCCTAACGCCAAGAAAAATTCATATACTATAAATAAATACTTCTCCCAGATTGTCACAATAATATTAAAAACCAAAAGGTATATGCAATGCTTTATTCAACCGACATTTAAATCACTGTATGATTTAATTTATCCTTTGCATAATCCTCTGCATTTATCCTGCTCAGAAGAACATTTTGGTGACTTGGCTCAGGAAAACATTGTGAGGAGTCAACAGCCCTGGTACACAGACAGTGTATTGATGCTTCTGCTGTAGCTGAACCACAGAGCATTTTATTTGTCGTATTTCTTGTATATAATCAAGTCTTTAAAACACATGCCCAGTACAAAAGCAATACAAGCATCTGAATCTGGCATGCAGAGTAAACACTTAAAAATGTAAAAGCACATTACACACATTTACACAGTGTATGTCACATTTCAGGAACTTAATCCGATACTAACTAATCTTGTCTATGTCATCTATACTGAATGTGAATCACTAAAATGGGATATGTCAAAACATGCCTAACTATTCTCTAAGAAGAAAGGTTAGACTTGCTTACCGCCATTTGAAACTGCTACCAGAAATAACCCCCCCTGCCCTGCACAAAATCTGAAGAACATTTAGTCTCTCCAATGGGTAACATAGCACTACAAGCCATATTGCATGCTCCTGTACTTGATTATAGATCTGAGCTGAAGTGTGAAATATCATCAACTTCCAGTGACTAGATTGAATTATGAACATTGCATCTTCCTAAAGGTACAGTACAACTTTCACGCTGTCATCGATGGCAGTGGCTTAACTCCAACTGACAGGATTTTAAAAAAAAAATCAAAATATAGATTTTCTGTGCTTACACAGACAAAACTCCTGATAACTTCAGTGATGATACTGTCTGTACAGTCTTCAGCATCAAGCTCTTCACCATATGTATACAGATACTTTCTGAAAACTCAAACATTTATTCCTTCATCCCATCACATGCCTGAACTTTTGTTTAGATTCCTTTTGACAATTTCTGTGAAGATGCTATAATGCAAGAAGACATGGGGTTTATGTATTTCATTTTTTTAAACAGTCTTTTTAATAATTACCCATTGTGCTTTTTTTTTGTCAATAGGATATGAAATGTCTTAATTCCTTCTTAATTATAGTATATAATGAAAAGTTATTTTTAGTTCTATACATTTTTCTTTCCACCTGACATTTTGTTATGATGAATTATATACACAACTAAGCATAGTGTTATGCCTAGGTTTCCTAACTAACTACTGGGAGGTACTCAGTTTATTGCCAAAATAAGCTTATTTCTCCTTTGTTCAAACTTCTGGAGTCCAATAAAAACATGCAAAGGCAATTTTAATTTTCTTAGGACTTTATTTTTGCTGAAAGGTTGGGGAGGACAAGGACACACACAAGATTTTCCAGAAACACCAGCATTAAATTGAAACGTCAGAAAAATGGCACTGTTTTTCATTCTGTGCCTCTAACCAAAGTGCTTTGACTGTGTAAGTACATTCTTTGCATTACACTATGAATTTTGGTATTATTCTCAGGAATTTTTTTGTTACATAATAACAGCCATCTTCAACAGTATGGGTATAATCACTAAATGCCAGTCAACAGTAAGCAATACATTTTGAAAACATATTCAGGTAACATAAATAAATTTAGCCTGAATGTCAACAACTACAGATATTCCACACTACTTTGTTATCCCAGAGATCTGGGATAGATGTTTTCTGGTTTTGGTGAAGAGCACCGGTCTTGACAGTATTGCATGTTTCCTTTCTGAAAAACACGTGACAGAACTCCCAAACACATGCTTTAACTGCATCAACTCCTAGATTTTTTTTTTCCTCTTCACAAGCATAATACTTGTGAAAAGAAATTTTCATATTTTCACCCTTAATTTTGCTGAGCACTGAATTGATTCACAGAATTTAAGAAGAAAATTCACCTGGTAGCAGAAGGTCTACAAGAGCAGTTTATCCTACATTAAGACAGGCTCTGTAGAAGATCCAACAACCCCACAAATAAAGGCATGTCTGTGGAAATGGTCAAAAGCTCTACTCCCTTTTCTATAGACAGTAGAAACAGCAAAAAGAGCAAAATCTACACACAATCCAGTTCAACAGCATTCAAACTAACCTGACCCTCGTAAATTACACTTTCTTCACAGTCCTTCACAGGTAAAAAGCTACCAGTAACTGCCTTTGACTTAAGTCACAGCAATACCACTGAAGAGCAAAGACAACCTAAGTTCTCCGATTCAGCATTTATACAACCCTGACCTTGAAAGTAATGTTATGGCTTCCCATTAATGTCCACAGGAATTACATATGCATGCTATGGAGAGCATGAACCTCTAAATGCTTTTATTGTATGATTTAGAACTCCCTTAGACTGAGTATCATGGTATTTTAGGGCCTAATTCCTCTCACCTCACCCAGCCAAAACTCACATGAGGAAGAAAGGTTTGGACTCATAAAACATACTGAATTAAAGCCCATAAAAGAAACCAATTGCTTACTAGAGTGATTAAAATCAGGTATATTTCCACAGGGAAAATAAGAAGCCTCTTTACAAAATTTCACTGCCAATGGGAGTTAAAAATCCCTTCAAAGACATTCACTCTTTGCTTGAAGTATTTCCAACAGACATTGAGTCAGTCATGAAACTTAATGTTTTCTTTCCTTTTCACTTGTCAACTTCTTCACCCCTCCCCTCTTTTATCACTGTACTGTTCATTCTATCACACAGAGCTATGAATAGCATATACAAAGACACGAAGTTTCCCCTCAAAGTATTAGAGGGAGTTTTATTCTTTGATTTTCATTGCTTATAATCTGTTCCTCTTCCCCACAAAACTCCTTGTCAACAAATACTTTGTTTCTCCGTAATATAGTTCTGTTTTCCAATCAAAGTCTGAGGAAACAAGAGAAGCATCACAATTGTGTTAAGTTTTCACTGTATTAATATATGGTAGCCTAAATCTCATATTGAACCATACAGTTGTAAAGACATCTGCAAGAACACGATTTTTCCTCAGTGGGGAAAAAATTCTAGTCTACCTTTTGGCTTTGAAGCAAATTTCTGAGCAGACATGGATTTTATTACAAATAATGTTAACCTGTCATTTCAGAAGAAAAAAAGTTTTACTATCAAGTAAAGTTTTACTGTCAACCATTTTTATATCAACCATTAGTATTTTATATGTAGTTTCTACTTTGTCCTTTTCAAACATGACAGAGTTGAAGAAAGCTTACTTCATGTTCTCTTAAAAATGGTAATTTTCACCCTCTATCAACTCTGGGGGCTTCAATATTACATCTGACAGTTGTAGAAATATCTTCATCCTTCTCAGCATACCCTGAATGATTAATTTCTATAGAGTTATATTTCCAATATGAATTTTTGTTACTCTTACAGTAAAAGAAGTTTCTTTCCTTACATGCCATGGACTTGTGAAATTAATTCATATTTTAGCTTACTCATCCTTGCACACATAACCAATGAAAATCATGATGTTGGAATGGCAAAATTAAGCTTTTTGTAAGAGGTACAACAGAAAGGTTCAAAATTATGAAAATAATGTTTCTAGACCTTCTCTCATCACCTCTTTGGGAAAAAAATAACAGCAGCTCAGAAACCACAAGAAATATTCAAGTCATTATTCAGATGATAGATCCAGCTATCTCTACAATAATAAACACCAGCATAGCAAGGCTTTTGTATCATGCAATATTAAAACTGTTCTTATGGATGCATAACAACTAATGCTTGCCTCAGTCCTTCACAGTATTGGCAACTCAGGTGGGATGCTGGGACAACTTCAAATAATTGCGAACAAGCAAGATACTGAGCTCTACATATGCTGACTGGATGATCAAGACATATGTCGTCATCAGCCAGCTTTTACTCCTGGCTAGGACCCAACCAGTAACTGACTTTCCACCAGTTAAATCCTCAGTTTTGGTTTGCCCCCAAGAGTTTCTTAACTTAGTGTCCTCAAGCCTTCCATTAAATTGGGTTCAAACTGAACTGTCATTTCAAGAACAGCTGATGACCAGAACACGGAGTCCTGTGTGTGTGTATATATATATATATGTCTCCTCTCTCAGCATATGGAAGTACAAAAAATTCACCAAAGAGGATCCATCACAGAGGAGATGGTTGAGAGAGCACTAAAAATGACAATCCTTTGTTCCTGGAAGCTGCATCTATGGACACAATTGTCAAACATCACCCAGATGAGACAAGATAGCATTTGCACAAACGCGTAGCTCATGAGCATAGAATCATAGAATCGTTTGAGTTGGAAGGGACCTTAAAGATCATCAAGTTCCAACCCCCCCACCATGAGCAGGGACACCTCCCTCTAGACCAGGTTGCTCAAAGCGCCATCCAGTCTGGCCTTGAACACTTCCAGGAATGGGGCATCCACAACTTTCCTGGGCAACATCTTCCAGTGCCTCACCACCCTCACTGTAAAGAATTTCTTTCTAGTATCTCATCTAAATCTCCCTTCTTCCAATTTTAAACCATTGCCCTTTGTCCTGTCACTACACTTCCTGACAAAAAGTCCCTCTCCAGCTCTCCTATAGGCTCCCTTCAGATATTGAAAGGCTGTTATAAGATCTCCCTGGAGCCTTCTCTTCTCCGGGCTGAACAACGCCAGCTGTCTCAGCCTGTCCTCATAGGGGAGATGCTCCGTGCCTCTGATAATCCTCATGGCCCTCCACTGGACCCATTCCACCAGGTCCATATCCTTCCTGTGTTGAGGACTCCAATGTTGGATGCAGTACTCCAGTTGGGGTCTCATGAGTGCAGAGTAGAGGGGTAGAATCACTTCGTGAGACCTGCTGGCCAAACTTCTCTTGATGCAGCCCAGGACACAGTTGGCTCTCTGGGCTGCCAGCGTGAGGCACTTGAGGCACAGATTCCACTAAGTGGTGAAATGAAGACATTTATTGTTTCACTTTTCCAGCATATATAGTTTCTGTCTTTTGATCACGCATTGTGCTCTTTACACAGATAGGTTACAAGTGGATGTCCATACACTGTTGTGAGCAATACAATTGGCTACATTTAAATGTTTATTCCGTCTACCTAACAAAATGTTACTATTTTGGTACACTGCTATCTGTTTGCTAAATTTCACAACAAACATCAACATATAAGGACATGGTTTTACTGATCTTAAGGCCTCCTTCCCATCAACACAAAAACACCAACCGAGCTCTTTCTCAGCAGCGTGTCTCCAACTTTCTAATTCCCACACCAGCGTGCACTGCCAGCTCAAGTTGAGTTCATCCACCAACAACCCCAAGTCCTTCTCCTCAGGGATGCTTTCTAACCATTCTCCGACCAGCCTGTATTGGTGCCTGGGATTTCCATGTCTCATGTGCAGGACCCTGCACTTGGCTTGGTTGAATTTCATGCAATTTGCATGAGCCCACCTCTCCAGCCTGTCCAGGTCCCCTGCATAGCATCCCTTCCCTCCAATGTGTCAACTGCGCCACTGAGCTTGGTGTCATCAGCAAACTTGCTGAGGGTGCACTGTATCCCACTGTCCATGACACTGACAAAGATGTTGAACAGCATTGATCGCAGTATGGATCCCTGAGGAACACCACTTGTCACTGGCCACCAAATGGACATTGAACCACTAACCACAACCCTTTGAGAGCAGCCAGCCAGCCAGTTCCTTATCCACCGAGTGGTCCAGCCATCAAATCCATGATTTTCCAATTTTGAGACCAGGATATTGTGCAGGACAGTGTCAAATGTTTTGCATAAGTCCAGGTAGATGACATCAGTTGCTCTGCCCTTGTCTACCAAGTCTGTGGGAGTATTGTAAAAGGCCACCAAATTTGTTAGGCACAATCTGCCCTTGGAGAAGCCATGTTGGCAGTCTCCAATCACTTCCTTATTTTCCAAGAGGAGTATCTGCTCCATGATCTTGCCAGGCACAGAGGTGAGACTGAGTGGCCTGTAGTTCCCTGTGTCTTCTTTTTCTTTTTTTTCCTTTTTTGAATATCAGAGTTATGTTCCCCTTTTTCCAGTCAGTGGGAACTTCACCAGATTGTCACGATTTCTCAAATATGATGGAAAGGGGCTGAGCAACTTCATCCACCAGCTCCCTCAGGACCCATGGATGGATTTCATCAGGTCCCATGGACTTATACACCTTCAGGTTCCTTAACAGGTCTCAAGCACGTAAAAGAAAAGCAAACAATTGCAGTGTTCCTTCACCTAAGCAGACCTGTGAGTTGTTATTTATAACCTCCCCTTTTTCTCCAGATTAACGTTTCAAAGAGTCACTCAGCTACATATTTTACTTCCCCTTTACCTTCAGGATCACACAGGCCAATGAGGGAAGTAATAACAGTACATTCTTTACTGACTGTGATATGATGCTTTCCAACCATATTCCTCATTATTTTCCAGACTGCAGTAATTACTGAATTAATTCAGCCTGTGCTGGCTCTGGACAGACTCAAATTGATTCAAGAGGAAAGAGGGAAGCATTCCAGACAATGTGCCACATTCCATCCACTCAATGCCTAATAGTTTGGCACTATCTGACCCTTTCTGTAAAGAAAGGCCTAGGAAACCTCACAGCACTAATTAGCTGAGCAATTATCCTCAACACTCTAGTAATACCAGCAGAAAAAAAATATTTCCACAGCAAACCTCAGCTTGTTAGGAACACCTCCCTTTTTACCTAAAATACCCTCTATGCAAAGTAGCTAATGCATCTCCAGATTAACTACTGGTTGGAGGGGAAATAAGTAGCAATAGCATAGGGGACACATTACTTAAAAGTATGTCATAATTGCATGCTAGATCAGGCAACTATTTCATCTAATCCCTGACACCTTCTAGCTGTGTTCAGTAGAACGTTCTCTCCAGCTAAAGAGCATATTCAATATCACTTGTAATTTCCATTCCAATATGCTGTTAGTTCTTGCACAACATAAACCATAAAAGGAAAAGCTTTCTTATGAATATGTGTGCTACTAAGAGTAACTTTAGAATGTTAACTGAACTAAAATATTCAGTACAAACACCACTGTTACCCATCATACAAGTAAGAACAAACACAATGCAAAACTTAGGAAATGGAAAAGATACAAGAGTCTGGGATTATGGAGTTCATCAAGCATGTGTGGTTTTCTTAGAAAACATGAATCCTAAAACAGAATTTAAAAATAAAAAAAAAAAAAGGAAAAATAAGAAAAAGAAATTGGAAAAGACTTTGGATAGTAAACACTGGGATATTTCGTTGCCCTATTTTAGTCATACTTAGCGGCACACATATGGTCCTATTTCTAACAACTTTAAAAAGAACATTCCCTTTAAAGGAGCTACAATTCAATTATCTGCTTTAATTTTATAATTAGTATTATTTCCTCTTTGTCTGTTATATCCCCTACTTATCTGTCGGAAAGCTACCTACAGTAATACTAACAGGTAAAAAAGAAGCACACATAAACTGGAAGAGAACAAAACCAAATGAAGTTATTTTTCCATGAGGAAAAGAATATGGTATGTTTTCATTACCTTTCCTCCTTGAAGGAGTAGTACACTTAGATTATTTTTGCCCAATACATATCCTCCGAGGAGCCACAGAAGTTTATGAACATGGCAAAAATTATGGCACCCAAAATCCTTCAAGGCAACTAATAATTACTAAATGGTAAATCTGATGCTTCAAAAGTCTGATGATAAGGAATACATTGCTTAGATCATACAGGGAAGACAGAAAGTTCAAAACTGAAAGAAATCTTTAAGTGAGCATACGTGCCATTACATATTATTGTAAATATAAAAGTGTGCCCCTCATGAGCTTTCTGTCATAGATTTATCATTCCTCTTGAGGCACATCAACCCGGGGAATGGCAGTTATACACTTAAGAAAAATAACCCAGAATAAGATTTTTAAGATTTCACCCTGTCAAAAGTCATTAATAAAATGTCATTAATAAACAAATGGAGATCTGTAAAAAATGTTTACTGCAAAGCAATACTTAGCACTTTACATACCCGAGTCTCATATTCCATCTATACCAGCTTGCCAAGTCCAGCAGAAGATAAGCAGTGAATTGCCTGCAGCCAGCGAAGCTCACAACAAAGCCAAAACTCTGCTGCTGACTCTTTGTGCTACTTGACATGCAGAAGTTACCTTGCCAGAACTTACTATGCTTACATGGTATATTAATTTGTAAATAGTAGACACTAAGACATAGGCATTGTCACATTTCCTGAAGGCTCTGCTTTAGGATATGGAAGAAAAAAAAAGCCTTTAGTGACTCTGTTGAAGATTACTGTAGAACTATGCAATAGCAGCCTTAATCATTCCAGTCCATTGGTCATCCCCATCCCCACCAGCACCACACACTTCTGCCGTTATGTTAGCTAACCCTCTGCTATACTCCTTCAGCTTTCTTTTGCAGGAAAGGCAGCATTTAATTTACAAAAACCAGGAGCCTAACAGAAGCACGAGCCAACTTTAAGCCAACCTCAATTATAAGACATAAACCCAGAAGTTTGTTTTCCTCCTTTGAAAGGAAGAATTTACCAGGTGGATATTAACAAATCAAAAGCCATTTTCATTTGGCTCAATGGGCAAAATTTCTAGGAGCTTTAGGTAAGGTTGAGTACTTAAGTGCTCACAAATCTATGCTCAAACCATAACAGTGGGGGAAAATATTTTCAAAGCAGTAACAAATTTAGTAAGAGTTGATCTGCTCTGCTTTCATCCTCCTGGAACAGTTACTACTGAAACATCAATAAAAGACAGCAGATATAGATTACAGTTAGATTTCCATGGCTCAGCAAGAAAGGTTCAGAGAATGTAAACTGGTGTCTGTCCTCTGACGACCAGCTTCTTTCACCCCTAGCCACTTCTGTCTTTTCACTTACACTTTCCAGTTTTCAACATAAAATGAAAAATCTTTATAATCAAACTGAATTCAATAACCAAGTTTGGCCCTTCTTCCACCTCAGGTCCCATCATGACCATTTGCTGACTTTGCATATCATGCTTTTGTCCTCTTCCTTTCATATATTCTCACTCACACACATACTTGCACTTTCTTGTCCTCTTCCCTACCTACCCAGCCCCATGTTACCTAATCTCCACCAATATCTTTATCTAAACAAAAGTCCATGCCTCACTAGCAAATATAGAACAGCTACAACATCTGGAGGTTCCCCATACTCAGCTCACCACCCCATCATCACAGCAATAAGCCAAAGCTTAGATCAAGCCCTACATTACAAAAAGAAAAAAAAAAGAAAAATAAACCCCAAACCATACCATCTCCACATTACAAACACTACACCACTTAAGCCCTACAAGCCCCACCATCTCACAGCTGTCACTCAGATCAGAGACACCTGATTCCAGAGGGAAAAGGAGGGTGGGGCATAAGCAAGGTTGCAGCAAATCTCACTAATAACAAGTGTAGCCTTTCACCTTTTTTTTTTTTTTTTTTTAACCTTTTTGCACAAGACAAGGAACTGAGAACAAACAATCCACAGACAAGCATCCTGGTGCTCACTTCTCCCACTGGCACCTCCCCTCCAGGGCAAGGAGACATCATGTCCAGGACACGCTCCCTCTTACCATGCCAGTGGCAGAAGCAGGCACCCATGAACAGCAGAAACACACCCAGCACTGGCTGGTCTAAAGCCTCACCTCCCCTCCTCCCCAAAACTGATCCCGAGGCAAGATAAGGGGCAAGTTATTCAAGTGACCACAATAAGGCATTCTGTCACACTTTGTCATGCAAGGAGTGGGTACCTGTGGTGTGGAGTTAGTGAGAGAGGCACCAGGGTCACAGAATCATAGAGTCCTTTAGGTTGGAAGGCACCTCATATAGTTCCAACTCCTCTGCCATGGGCAGGAATGCCTTCTAGCAGATCAGGTTGCTAAAGCGTCATCCAACCTTGGCCCTGAAAACTTAAAGGTTGGGGCATCTAAAGTTTCCCTGGGAAACCTGTTCCAGTGTCTAACCACACTCCAGTAAAAAATTTCTTCCTAATCCCAATCTGCCCTCTTTCAGTTTAAAACCATTACCCCTCATACTTTCACTACACTCCCTGATAAAGAGTCCCTCCTCATCTCCCCTTTTAGGACTTCTTTAGGTACTGAAAGGCTGCTACAAGGTTTCCCAGAGCCTTCTCTTCTCCAGGCTGAACAACTACAACTCTCTGAGGCTGTCCTCATACGAGAGATGCTCCTCTCAGAGCCCTCTGATCATCTTCATGGTGCTCCTCTGGGCTCATTCCAACCGGTCCATGATGTTATGTTGGGGGCACCAGAGCTGGACGCGTTACTCCAGGTAGAGTTTCACCATGGAGAGGGGCAGAATCATCTCCCTTGACCTGCTAGCCATGCTTCTTTTGATGCATCACAAGACATTTCCCTTTCTGGGCTATGAGCACACATTGTTGGCCCATATACTGGTTTTCATCAACCAGTACTCCAAACTCTTCTCCTCAGCTGCTCTCAATCCACTCATTGCCCAGCCTGTATTTGTGCTTAGGATTGCCACAACCCAGGTGCAGAATATTGTTGAACTTCATGAGGTTAACAGGCTAGATCTCTGAATGGCGTTCCTTCCCTCTAGAGTATCAACCACAGCAGTCATCGTGATGTCATATGCAAACTTGCTGAGGGTGCACTCAATCTCATTGTCCTTGTCCCTGACAAAGATCCTGACAGTACTGGCGAGACCCCTGAAGACTAGGGAAAGATGCATTAAAATATAAACAAATAAAATTTTAGGGAGGAGAGAGCACTGAGACAGGATGGAGAATGGCAGAATACACTACTTAAAAAACCAACAAATCAACATGTGATCAGCATGGTTGATCAGAAAATTAAGCTGCTGGGAATAATGGCTAAAATCCTAGGGCTGCTGATCATGCTAATGCATTGGTCCTGGTATCTGAGGGCTCATTTCCAGGTTTTGATCATCACTAGCATTTGCTCCATCAAAAGAGGTAAAAGGCTCAAATCAGAGACGTCTGCTACAATCATTGAATACCTTGTTTACTAAATTCAACAAGAGGAAATGCCTGCAGTAGCTCAGCTGTTCTCTTTCTGTCATAATTGGGAATTATTATTTGATTTCATAGGATGTGAAGGAAACAAGGGCAGTGAGACATCAAAATGCAAGCCTCTGATAAAAGCTGAGTACAGGAAGTTTTTCCTTTTCCCCCAAATAATAGGTTACAAGGTGGGAAGCAAGCATATCAACATGTCTGAATTTTGGTTTTTGAAGAAGGGCAAATCAACAGCTAACTATGGAATTAATATGTTTGCATCTGAACTCAGAAGTTGGTGGTATTTTGGTCTTATTTTTCCTAAATTCAGTTAGTGTCAAGCCTCTTTCAATATGCAATTTTTTCCTTTCATATTCCACACTTACACAGTTTTGTCCTATATATAAAATGAAAAGGTAAAGAATTAGGCCCTGATAAAATCTGAAAACAAGATTATGTAACAAAATTTTGCAGGCATGAATGGTTTGGATGATATTTCTGTTACTCCAACTGTACAAATAAGCTTTTACCAGGATATTCTTCCCTCACTGTTTCTCAAAAGATGTAATGTTTTTTTCTGTGCTTTTTGTTTGTTCGTTTGTTTTTCTCCCATCACTTAATACCCACACAGAACTTTAAATAGAACCAGGTTTACCCTTTTAAATTTGCCTGATAGGTAACATGGAATAAATTAAAACTAAAACAGGAACAATCATCAGCAAAGTGGAAGAACTCATGTACATACATACACATTTGAAACTCAAGTTTTTTTGTTGGGCACAAGCTAAGAGTTCTCAACCTGAACCTGAAAGAATGGACATTCTGTCCCTCCAGGTGTTCAATTAAGCAAGCACACATCAAGGAGAGAGGGTGAGCTCTCTCAAAGCAATTGAGTCCAGATGATGAGGGAACTTTGCTTCTGTTGATAGAATAAAAGAAATCTTAGCAGACAGTTTTAAAGGTTTTTTAGGAATTTCCATATATGGTAGATTACAACAGCAAAAAAATGCGCAGTCCAGAAAAGACCATATAGCTCCCTCTTTATTGTTATATAGAAAGCTCCTAAAACCCCATCTCTTTCTGGGGCTGAACTATCAAGTAGATAATTTTAAAGTTCTAGGTTAAATTAGGTTCCATGACCAACAGACACTATTTCCTGTCTTGGGGGGGAGGCAAGGGGAGGTATAAAATTGTTGAAAACACTCCAAACAGAAAATTTTAGTGGGAGTGGTCTCTGAACAGCACCCACAGATAGTTTACAAACAACATCATATTCACCCTCAAAAATTTTGTTTGTTTGCTTTTTTAAAAAAACCCCAACAAATCAACCCACCCCCACCCAACAAAACAAATAAAAACCCACCTCCACAGTAGTCAATGTCATTCTAAGAACTGAACAGAAGAACAGAAGCAATAGCTGCCAAAAACATGTATCCTATAATTACATCTTAAGTTCCCTAGAAACTGTAAATAGATAACGAAACATCTATAGAAAGTGTTTTTCCAGATGGTAGTTAGACTCCCGACAGCTTTCAGCTGAAGTGTATTCCTCTTTACCAAATAGCAAAGAAGCATATATGCCAAAAAAATCCATAAACAGGCAATGGGACAACCTTCTCAATTTTAACTTCTCTAAACTGAATTTACAGGGTTTCTTCCCACTTTTCCCATGAGTTTGGAATAATTTGCTTTTCATACATGACGGCAAAAAACTAAATGTACATTTCCAAGAAGAGCTGGGAGGGAACATTACCCTCAAAATATCATTATGGGTAAAAGCACACCAAGTATGTGAAACTGAGAATTTATTATCAGACTTGTTAATGTTTTGGCATTCTATTTGTCCAAATTATCTGATACAGAAAAGTTGCAATGATTAAAATTGTTATACATATATTTAGGCATGCTTATATTAAAAAGGCCTCCTTAGTCCTTCCTTTCGATGTTATGCCCATGCTTCTGAAAACTGGGTCCAACAGTCAACAATTTCAGTGTTCCCCAAACAGACAGGTGGAGTGTCACAGACACTCATTAGTGTCCTCAGCTCTCACTGGGAGGAGCATGATGCTGGTGATGGGGTCCCTTCATTTCCAGTGTCAAGGTCCACTTGGATTCATTTGCATACATTTGCATACTATGGCTTGCTCCCTTCCCTGGAAGGGGTGAAAGCTGCCCTGCACTCTACCAGTATTCCAGGGACTGTTTTTCCTGCAGGAACTGCCTGGGACTGTCAGCCTTTTCCACAGCAGCACTCACAGAGCTGAAGATCAGACAAGCTGGGCAATAGCCACTTGGCCACAGAGCACCTGGTAGACCCATCATTCAGGACAGGGGCCCGCAGGACCCATCACAACCTATTTGGCCCAAGGAGCACCAATTTCATATTAATTGATTGTGACACATGAACCTCCTGAACCTCCAGCTGTGCTAGGATAGAGTCATTTTGCTCATATGGTCTTTACCTACCTGTATAAGACCACTAACCTTCTGTTCGTAATCAGTTGGAAGTGACTTGCAATGATCATCTAGTCCAACGGCCTGACCAATTCAGAGATGACCAAAAGTTAAAGCATGTTATTAAAGGCATCATCCAAATAGCATCAACTACCTCTCCAGAAAGCCTGTTCCAGTGTCTGATCAACCTCTCAATAAAGAAGTGCTTCCTAGTATCAAGTCTGAACCTCCCCTGGTGCAGCTTTAAACCATTCCCATGTGTCCGATCACTGGATATCAGGGAGAAGAGCTTAGCACCTGCATCTCCCCTTCTGTTCCCTAGGAAGCTGAAGAGAGCAATTAGGTTACTTCTCAGCCTCTTTTTCTCTAAACTAGACAAGACCAAAGTCTTTAGCCACTTCCACATAGCACATGCCTTCCAGCCCCTTCACCAGCTTTGTTACCCTGCTCTGGACATGTTCAAGTACCTTAACCTTAAGACTCCTGACAAACTCCAGAACACAGGAGAAGAAAGCATGGGACAGAGGTGCTGAATGAAATACATTTAGCATGTTTTTGTTCTTTTAGATTACACATAGCTACCTGCTTTAACAGATTTATTCTAGGCCTGTTCTGCAGTCTGATTCATCTGCTAAATAAAGAGATTGGCACCATTTGAAATTTGTGCTTTTAGACATGAATAGCTGGGGAGCTGTAATTTATATTTCACTGTCTGAATTAGTTTCAAGGCCAGCTTGCCAGACTTTAATGTTGCTCAGGATTATCTCTCTCACTTTCACTCTAGTTCAGTAAGAGATTTAATCAGGATAAGTCCCTGGTTTCAATAGAATTTACTGCTTAAATTAGGCAGAGGCTTAAGACACTAATTCAGCAAAGTGTTTAATTAATAGGGCCTACCTGTCAAAATAGTATTGCTAATGAGAACAGTGATTAAGCACTTATTTAAACTATTAAATATATATTTGATTTTAGATTCATTATATTATTAGTGTCCTGAATAGAAAGGAACATAAGCACATGCTTAAGCTTACATGATACACGCTTTGCTGCATGGATTTCCTATTCTTTGAAATATTAAATTAACAAGCTAGTAGAAGGATTTGTGAACTCTTTTTATCCCTTTTCATGATAGTCTCATGAGACTCCGTGAGTCTCATGACTCAGGAAATATATGTATATGTTATATACACACATATACACAGAAGCTTCAGTTAAAGAGGAAAAAATCCTACATTTTTTATTAGATGTATTTGATTAGCATTTTGGCATAGAAGAAGAGCCCTTTACATTCTTATTAAAGTGTTCATAAAACAGGTGAAAATGAAAATTTGGAAAGACTATAAAATATTATTGCGAAGATGAACTAACTTGAGCAGAAATGAAAGTCAACTCAAAGTTATCAAAAATTTGAAGAACTGCAGCACTACATAAATATCTGTATTTCATTAAAAGTGGTGAAAAAGGGGGAGAAAAATGCAAGTCACTCAGTAGTTATCATGTTCCTGATGATCAATTTTTTAAAATGCTTGCTCACTCTGTTTCCATTCTAGAGTCATTATACGGGGACAAGGACAGATCAGTAAGCTTCTGGGCATCCATACATCCTTATGCTTTGTTTGCTATATGAATGCTCAACTCCTACTGGACATCAGATCAAGACACATCCCTGATGTCATTACTTGTAAGCTTAACTTTCCAATAGGTTTATATATGATATTCTATTAATTATCTGTTTATTAGGTAACATAGAAACATTCCAACATAGGAAAGGGTGCTATAGTATCCCTTGTCATATTTTTAGCTACCTTTCTGAATAGTAGCTTGAACACTTTCTTAAGTGAAAACAATCTCTCAAATTGGACACAAGGCCCAAAGAACTTGCTTCAGGAACTATAAGCTAGCAGTCACTGGAAGTAATAATCTAATGATTTGGAATCCAATAACCTGAGAGTTCTTTTACCTTTTTCATAGCTACTGCCACATTTGAGATCAAGGAATACAAACTAGCCAGTTCCAAAGTAAACAAAACACAGGGCTGGAAGGGTCTCTGGGACACATTAATTGGGGAGTACTTCTTTGTTCTGCAAAGTCTCCTTTTATACCTTCGTTGTTGAGACTACTGAATAGCATATAATCTGCAGGAGCAAACATTTCTTTTTTCATTTGTGCCTTAACAAAAAAAAAAATGACCAAAGATGAAATTGAAAATAAGAACTATTTTTAAAGTTTCTTCAACAGAAATTTACAGAAATGACATTTTTAAGATGCAAACTATCAGAGGAGCAACAATAAAAGATAGTCTCTCTCTATGCCAGGTCTGTAGTGACTCTCTGCCATTTACTGTAGTGACACAACTATATGATTATCAGGATATAACATGACAGCAATAATGCTTGTTACATTGCACTGTGGAGTTACCATAATTTCTAATAAAATTCATGCTGGGATGCCATACCTCACTAGTATCAGGATTTGTATCAATAACATCCTCAGGGACAAAAAAGGGCATGAACTCCTTTTCATGTGAAACCATGTAGAGTTTGCAATTTGAAATGTAGCCAGCGTACAGATTTTTGAACTTGAATCCCAATGTATACTAATGTTTGGATGAAGACATAGCAATAAAATGCGCAATTACACCTTGTCAAAAATGGACCAAGCTCTCAATAAGTGAACCTTTTTTTTGAGGCATGTGTAAACAATACAAACGAGGCCCTGTAATATTACTTCTCTAGCGTCCACGCACTAACAGAGCACCAATATATGACAATAGTAAAAATTATTAATTTTTGACTCTGGTATCAAAATCTCTCACCTTTAAAAACTTAGGTTCTAAATATTGAATTCAAGAAGCAGCAATGAGTTCAAAACAAGCACCATAAGCACAAGAAGGAAGACAAGAACTTTTAAAACTGATGTACACATTGGTTTCTGTTGAAAAGCTGAATCCTGCCAGGAAAAGCCCAAATATATTTTTGCTTATTTATGCCAACAAATACTGTCAGATATAATTCTTACTTAGTAATTTATTCCTCAACCTGTAGACAGGTGACAGTTTATAATTCTACATATTAAGTTGGCAAAGAAGGAAGTCTTCTCTATATTTTCAAGTTTATGTGAATACTTTTATATTTTGATGCTTAACTAATAAATTGCTTGAGTAACAAACACATTTGCAACTCACCTGGAGTCTCTCAAAACCGAAGTAGACAGAGTAGCAGGATCAAAGCCATGTTCACTGAAGTACTGCTTCCTGCAGTTTTCCAAATTATCTGCAGAAGCATCATTGGAATAAATCATCTCATCTACAACTTAACTCGTGAAAAGCTATGTCTGAATCCATCTGGTAAGTTCAGCACCATGATGTCATTGGCACAGGCTGATTCGGACAGTGATTACTGTTCACTTTGCTATTAAGCTAGTGCAATTTTCTCTTATTTTCCTGTTCCCCCATTTACTTTTCTGGCAAATGTTATAATAGCTCCATTAACATTAAATTTCTGAATTTTCAAGAGCAGAGCTACAAAACCAGATGCTTTTCTGAACCAATTTATCAGAACATTTTTAATCTCTGGTTATGTCATCTCTAGTTTTGTTCTAAAGCCACATACAAATTTCTTGTAATTTGAATATTTTGCATTAGCTTTTATAATTGCATTTGTAATAATATATTCTATTCATGGAAAAGACAATGAAACAAATTTCAACATTTTATCTTTGATTTCTGTCTTGTCTGGGTAAGGGTTTAAGTTTCATAATTTTCAGATATCTCTTGATTCTTCAGAAGTAAGAAAATCAGCAGATTTTTTTTCCAATTGTGTAGACAGAAAAATTAAATAAGTGGGAAATAAAGCTATCAAGAAGGCATGGAATGCATTTACATGATCCATAAATGTGCCTTTGAAGCAAAGAAGGCTAATGATACTCTGGGCTTCATCAAGAGAAGTGTTGCCAGAAAGCTGAGGGAGGTGGGCCTTCGCCTCTACTCAGCGCCGGTGAGGCCACACCTGGAGTATTGTGTCCATGCCCTACTGCAAGAGAGACATGGGCATGTTTGAAAGAGTCCAATGAAGGATCACAAAAATGATAAAAGAACTAGAACCGTCTCTCGCAAGAAGAAAGACTGAGAGATCTGGCTCTGTTCAGCCTAGACGGCTCATGGGGAAATCTTATCAGTGTACATAAATGCCTGAAGGGAGAGTGCAAAGAGGATGGAGCCATGCCCTTCTGAGTGGTGCCCAGTGACAGGATAAGAGGCAATAGGCACAATCTGAATCACAGGGGACTCTGTCTAAACATATGGAAATACTTTTTATATTGTGAAGGTGACCAAGCACTGACACAGGTTGTCTTGAGAGATTGTAGAATCTCCCTCCTTGAAGGTATTCAAGAGCTGTCTGGATGTGGTCTTGGGCTTTGGGGTCTAGGTGGCTCTGCTTGAGCAGTGGGGTTGGACCAGATGACCTCGAGAGGTGCCTTTCAACACCAACCATTCTGTGATTCTGTAAGTGGGTTCTTTACTATTTTATAGGTAATGCTCAATCATTTACAGTTGTACAATTTTTCAATGGCATCCTGTATCATCTTAGACTATTTTTTTAAAAGGTGAAAAGTTTAAAATATACATCAATACCTGCAGATAGGTTGTTCAAAAGCATGGTTTCTGTGCTAAACTATTTTATACAGCAAAACAACACCAAGCTATAAACTGCTGGAAGGCCTCTGAAATTCAGAAATCCATGAATGCTAGAAGGAGCTGATGACTTGATATGTAGTGCTTAACTTATTACTAATATCAACCAAACACACAAAAGAGATCACTCCAACAGGTGTATTTAGAAAAAGAAAAAGAAAATGTGATTGTGAAAGGAACTAATTGTAATCCCTTCACAAATTACAGTGAACTGTAAAATCCATTTTTTTAAGGTCTCAGCCCAAGAAAATTTACCATCATAAGCTTTTGTAGGACAGGAAGAAGAAGTTGCATATACTAGCATTAGTTTGATGACATCCACAAATGTGAATTGTTGTCTACTAAGTTTTTTAAACTTTAGAATATTATTATTATAGAATTGTGTATCTTGGTCACTACAAGTTTTTCTTCATTCCTTTTGCATTAATATTTTTGATTTTTTCCTGATAATCTTCTGGCAACATCCTTTTACAACATATCCTCAAACTACTGCTGGGTTCTGGAGAATCTCTTACTGACTTTTTGGCAGCACTGCAACAACAAATCCACATTCAATACTCTGATTATGCATGCTCACTTCTGCCAGCATTCATATAGCTGTCTGTCAAGGTTTAGGCTGAGCTGGCCACTAAATGAATCAAAGATGTTTTCTATTAACCTCTCTCCTTTCCCAGAAGGGAAGAGAGAGAGAATAAAGAAGAGAGACTTCTGGGTTGAAAAAAAACAAAACAAAAAAAAAACCAAGCACAAAACCTAAAGCAGCTTTCATGAAATATTAACAATGAAAATAAAAGAAAATAGTATTAACAAGAAATGAAACATATACAAATACATTTAAAAAAAACCCAATATTGACCTCCTAGGACAGCAATCATGTCACTAGAAAGCTCAGTGTCAGACAGACTAGGATCAAAGGCAGACAGAGTCCTCCTCAGACACCAGCCATTGAGGAAAGAGTCTGACTCTTTTGATCCCTCAGCTTTTATACTAAGCATAATGCAAGTTGGACTGAATACCCTATTGGTCAGGTTTTGTTTACTTGTCCTACCTGCAGGTGTGCCACCTTCCCATTTTTCTGCTTCTGACCCTCCAACTTGCTAAATAAGAAAGTTAACTGATCTTGGTTTTTATCACAATTAGTCTAAGTATGAGCCTTCATGCATATCACTCTTTGGTATTAACTAAAGCATCAGACATTATCATTTCTAGAAGCAAACACGGTCTGAAAAAGATGCAGTTAATTTCAGAGAGTGTAGTTACATGGAAGAAACAACTGAGAAGCAAAATTACTGAAAAGAAAATTGATTTTGTTCTATCTCAAACCAGAACAGCATCAATGAAGTCTCCATGGAGCAAAAGGCCAATTTTTGCTCATCAACATTCCTACAATTCCTTCTTATAGTCCATGATTATAACAAAATTATGATTAATGTGATGCCTCTCACCTTTTCTGCCTATTCCATCCATTTATCTCAGTATCACTAGCTCTACACCTCCTCCTTAATAAATGTGGTGGAAATTATTTTTTCCATATGTTGCATGGGTTTTTTTAATTTTGGTTCCTCTTTCACTTAGGAAATTGTCCATGTATAGGTTTCATCTAAGATAGTTTGTATGATAAGCTATGCTTTCCTTCTACTTTCAGAATATAAGATACACATAAAGCAAGCTTCAGCTACACAAATTTCTAAAGGTTTTCACTATGGGTCCTTCACCTTGAGATGCTATACATTACAGAAACAAGAATATGAACATTCAGCTTTAACTACAGTATAATTTGTGTTATCTAGCAAAATATAATAAAACTGTGTGACAAACACTGTAAGAATGTAATTGTTCTGTTATTCTAGGTCTTTTTCATCAATATTTTTTTCAGCGCTAACTAATTGCTATCCTAGAATTAGAGGCACTGTGCAATCAAATGTGTATATATGTATATGAATGTACATATACATATACATATATGAACACACAAACACACACATTTCAACAGACTAGCTTTGTAGAACAGTCTCTAGTGTTAAACTAGAGAGTAAGTACCAAGTACTGAGAAAAATCTCAAGTCAGAAAACTATCAGACTGTTCCATGGAGAAAACGTTTCAGGTACAACTGTGCTGACCTTCAGACTTAGGCCTTTGCTCAAGTATGAGCTTTTAGTTCATCTCCTTTAAGAATTATTCACAGAGGTGTGAGTCTCAGTCACTGCACATTTCCAAAAGATGTCTGCTCCTCTCTGCTGTCCTGCTTTGAGTCCAAGCCTGGTTGTACGAAATCACTTTTTTTTAACCTTGGCAGGTACTTAATTTTCACCATTACCTTTTGTTGAACAAACTATTGCTTACCAAGAGGAGAATGGGGGCAGGGAAGAAGGGAAGGGAGAAGGTATCTGAAATTGTATCTGCTCCACAGAGCCAGAAGACATTAAACCCTCATTTAAATGGGACTGTAGTAGCATGCCTGTGTATAGTACATGACTTGTCTTCCTTAATCAGCATTCCTCATTTTGACACTAATGTATCCTAACAAGGACAGCCAGAAGTTGTATAAAAATAAAAAGAGATTTGGCAAAGGGCTGGAGCTGTCAATAAAATGTTATAAATGATTCAAGGTTACTGTGTCAACACATTTCAGCTAATGTAGAACTGCAAATTGACATGGAGAAGACACGTTTTCAGAGCCTCTTCCTTGACTGCTTTTAAAGACAGATTTCAGATGGCTTTCGATCTGGGTGTTTGAAAACTAAACACCAAAGTAGCACATTTCCATCACCTGTATCACTTCTATCTGTGGACAGAATAAATTCAAAGATTAAGAAAAATCATGCTTCATTCAAAGCTAACATGAATATACGTTACGGCACAGAGACATGACTGAAAATAGTGTATATCAACTCCACTGCTATTAAAAATAAATGAATATAAAATATTAAAAATATAGAAAAGGGATACCGAGTGCCAAGAGCAAAATAACAACATTCCCACTTTTTAGTCTGAAGACATGAGAAACATACTAGTAAACAGTAGAAATTTCAGTAGTACATTGCTTTTAACTACACAATAACAACAGAGGCTCCAGCTGATATTTGTCTATGGTTGTTTGCATGGCAGACTTGGAATAAGTCACCAAGGTGAGCAGCTCTGGTGCTGGCACAAACACGAAACGGAGCGCTCTGCTGTGGTATACGGAGGAGATTCCAACAATGGCGTGGTACGGCACTGTGCAACTGACAACAGCAGGGACACTGTTTTTTTTTCCCAGACATCAGACTAAACTGACACCTGAGGCAGCTTCCCAAACTGAGATCTGATGAGAACAGGTGCCAGGCTGCAGGGTGAGCCCTGCTCTTACAGCAATACCAGACGGTAGCAATGAGCATTCCTGTGGGATGTGCACCCAGATAGAGGAACCCCTCCACTTAGTGACAGAGCGCCAGAAGGAGGTGAGTAGGTTGAGGAGTATCAGGGAGCTAAGAGAGAGAGAGACTACAGGAATCACACCTTACTATCCCTGGGGCAGGCCCAGCAGGCAGACAGGACACATGACACAGAGGATTCCTCATCCTTTCTCCTTCTGGCTGAACACAGTGGCTAAAGGGACAGGGGACAATGGCAACAAGTTCCTGCCCATCACAGCAGGTGCCTCTACTCTGTGACTACCCCACCTTCCCAGGTGCCCGTGCATAATAGCTTAAGATAAATTCTACTGCATCTACTGGCAGCTTGGACCACTGAAAAAACTGGAAGTATCTGGGAATAATAGGTGAGCTTTGAATTATACATGTTAAAGGTTTGCAAATAAATTCAGATTATCACTGTGTTATTGAACAACGCCATCCACATTTGGAGGAAAGAAGTGCTCTGTTACATATATGTCAAAATCTGTAACTGGATTCAGGAATTAGTTTACAGGAGAAGTATTACATGTTAATGACTATTGAGCCATTTGGTGTAGTTAGCAGCAGCTGTTTCATCCAAACAAGCATTTTGGAAACTAAGAAAAAAAACCTCCATATAATATGCATTTGTAGCAATTTGACAACCTTATAAGAAACCCAGTAGTTCAAACAAAGGTATCATCTTCTACCTCCCTAAACTCTTAATTAAAATAATGGTAAACTTTCGCAGCAGCTCAGCTCAGCATTTACTATCACCATAATATGTGTGAATTTTACAATGCTGAAATTTTGGTTCAGCTCATTTCTTCAAAGAATATACATCTAAATGTAATAAATATAGATGATTATCAGTGAATTTTTGATTTGCATGGAGATTCAGAGACTAGTATTAACCATTGCATGTTAATGTATGCCTCTGAAAATCTCAAGGTCACACTGCTGATTCAATCATCTTTCAAAATTTGTGATATTCCAGCTCACTGCCTCATTCTGAAAGCTTCCTAAATCAGCAGTAGTTTGTGGATGTGCCTGTTACAAAAATATTTTAGTTAGGGGGAGAGAAGGGTCAGTCAATTAAATTTTAAAACATCAGTTATAGTGGCTATACTCTCCTCATAAACTGACAGGAGCATTCTTCTTCAGATCTAAGCCAAATAAATATAACTTTCTCATTAGCTCTGAAATTCCACAGGCTTTCTGTTCACTTGGTCATAGACAACTTCTCAGGGGTAGCTCTACTGCCTTTTTCTTAAGCAGTGCTGAGCTGGATTTACCTGGTACCTCATGGCCAAGTGCCCATTGCCCAGCCTGTCTGAGCTCCAGCTCTGTGACCGATGCTGGGGAAGGGGCTGACAGCCCCAGGTAGTCCCTGACAGATAAACAACCCCTTGTTGAGGGGCTGTGGGGCACCTTTCCTTGAGAGCAGGGGTAAGGGAGCAGCAGGGGATGTGAAGACACATAAAAAGAAATCCAAGTGTACCCCAACGCTGAGGAGGAAGGGACCACAAAGATCATGTGCATCCTGATGAAGACCTTGATGAGCGGCTGTGACAGCCCTCACCTCTTTGTTTGGGAAAGGTTCAAACACTTGACCATCAGACCCAGAGAGGTATTGGATGGGACAGCATAACACCAAAAAAGTTCCCTTATTTAACATTATTAATTATTATTAACTAGATTTTTTGGATAAGACTTTGATTTGGCTTCAGAGTCATTTGGACTGTGTGTGTATTGCTGGACTAGTAACAACTGTCATATTGTGATTAGGTCTAATTTTTTGTTAGGTTAACAATAAATTTGTGGTTCTTCCTCTCTTGCAAATGGTATATTCTTTCTTGACCATAACAATATCTTGTAACTATGTACATCTTGGCTTATTATGTTGAACTATAGTACAATAGTTCAAATGAACTGCATGTCCTGATGTGTTAAGTTCTGCGTGTAGACATAGAAGAGCTGGAAGTCTGAAGTTGCAACCTTCTTCGATATGATAGGCAAGGTACAAGATAAGACATTAATAAAACAAACAACTCAGTTGTATTTAGTGAACTGAGAAGAAAAAAACAAATCTGCCTTGTACCAAAACAAAAAAAAAATTATATGTAATGAAAGAAAACTAAAGGTTCTAAGTCCTCATCCAGAGCTATGCCTGTGTTTTCACCTCCAGTCTCTCAGCAATGAGGAATTACAAAATGATTCAGAATCCTTGTGCATTATCATGGTAGAGTCTAACATATGACTTACTGAGAAACTAGTTTCTCTTATCTTTCTCTTATCTTTCAATTCTTATTAAATGTAAGATAGTGTTAACTGAGATTTTCAAATATAAGACTAGTTTAAGTTTATGCTTCATCATCATAATTAGCTTTTCATGAATGACAGCTTGTCAGCTCTGAAAAAAATGAAACTATGTTCTCCCCAATATAGAAAGAGAAGAGACAAAGTTAGGTATGAAATTTTGTGACAGAGGAGCAGAAAGCCTCTATTAAGCCTTGTAAAGACCTGACCCTTTCAAGGGAGTGAGATGGATATAGATTGACTTGGATGGGACTGTATCAACACACACATCTTGATCATCTGATTAGGGCACAAAACAGACATCTCTGTGTCCTTTCAAGGGTTAAAATCACTAACAAGGATGGAGGAAAGCCTTGCCTTAAGACAGATGGAGAACAAACACCTTGGACAGGATTCACAGCGCTGCCCTGTAGAAATGGGTGAGAAGAGAGGGAGTTCCTGTTGATTACCCTGTAGACAATGGGTACAGACAGAGCTGGAGGTGATCAGTTGTGTTCCCAACTAAATTCAAGGTTCATTGAGAGCAGGTGGGGTATCCTCACTCTGTATCTAGAGTCCTTTTATCCATATAAAGAAGGACAGGTCTAACAACTGTGGCACGTCAACATCCTCTCTTCACTAACATAAAATCACACACCAAGTGAACAAATCCTGATCTTATGTTGGATCACAGAAGACGTTATTTTCTGACTGGGAAAAAAATAATTAAAAAAAACCTAAAAATTGCTTCTTGTGGAACCATTCTCTTTCCACTGGCCTGCTATCTAGCTTTTCCTTCTGCCTTCCTGCTTCCTTTTTCTCCCGTTCCATTTTTTACGTAACACAGTAGTCATGTAACAGAAATTATTTTTTTAGCTAACATTTTGTATAAACAGCATTTCAATTTAAGTCATTGGGAATGTCATTAGGATGATAACTAATTAGGCAATGAAAATTTTTATTCTCCCTTTATTCAGCCCCCTGCATTGCTGCACAACTGGAGGATGTTAATTATCTTTAACAAAGGATAAAAAACCTTCTAGTGAACATTAAAAAAACTAAATGGGTTTAAATCAGCATACTTTCTATATGTTAAGTCTTGCATACTAGTAAATTTATTTTAGCTTAACAAATATAGCACACAGTTCAAAATATATGTACATAAAAATCTTAGGCAAGAGCTGCACTGAAAGGCAGACCTATTTATAAGCCATCAACGAGTATAAAGTACCAGCTGTGGGACATACAGTACTTCATCTCCTTCACACAGCTTCTTTCCTATCACTGTGAGAAGAATCTCAGAGAGACTGCAGTATAAGGTTATATATATATAACAGGTTATACCTGCATAAAGACAGATCTACTGAGGTTAAGCTCAAGAGATGAGGGAAAACCTGTAAGGTGAATAAATGTTAATTTATTCAGTGTCCATTACCCCTTCCATGCCTGTACAGTAAGGAAAGAAAGAAAGCCTACTTCCAGCCTCCTTGAACGTGGATTGAATTTGGTTACATTAGAAAAGTGAAAAGCTTTGATATAATTACTAGTAGTTGTTGAATTCACTGAAGCAATTTACTTCCCTTCACTGTCTGTGGATTCCATACCATATCCAACATAGTCTTTCTAATTTTGGTTTTAATTATAGGTGGTAAAATCTATGGAGGCTATTTAACAATGCTAGGGACTGACTTAGCTCAATTCACTTATGTCATGTTGGGACTTAGATCAACCTATCTGGGATTTTGCATATTCCTAGGTTTGTTCTCATGCAACACCAAAAACCTCAGCACAGATGGTTCATTCTTATAATACCATAATTGAATGTGTATTATCTGAGATGTTTTGGCAGTTCTGGATGGTCTGAGGAAGTTGGCTGGCAAAAGGAGTCAAGCTGGTGCAATATTGTGATGAAAAGGAAGCAATTATGATGTTTATTTCTGAAATACTTTGTAGCAAGTGATGAATCTATCTTAATTCATGTGCAAGTACAGATTTTTCTCACTGAAGAAATTAAACTGTTAAGAAAAAAAAAAAACACAAAACAAACAATAAATATCTATCTGTCTGAATCTAACAAGCTGAAAACCTCTGCTTTGGGAAAATGATGTCCCATCATGACACAGTAGCATGTAGTGGAACATAAAAAAGAGAAATACAAAAGAGAAGCTGCACCTAAAGGCTATGTGTAATGTTCTCTGCATCCATCCCAACTCAGCTCTAATAAAAACTTAAATTATAATGCTATTATATTTTAAGCTTAACCAAAATAACCTACGAGATCCAGGTATATGGTATATCTTCATTTGCAAGCTGAAATTTTTTTCAAGGTATTTATCATTCCTTAAAATTTTAACTGCAGCATGATGTGATGGCAGCTTGTGTACTAGTGCAGTGGCACAAAGGTAGTAAGAAGAAGAGACTTTCACTATCATTGCAAGTTTCTGCTGTATTCTAATGTATTCATGATTAGCACATGGTAGCACTTACCTGCAAGACTGACAATATCTTGTTAGTAGACTCCTAGTAAAAGGCAAATAAACAGTGATTAATTTGTCTATAAAGAAGACACAGAACATAAATTAATTTTTATGTGAGTTGGAACTAATTTTTAGAGAGTATTTTGTATTACTAAATACACTGTGGTTTTTTTATTAACACTCTTGACTACAAAGAAACAGGAACTTCCATTACTATCTTAACAACATTACCCACTGCAATGTTTTCAGGGTGTTGGAAGATATTCATAGTCCATTTTGCTTCTAGAATATCACCGCCTGATTTGAACTCACCTGAAGTGATAGAAATTAAAGTTAAAAAAAAGAAATGTATGAATAATCAAAGGTCCACACATTAGCCATTTTTAAAAATAGAGAGCTGTTTTTTTACTGTAGAAAAAAGATTTTTAAGACATGCATATTACATCTCATTCTGTAAGCAGGTCTAGCAAGAACCAAGTAAACTGAAATCAATTTAAAAATAAATCAATGTTATTTGAATAGATAAGTTTGTTCCAGTAGAAAGGGTATGTCAAATTAAATCATTTAACCCCTTTATTATATTTTCATTCAATTACAGTAATAGCCCACTGTTTACTAGAAAACACACTCAGGTAGCTTGCATGGTCAGTGCTGACTAACTGCAATACAGTAGAGTTTTACCCAGTCAAAACGAATGGCCTATGGAGGGAGTATGAGACTTTTACAGTGAGGCTTTGTGTCTGTACCCTTAGACAACCGATTATATACTTATTGTAGTCTTGAACTGCTTCCATAAAAATTAAAACTGAGTAAACATTTGCAAAATCTATCAGCCAACCATCACTGCCTCCCACTTCACCTGACTAAGGGCACATTTGTCTGAGGCAGCAATTTCTCAGAAAAAAATAAGTGCCACACAAGTCTTCTGATGATGCAAACACTCTGATGACCAGCATGCTTCTCTGATCTGCCTACCTGCTCAAGTAAAATATACAAATTCAAGCATGACCTCATGAAGTTCTTGAACTTGTGCAAGGTCCTAGACCTGACTTGGGGCAACCTGCAATATTAGTACAGGCAGGAAGATGAAAGAATTGAGAGCAGCCCTGCTGAGAAAGATTTGGGGGTACTGGAGAATGAACAGCTGGATATGAGACAACAATGTGCAGTTGCAGCTCAGAAGGTCAACTGTATCCTGGACTAAATTAAAAGAAGGCTGAAAGAGGTGATGCTGCGCCTCTACCTACTCACTCTCTACTCAACTCTGCTCTGGTGAGACCCTACCTGGAGTACTGTGTCCAGCTCTGGAGCCTCCAGCACAGGAAAGACTTGGACTTGTTGGAGCATGTCCAGAGGAAAGCCACAAAAATGATCAGAGGGATGGAACGAACACCTCTCCTATGCAGAAAGACTTAGAGAGTTGGGGTTATTTAGCACAGAGAAGGGAAGGCTCTGGGGAGACCTTATTGTGGCCTTTCAATACTTAAAGGAGGCTTATAAGAAAGATGGGGACAAACTTTTTAGCAGGGTCTGTTGCAATAAGACAAGGGTTAGTGGCTTTAAAGTAAAAGAGGGTAGATGCAGACTAGATATAATGAAGAAATTTTTTACAATGAGGGTGGTGAAGTGCTGGAAGAGGTTGCCAAGAGAAGTGGTAGATGCCCCATCCCTGGAAACATTCAAGGACAGGTTGGAAGTTAAGCACAGACATTATTTTTTTAATAATTTGATAAAGATTTCAGAATTCTTTGGGGAAAAATTAACAATATCACAATTATTGATAACTGGGCTGCTTTGTCTAGCTTGCCAGAAAAACATCCTATGGAGAATACATCCTCTACCCAGGCTATTGCCTTTATGTTCAAATAGTGGTAACTACTTAAGTAACAACAGTGGTAACAATGAGTCATCAGCAACATTAGTATTGCAGGAACCAAATCTTCTAATACATTAAAACAGAAGCAAACTAATGGCAGCAAAAAGAGATATCTCTGACAGAAGACCAAACAAACCCCCCTTTTAATTTAAGGTTTAAATCTTAGAAACAGTTTGTGCTTGTTCTTGTATTTATTGCAAGTGGTCTCCTGAAATCAGTAAGATAAATGGGTCCATAAATCTTTAGAATAAAACAGACAAGCAGAGGGAAAATAGCGTTACTCTTTCCTGGCAATTGATTTGTTCACCAAGCAAGCAGCACCCAAAATTGAAAACGGATTCTCTGACCCCTAATCCAGTGCTTCAGTCTTTCTCTCTGTCAGTCTTCTGCTCTCCCACTTACAACAGATTATGGACCACAAGGAGCTTATCTCCTAAGGATCTCATACAAAATACAACAAAATCAATCTGCAAAAAGTATGATTACTCTAGTTGTAGCATTATATTATTCTCAGCTGTGATACATGCTTAACCTGAATTGCCTGAGTGATCAACATCTTACTGCTTTAATATGATTGATTGGTGCTGGTCTCTTCTCACAGGTAATTAGTGATAGAACAAGAAGGAATGGATTCAAGCTGCAACAGAGTAGGTTTAGATTGGACATTAGGAAAACATTCTTTATAGAAAGAAGACACTGGAATAGGCTCTCCAGGGAAGTGGTTGAGTCACCATCCTTGGATGAGTTTAAGAGTCGTTTAGATGTGGTGTTGGTGGATATGGTGTAGGGGAGAACTTTGTAGGGTAGGGTTCATTGTTCAACTTGATGTTCCCAAGGGTCTTTTTCAACCTAGATGATTCTATGATGTCAATGGACACTTATCCAATTCCCATTTCCAAAACTTTTTTTTTTTCCCTTCTAAACATTTAACCCAAGTGTCTGCCCAGAGCCAAGACACCACGTCACAGCCCCTGCCCCAGCAGAACCCTAAATGGGCCTGTTTCCATCTCAGCTGCCCCCACAGACCATGTTGATCCTGACTTCCCAGCTTGACTTTGTCCCTGCATCACCATCATGGACTCACTGGGGCTGGAACTGTCCCAGATGCCCACCTTGCACTGACAGACTGCACATGGGTGCCCCAGCAACCTGGCCCCAGGGAGGTGCCAGTGCTCATGGTACATTGACACTGGCTGTCTTTCAATAACATCAGATAAACCAAATATTAGCTTTTAGTTCCTTTGTTGGTTTTTTGTGTGTGTGTTCTTTTTATATTTGGCTTTGGACTTCTTTTTTTTTACTTAGTGGTGTTAGCAGTAAATTCACTAGTAATTGATAGAATGGCTTCAGTTACTCTTAAGCTTCTTCATTACTGATTGTCTCTCATGCCTTTATTCAGCAAATAGAGTTGTATCGTCAGAAATCCTGGACTGATGTGGAATCAAACTCACAGAAAATAAACAAACACTTTTCTTGGTCATAAATGCAGCATGTTCCAGTCTCTGTCCTTCAGCACAAGAGCATAGATCCTTCAGATTGCCATAGGATGTTTCATCTTAAGGAGTTTGTGTTGCCTTGATGAAGAACATAATAGTGTACATGGAAGTGATACCATAGTTGTCCATTATATCACCAGATTGTGCAAGTGGTGTTTGTTTTCCTTCACTCACAGAAGCAAAAATCATATCCTACAGACTAAATGTCTCTAATTTTTCACATAGTACTATATTCTACTGAATATATATTTTATACATAGAAAGGTAGAACAAAATGCTGCAGCCAGGCATATCCTGAATACCAAGAAGAGCAGAATCGTTACACCAGTGCAACAATTAACACTTGCGTGCTGTTAGGGAATGGTCTCATTGTAAAACTTGTCTATAATGAAAAGCTTTGCATAGGAAACCTCTAATATCCTTCACCACTTTTATTCCGCCCTACTTATTACACAGTAGTTTCAATTTCATTGCAAGTGCCCTTTCAATTAAACTTGCAGTACACTATGTGCAAGGAATCATTACATTCTCAAAATTCTTTTATTTTTAAAGATATCTTCCAAAAGCAGTTCTTTAAAAAAAATCATCTGGTTTTTTTAATTGCTTTGGAAAGTGTCACAGTAGTACACAGCACCTTGTGACTTTTTGTCATTAAAGATGATTTAGTCATTCAGATAAAAGCAAACGATTACTTTTTTCCCTGCTTTCTGATAAAAAACATGCCTGTTTAGTCCTAAAAGATGGTATTTGCTTAGCAGAAAAACTTTTTTTTTTTTTCCATTCAAAATTTTTTTGTTCATCTTATCATCAGAGTGCCTGAATGGATTCTAGTTATTTGTTGCCTCACCTGATAAACTTGCTGCCAGGTGTACTTCATTCTGCTTTTCCAGCAGTACCATTGACAATGCTTTATATTGATACCAGTTCTGCACTATTTCATTGCTTTTTAAAATCTTACTTGAAGATAATTTCATCTTTTTGCTACATAAAAGATTTTTACAGACATTTAAGTATGATACTAAGATCAATTTGGAATTATTTTTTTTTTTGGTAAATATTTAATAAATTACCAATGAAGTTTAAACCACCTCCCCAAGCATAAGCATTTTTCAGATAGGAATGAGCTTACAAATAAAGTTTGTTTATCAGGATCTGTTCAGCCTAACTGAGAAAGTTGGTTATCTTTTGCCAAGAATGCAGCGTGACACATTTTTTAATTTTGGGGTTTTTTTGGTGTAGTTTTTTTTCCCATCAATGACACTGGTAAATAAACTGTCCCTATCAAGATATCTGTATATACTATTGAATAATTTCACTTGTATTTTGAGTAACATATCTGAAATACATCAGGTTATGAAATATAGTGTCAAGGCTGAATTTTAGAAGTTTAGTCTTTTTCTAAAAAAGTCACACATTATCTTATCAGCAACTTGCAATAGTTGTACTTACTACTCACCTGTAAATTAAAGGGGGACCTATCTTGTGATCAGTGAACTGAATTGATTGACTCTTGAAATATCTGAACTAAATTTATGTGTCATTTGATGAAGTCTGGCTTTTTCTGAGCAAGCCACATGACATATGAAAAACTTTCAGTGGTGTGCTGACATAAACATGTCATAAACCAAACCAGTTCACTTAGGCTCAGTTTTTCAGTACGAGGAAACCTTTTTGCTAATTGTTGGTACTGCCACTGACATTTAGGAAAGCACGTGCCTAAGACACCTGCAGAGTAAGAGATTAAGGGTCTGTGAAAGGAAGAAGGTTCACCTAAGAAGACTTTGTTGGGTGAAACATTGTTTTCCTGTGTATGACCCCTCCATTCTTTGGCTGGTGTGGTCTGTTAGAGCTTAGATGGCACTCAGAAAGCCAATACTTTCTGAAGACACTAATTCACAATCCAGCAAGTTTCCATGGGAATTCAGCCTCTTAAGAAACTTCATTTTATTGGTGGTAAAACAGAGGTCATAGACATTCCTCTGCCATTTCAGGGAAGTGGCTGAGGTCTATTACCTGGGATGTACCCGGCCCATCCTCCATCTTAGTGGAATACAATCCAGCATTGAATCAAAAGACTATTTAATCAAAGGCTGGGCCTGACTTGTTATGACAAGATCCTGGTGGTGGTAAGACAGTCACAAGACTCTTGAGATGCTCAAAGTTTGGCAAAACAGGCTAGCTTTTGCTGATAATATCATTTGCTGGCATATGCTAAATATTTTTAAAGTGTTGCACTCATATTCTCTGGGAAAAAAAAGATTATCTTTCAACTCTAGCATGTAGGGGATTGATTGCAATGGGCCTGAAGCTCAGTTTGAAGACTCAGGATGCTACAATAGTAGTTTGTAAGAGTAGTGAAGTATTTTTACAGAAAATAAAATAATAAATTGCTGGGCTGCTTGATCATTATTCAGAACTTCTATAATGGAGGGAAAAATAATATGTGCTTCTTTTTTGGTGATAAGACTTCTAATGAATCAGACATTCCTGACAGAAAAACACTTAGCAAAAATAAATATAACTACAACACTTCATTAAAGTAAAAGTATCTTTACTATTAATATACAAATGGTGAAGAGTGACAAATAATTGATATACTTTAAGCCATACTTTCAATGTCTTTCATAAATACAAAACCAGCATCTGCAATATTACTTCTTTTTACAGTATAGAGAGATATATATATACACAGCATTTCATAGGGACATAAGATTTTGAAACAATAAACAAACTAGCTCCAGTGGTAGCTAACTTATCAATATATAATTCAGGTGGTATATATCGCAAGTGGGCTGTTGACAACATGTGGAATAACAAAAACAATATATATGGTATGCTTTAGCTTATACTGTACACAGCATACAAATACATACCAAGTACTCATTTTAGCAGGAAAGCTTTTTTGTTTTTGTAAAGAAAACAAACAAACCAACTATGTCTAAGTCGTTCAAAATTCTTAGTGAGAACTCTACACCATGAGCAACAAAATTATCTTCTTGTGGGGTCTGACTGCTTTATATTTGTCACAGATCTATAGAGACACTGAGGGTTTGTTTTCCCTTCTCCCAATCCTGCATTTTAGTTTCAAAAAGGTAGCCTACTTACACAGTAACATTAAAGGATACATCAGGGCCGAAGTTCCCCCTCCTCCAGTTTTCAGAGCTGATAATATGCTGCTTTTTCACAATGCCCTCCAGCAGCCTCACTTGTTTCATTAATTCCCCATTTCCTCGTTACTCCTAACGAGAAATGCTCCTACATTCTGAGCCCTCTCAACTCATTCTTTGGCATCTGTTCTCTCTGGTAGTGGCTTTCCTCTGAATTTTGTCAGCACTGCATCTGGTCATTTTGCCCTCTCCCAATTTCACCTGTGATGTAAAAGCTGCCAATACAAATTTGGCGATAAATATTTATTTCATTTCTCTGGGCTAAAAATGGCCAATATTCAAGTTTGAAAGTCAAACATCATGAGGCTTACAATGCCTGTTAAGAGGAAAGATAGACTGTTAACTGTGATTTCTCAGAAACTGTTCCAAAGCCAAATTTCTTATAGAAAGTTTTCTTTTTGGCTCAGGTTAAGATAAAATGATATAACAACACATTTATATGTGCAGTGAAAATATTGAAGATCACTTAAAATTTAGTGAGTGGTTTTCCCCCACTGCTGCAGAACTGCTGTCAAGTTGATTGGGTACTTCAGGAAATGATATGGAAAAAATTTTAAAAAGGGGGTAGATCCTTTTTTAAAAAAAAGATTCATTTAATCATGGTAGCTTTCCCTCAATCAAAACAAGTATCCGAAGTTAAACAAAGAGATTTAATAAATAATATTACTTAGAATGTTTTCATCTTTGCCAAAGAAGTATTGCAATCACAATACATTATTTAAATGGATGTTTTGTTTCTTTTATTTCAGGGCATATAGGAATATATGGGATAAAACAGTGATCAGATATGTTCATCAACATTTCCTGATCAGTACAAGCTCCTGACAGGAAAACTTCCCCTGCACAAGTTGTAAGCAGGAGCCTGACAGGACATTTAAATTCCACTTACACTTAGAAGTCTCATTCACAAAAGTGACTCAATTAGCCAAGGACATCCAGAGATGGGTGGGTGAAATTCAGGCCTCACTGAAGCCAGTTTGTGTCTTAAACCCCTGTGAGTCCTGGATTCCACTGTGACCCTTCTTGCAGCATTCTCAGCATCTCAGCATCCCTCTTGATCAATTCGTAATAAGAGTCTTGAGTTTTTTTAGCAAATGGTCTTTTTGGAGGCCTTTTAATCAGGAGTGAATGTCACCCAACAGACACAACACTTACTCTACAAAGATATTACTTCCTATGATAGCTTACACAGAGATGGTGGGACCACAAATGACTGTTAATATTCACTGCAGTTTTACTCCAGAGGTAAAATGGTGGGAAGATGCTCCACATTATCTTTCACATTTATGAGAAGATTTTAATGTTTAAGGTCTAAATACCTCATTAGAACTAAGGAGACTTTCTATCTGACTCTTCAACTTGATAAATTGGTCAAACCACCCCTACGCACTCACCATGTGCTCCATCTACTTGAATTTTTTCAACATAGTACACCTACTATGACCCTCACTAGAATTGTGATCTCAATAGATTTTTGCAAATTTTGTGTTTAAAAAGTGACTTGAGAATACTATCTCCAGCTTACTTTAGATGAGTATTTGAGCAGAAAAGTGTGTCATGATAAAGCTTTCAAATATTTTAATCAGGCTTTGTAGACAAATTATTGAAGATTTTTCTTTAATAAAGCAGAGTGGCATGCTATCAAAAGGCACAAATACATTTCCATTATCCAGTCTAGGAAACAGAAAAATGTCATGATTATTATACTACAGTTTGATGATTGGCACTTAAATAAATAATCAAAGTAATTACCATCATAAAAAGAAAGCCACTTTTTTGGATGAATATCAATGCAGAGGCTGAAGACAGCAGATGGAATTTACTAGACCATGGACTGCTGTCAAACAGCCTTTGTAGATGACTGTCACTGTGTAACTACGTTGTATATATCTATGAAGAGATAGAAAGTAGGCCCAGTCCCGCAAGCTCTCCTATGAAATGAAATCCATCCTCCTGCTCACATTGACCCCACTGATGTCAGTAGGGTGCCATATGAGGAGTGGGTTCAGCCACAAAAAATTTCTTGCACGATTGAGGCCTAAATAAATTAATCTTTTTCACATTAGGCATTAGCATCACCAGGATAGTAAATATTTCTGCAACCAGAAAAACATCTCAGAAGTTGAAAAACAAATAAACGAACAAAACCATAAAAAACTCTCAAAAGTACCTTTGTGTATGAAATTGTAAAACAAACATTAGTTAAAATGGTGGTAAATCAGAATACATGTCTACTAAAAAAAATAACAAGAAGGTTCTAAGTCATTTTATTTACTTCTACTCCTTATTTTTCATTGAAGAGAGATTGTCACTGCCACATTCCATATTGTCAATAATTTCAATGGCTCCCTCCCACCCTTGTCCCTGGAGTATGTTAGTGTAACAATTCAGATTACTTTTACAAATAGTTATATTCTGTCAACTCTTCTGACATTTCATACTAACACTTAAAATTACTTTTAGACAGTAAAAGTGACATTTATACAGATACCTGTTCTCTTCTTTTTAGTCTAGAATAGGAAAAGAAAATAAAGAAATTATGTTATCCCAGTTCTACACATATCTTACAAATTACTACGTGCTGTCCTCATTTGGAAATAATTGCAAATATCAGTGATTTTGAGCATTCTTTCATAGTTATTGTTCAGCTTTCTCCTGTACAGCATAAAGTCAAAGCACAAGAGATAACCTATTAATCCACAGACCAAAGAGTATGCTTGGAACAGTCCATCAATAATTTAGAACTGTTTAATTCTCAGCTCTCACATAGCCCAACTGTCAAGAGACTTTACAGCAGGAAGAAAAGAAATACTTCTGGAAATAGCTTTTGATTTGTAATCCAATATAGTGGGAAACGCTTTTGCTTCCAGTATTGAAATAATTTTGCAGTATATTTTACTTGTAAAGAGTATCGCAGGCATATTAACAATACATGTGTTGACAAGACCTCTTAAATTCTCTAATCCCTTCACATTGTAATTAGAGACCATATTAGGAAAAAAAAACCTAAACCGAAGCAAAACCTCAATATATAGCTCTTAGGCCATGAACATGTAAGTCTCAATAAGAAGTACTAAAATTTGAAATGTTGAGACCTAGACACTGTTAGCTCTGCCCACTTTGTATAGGAACCTTGTTGTGCAAATGATCATGCTGACATCAGAAAAAGCACCATTTGCCTAGCAAAGCTTGACTTATGCCAAAATGCATGGCACCACCTAATTTTGTGATAGCAGATAGAAGAGGAGAGGATGTTTCCTACCTTCATCCTCATCTGGGTAAAAATACTGCATGAGATGAGGTGAGGTGCAGATGTTCAAGCCACACCAACTGCATTATTCTCAACGCTTGAATTTACCAGGTCCCTTCCTTGCATTTTGGTAGAGGGAGAAAGCCCAGCTGCAACTACATGCTTTGTAGAAAGAAAATATATTCATATATAAATAAATGAGGCAGCTGGTTCTCTTAATCATAGGTCAGGGAGTAGTCCTGCTCACTGTGTACTTACTTGGAAAGAAAAAGGATAGAAATTTAATAGAAAAGCAGCTATTTGGTAATACTGCCTGCTCAGCAACAGTGAGAGGTCATAAAGGAATGTCTTCCTCTTTGCTTTGCCCAGATGTAGTGCTTTAGCATTTAAAGAGATGTACTTGTGGCAGTTTTATTCTCTTTCATGACTTTCACCCTACATTGCTATCTCCTCTTATGCATTGTTTTCACTTTGGTTCTTGTTCTGTGGGACACTTGTGGGCTCTTATCCTAGTCACACCAGTGGTATGTCTCTGTCCTCAACTACTTGGTTCATTGTGGGTATTTCCAATAAAAGTTGTAAAAGTTGTAAAAAACCTCATAAAATTACTTGGTTTTGAAAAGTAAGAAAGATCTATGAACTAAATATATCCTCTGCTCTTTCAAATGCACTAAAGCTTGGGACAACAAGGTTAACCTGCCATTTTCCCCAAATTTAAGGACACTCACGTTTCACTTTCAGCTATACTGCACTGCTTTGCCATGACTACAAAATATCAACTAAGTGTTGATGACATTCTGTGGGAAATCAGGAAGTGTAAGGACTTCAAATATGAACAAAATGAAAATATAGGATGGAGAGAATATAATTTGCTAAGTGAAGCTACACTTAAACCTCAGGTATAATGTTGTAGAAAACTTACAAGGTACTCTACAATTTACTGCTGACAAGTGTATACACTATGATAGAATGGAAACAAAATATACTGCTCCAATTAGCAGCACCATTAAATCAATAACAATAAATAAGAATTATTTTTTTAATCAAATAAATCATTAAAATTTCACAGTGCTGCATGTTAGCTAGAACAATAAAAAGTATTATCTCAATGCTCAACAGGAAAAATATATTTAAGCTAAGAAAAGATGCTATTAACTAATAATTTTAAACTGTTCCTAATTGTTTAGTCAAAGTCCTCATTTCCATCTGTTCTCACGGGTTTTTTTTGTTAAGACAAAGTGTATGAAATCATAAAGGAATAAGTGCTACTTTAATAAGGCCAACTTTTAAAATTTCATGTACTAATTTGGGGAGAAAACATAGCCACTACACTAAAATGCAGTTTTATCCCCTGACAAAAAGTTTAGAACTGAAAGAACAAATACTGCATATGTATATAAATGTTGGGAAAAATATTTTGAGCTTGTGTTTATTGTAAAATTTCATTTAAAGCCAAGATTATGATCAAAAAAGTTTTCTTTTCACACCTTTCTGCATTCTAGTTTACATGCAACCTCCCAAACTTTAATACAGAAAAGCTGAAACACTGGAAAACCTGGGGCTTTTCAGAATCACAGTCATGTAGTTAGGATGAGGCAAATACACTGCTATAAAATATTTATCTAATTTTATTTAAATCCAGACATAGTGTTTATCAACTTTTTATTATACTGAAGAACCCAGGTGGAACTGCAGGTGGAGCTGGCTCAAGTGTTGAAGAGCGTCTTTTTTGTTTGTTTGTTCCAAGTGATAAGCACAGCTGAAATGACTACTGAATATCTGCTAGTGCTAAGATCTTAAACATTATACTGAGATTGTTTCTCTTTTTGTTTTAAAGGCAACCTAAACTTTTGCTTAATTTTAAATGGATACAAATAGAGTAGTGCATGGCATTTTACATATGTAGCTTGCATTGTAGGAGAAAGACCTGATGTGTTGCTTGTGGTTAGGGGTGCTTTGTAAAGTATTCTTCTAAATAGACATACTTGTCATGTAATAAATTACGGTTCTTATTCTGCAGATTTTTCAAATTTATAGTGTGGGACTTGGTGTCAGCAAAACTACATACTAAAACCATTAACATAAAAATAGAAAGGAACTGTAGACAGAAACTGTTTCATCATATGTACACATGTACTGACTATTCCAAGCTTAAGTTTCCCAAGAAATTAGGTCAGCTGTAAAGTTTTGGTCACAGGGTTACTTCAATCCAAACGCATTATCCAAACAGCTGTAGCTTGTCTTATTATGCTTTGCTATCATCTTCTTTTGACTGGATGATGTCATTAGCAACTTTGATTTCTATGGTTTCTGGATTTAAAACTTCTTTCCCATTTTCCTCCTTTAGTGGCAGCTTCCTATCAGAAGAAAAGAGGAATCATGGTAGCACATAAATAACACATAGTCTGTAATTTCAGTCTACAAAGTATGTATGTTTACACAGTCCACAGTGTTTCTAGAAACATAATTTATTGAAAACAAAACATAATTACTGAGGTTCTTTGCTTTTAAAGAAACTCATATTAACTTCATTTCTACAAAGCCAGAAAAAGCTAAACAGTGCATGATATGAACATTACTGCTGCCCAATACACAGTTCTTCACTAAGACAAAAGAAGCAACAGAATGCTAAATAACCTGACTCAAGACAGATTGGAGGTATGTGTTTCTAAGGATACCATGAAACATTACAGTCAAGCCTTTTGCTGAATCTAGATTATACTCTTTTTTTTTAATGTCTATTTCTAAGTGTCTATTTCTAAATGTAAATTTATATGTATAAGAAAGAAGACATCTGTTGTTGGAGGTTATGCCAAGACGTAGGTAAAGAAAATAACTTCTTATAGCGCAATGAGATAATGGAAGTTATATTATTATTTAGAAACATCTACGATTTCTTGTTGCTACAGCACACAATCTATCTATGTTAATAACATAGCTCTTTTAAGATAAACTGAATGAAAACTCTGAATAAATGGCACAAGAAGTTGGCTACTTATATTCATCTCTGTGATAGAAGCTGTTCTTATTTGAATGCAAGAAAAACTTCAAATGATTTTTTAATTTCAGAGTTAGTTTAAAGATTTCTTTGGGTTTTTTAATCCTCAATTCCAATGGCAAAAGAGTCCCCACCGTTACTTTACAGGAAAAAGAAAACACTGCTTTGATTCAAAAAGGTCTTGAAAATCATTGATTCCCTACTGACAGTAGTTAGCTGTCAAAAATATATAGCTGCCAAAAATATGTATGATTTACTCAGTTGTTCCTGCAATAATGTCTCCTGGGCATAATAGCTGTTAATCATGATTCCAGTTTGGGTTTGTTTTCTGTTTTTTAACTAGGGAATAGTATCCATATGTCTTTCTTATTCATAACAACTGCTAAATGTTTCAGTAAATTTCCACTGCCATTGCTTTGATGTCCCAAAGAACAATATACTGTTCAAAACCTGTCTGAGGAATCCCTTAGGAATGTTTTGTAATAACAGTGCTTAATAACGACAAATAAACCAAAGCAATACTCAAATTCCCAGTCTTATGATGTTTAGGCAGTCTGAAGCAAACTAAGAAAAATGTTTTTTGTCTAGAGGTTAAACAACCAGCACAATTTAAAAGAAATGAGAAGACTAACTTGCTCTATTTCATTAAAATATATGGGATATATATCAACTGTCTGGCTTTGAGCACAGAGTGAGGTCTCTAGTAATTGTCTGTTTCACATGGCCTACCCAAAGGAAACATTTCACCCCACAACATGATGCCTGAAAGAATGGAAACAGCAGGTTTCCAAAAAATATTTCCAAAAAATACTAGTTTAAGTGCTTTGCATAATTGGACCTTTAGCACAGGTGCCTGCTTACCTAAAATGAGTTGTGCTTGCTCTGCCCCAGTGCTTTATCCTCTTGATCTGCACTCACTCAAATCCATCTTCATGCAAACAGTGTAATAAAATTAGCCTTGCTTTAAATGCCAGCAAGGAAAAAAAAGGAAAAAAACCATACCAACCTACCAACAAATTAAATGTTTTACAAATTTTACTCATCAAAAAGTTCATCCACATTGTTTGACCTTACTGTCTTTAAAAGCTTCTGGGTTTTTTTGGATATGAAATTGTGATTTGAAGTTATCAGTTCAGTTACCATTAGACAGTGGCCTTTTGACTATGACATTTTTGTTATTTTGGAATTTTCCTTCCCATTTGTTTGAAATATTAATTCATATTCAATCTCTATTAACATTCAATACTTTTGATCTTTTAGTCAACTAGATCAAGTTTAAATGTTATAAGTGCGCCAATTTTTCTACACCTATTTTTTATTTAGCTACACCTATTTGAAATAATTTTATATTTTTGAGCTGTTCAGACAAACCTTTTCAAACTTTTAAGCATTTTATAATAAAAGTTTTTTTGAAAAATAAAATACAAAAAAGTATTGGAGAACTTTAAAAGGCTCTTTTGCTTTAAACAGATACCAACTATTATCAATCATAAATAATATTGACTTCCTCTAGCACTGCATGTGGCCTAACTTCCATAGTCTGCTCATATTACCTATGCAAAATTTTAACTAGAATATTTACTTTCTTACTTTATAGGAAAATGGCTCCCAGACATTTTCATACATGAATTCACTCAGCTTCATCAATACTAAGAAAAACTCAACCAATACTGGAAACACAGTAATGTCAACTAGGAATGTAATCATACTACCACACTGCATGTGATATTTGAATCATATTACAGAAATATAATCTGAAACAAACATCTTAAATGGTTTTCCTGCCAGTATTATTAAAACTTTTTGACTTGGAGGTAAGAGTGCTTTCCATTCATCTGTTACACATGAATCACAAACCTGGCTTTAACAAGAATCATCTGAGTTAAGGTAAAATGTAGATTACTGAATAATATAATGAGCAATAGAATGAAAAGACTCCATTATTGTAAGAGGAAATAATATCTTTATTAATTACTTTACACTAATGTTTAAATTGCATTTAAAGTTCTGAATATAATTTGGTAATATTCAAGACAATTCAACTGTTATTAAAAATATTTATGTCATTTAAATTGAAGGCTTATCTTGCATACCTTTAAGTCAGCCATAATTAGTTAGAATTAATCCCACCTTGTATGCTAGAATGTATCCCACTGTGCTTGCATGCCTTGCAATGCTTTTGAAACTCTTCCTTCCTGCAAACTAAGTTCTTCCCTCCAAGATCCCCACTGGTCATCCTTGCCCTGCCCAGCGTGTGCCCTTCTGGCTGATAACACCTGTTGTTGACAATGTGTTTTTGTGTTATTCCTACTGCGAGATTTCTACCCTATTGCATCCTCCTTTCCTTTAGTGGCTTCTCACTCATACTTTATATTGCTCTTGTTTCATCTGTTATGATTTCTGCCTAAGCAGATAGTCTTTCAATGTTCCCTAGGTACCAGTGTGCCTTCAGATGTCCTGACTACTTAGTTTCCTAAGTGACACTGTCCAGAACCTATAGCTGATCTTCATCCAGCTATATTTTGGACTGATGGATTTTGCCATTCCTTGTGGGAGAAAAAATTACCAAGAAGGAATATGTCATAGTTATTAATAACTCTTAGCAGTCCTATTCTCCCAATCAAATACCCATCAAACTCCTTATCAGTTGTTCCTATGATTTAGTTATGTTTTCATGCCAACAGTGACTGATTTATTCCCCCTCCCCTAAGATAATAAAACTCTTTTCTTCTTAACTTTCTCATATTTCACTCCTGTCAGCCATTCTAATGACTGAGACAAGCAGGAAGAACTGAATTTAGTCTTTCCTTGTATTGTTTCCCTTGCTAGATGCATCTCATTTGTATTTGCAAGATCAGGTACTATAAATAGTCTTGAAGCATAAAAACATGTGTCCCCAGTGCCTTACCACTAACATGTCCAAGGCCCACTGGACTTGTACAATCTTTACAGCCCCATTCCCTTGACTCCTTAGATAACTGTGGTTCTCTAAAGTGCTCCTCAGTGTAAATTCTATTACGAAGAGCAAGCATATCGCTAGTCATTCCAACAAATTGTATAATTATTTCATTAACACAAGTTTGAAGTCTTCACATACAGGTTCTTTAAAGAATTATACAGCTTAATGTGCAGATACTTAGTGCCTTCCCCCATATACTACAGATGCCAATTACAGCAAATAACACAGGCTAGGTTCTGATATTTGCAGTTCTAGGTTATAGTAAGGAAGGCAATTTTGTTGAATTTTCAGAAACGGAAAAAGACTTTATCCTTCCCTTTTAAAAAACAACTGTGATTCCATCAAATAATCAACAGGTGAGTTTGTATTTTTGCTACAGAAATGTCTTTGTAGCCCTCACAGCTTTAAGATCTCAGAGAGTACGAGATTTTCACAACTCATTAAAAGCTTTGAGTTCAAACCAAAGAAACTTGGAGTTTTCTTTAATAATTTCAAACCAATCAACTAATCAACTTCTGAGGCTTAGAAATTAAACTCTTGAGAAACCACTTCATGTCCTTTAACATCACTAGGTGTGCCCTCAATAGAAGGAATGGTACTGTCATCACCTTTGCTAAAATATTCATTTTTCTTCAAACCAAATTTTCAGGAAAAAAAAAATCACATCAGGAGCTCTCATTCTGACAATAAGCTTAGCCAAATACCAGCTTCCTTGTAGCCTATCACAAATGTCAGTTTACCCTCCACACGTTTCGGAAAATGCTGGTCAGGTACAAACTCCGGCCAATCCACCCAGTTTACTCTCTTCCAAGGGCTGCAGTGGCAAAACAAAGGAAAGGATCTGACTGCCAACGCCTGGGATTCCTGAGCCCAACGCTGGTCCCTGTGCTTCAGGAGACAGCCAGAGCCTGCAAGCCCAAGGGGAAAACCACTGTGGTTTTTGTGCTGAGAACAGCTTGCAGGGATGGGAAGGGGGAAAGTAGGAATTGAGCAAAGTGGCTGCCCTTCAGCATTTAATCCAATTACCACATAGTTTAAATACCGAGCTAAGCTCTCAGTTACATGAGTGAAAGCAGGAAGGGACCACATTATGAGGAGCTGGGTTTCTGGAGCACAGGATCATTGTGTCCTACTCATAGGTTGTGTGTGACCCAATCCAAGGCCACTCCTTATTCACGAAGTTATTAACTCCAGAGGGGGGGAAGCGGGGGGAGCCTGAATATGTGGTAAAAATCAGTTGCACATGACTAAAAAATTCTTTCTCCTGCTCAGCCACTACTGCAGGGTCAGGAGGGGTGGGGAGGTGAAGCGACTGCAGGTGCCAGAGTTGAGAGAGAAGTGGGCAGGGCTGTGACCTATTTCTGCTGGCCATGGTCCCCACAGGGTTTGGAGGTAACTGGGAGCGGTGGGAGAGCACTGGGGCAGGCTTCAGAGCTGCCTAAGAGCCAGAGTGAACACAGAGTGACCTCATGGTCCAGCCCCTGATTGCAGCAGGCAGAGCTGGGGTATCAGCAGGATGTGGGCCCATGAGCTTCTGGGGCCAGGGCTAGGTATGGGCTGCTGATAAAGGTGGAGGTGATGTGGACTCCCAGACCCTGGTCAGAGAGGATGTGTGTGCTGGGGAGTGCAGGGCAGGGCTGCCCATGTCCTGCCCAGCCCTGACATGAGGTCTGTTTTCACAAAGAGCATAAGTGGCACTCGTCAGGAGCCAGGGCAGCAGGGAGGGCCAGAAAATTTCCCTGGATACTCGCTAAACTCCAAACAGATACATGACATGTAAAGATACATCTCATGATTACCACCACTGCAATGTTACCATAAAGGGCTGGATAATACCCAGATGTGATTGTACTCTGGGTCACAGAAAGAAGAGCAAAATGTCTAGTGCTAACCTCAGCCATCCTATGTGAGTGTCCTATGTGAGTGGAAAGAGTTAATTTCCTTTGTAGTGATTGCTCTGAAAGGAATGTCAGTAGTGCATATTGTTTTAGTTGTTGCTAAGTGATGTTTATCAAGGACTCTTTTCAGCTTCCTATAGAAGCTTTCTATAGAAGACAGAACAGAATGGCCAATGGAATATTGTGTACCATAGGCGTCATGCTCTGTATGTAAATAGGAGGTTGGCCAGGGCATCAGGGACTCTGCAGTCACTGCTATGGCTGGTGGCAATTCAGTGGCTGGTGAGAGTGACTTGTGTCATTATTATTAATATTGCTATTATTTTTACTATTATTGCTATTTTCTTTTTTCTGTTATTGTTTCTATTAAACTGCCTTTATCTCAACCCATGAGGCGCTTTTCCTTTCCCTTTCTCCTCCTTTTTCCCTCTTCTCCCTATCCTTCTGGGTGAGAAGGGAGAACCGCGTGATTTGCTGTGTGGTCATAGCTGCCTTCTGAGGTTGAAAGACAACAGTGGGGTACCATGAGTTAGATCAATTATTGTAAAAAAATCACACTGGTAAACTGTGTCACCATTCTGGTGATGCTGTGTATCTCCCTCCAAGAGTGTGGGAAGACCAGTTTGTCCTTGCAGCCAGGAGGAACTTGTATGAAACATTGCAAATGTCAGGCTACTTACTCTGGTTCTGTGAGGGGAGTTGTCTCATTTGGCTCATTTACTGGGCTCCCGTCTTCATGATTGGTAATTCTTTCATCCTCTGTTCGCATTTCCACTATTGGCTCTTTTGATCCATCTTTCCTAAAAATCATGAAGAGTCTTAGTCTTGCATCATCATATTAACCACATAAATTGCACATAACTAATTACCAAAATTTCACTGAATTTCACTGAATTTTTTTTGGAGTTGGAAGGGACCATAGAGATCATCTAGTCCAACTCCCCTGCCAACGCAGGACCGCCCAGAGCATGTCAGAGCATGCCTCTCAGGACTGCATCCAGTCGGATCTTGAAAATCTCCAGAGAAGGGGACTCCACAACC
>BJBW01000022.1:0-37655 GCA_004320125.1 Scolopax mira
CTCCAGTCCTCAGGCACCTCTCCTGTTCTCCATGGCCTTTCAAAGATGATGAAGAGTGGCTCATCATCCCAGTTCTCTAAGCACTCGTGGGTGCATTCCATCAGGGCCCATAGACTGATGGATGTCTAGTTTGGCCAAGTGGTCTCTAACCCAGTCCTTCTCTGCTGAGGGAAAATCTTCCTTTCTCCAGACCTTCTCCCTTGTCTCCAGGGTCTGGGATTCATAACGGATAATTTTAGCACTGAAGACAAAAGCAAAGAAGACGGTCAGTAACTCCCCCTTCTCTGTGTCTTCCATTACCAAGGCACCCACCTCATTCATCAGTGGGCAGATTTTCCCTAGACTTCCTTTTTCTAATGATATACTGAAAGAACCTTGTTATATTTAACTGTATTGGCCAAGTTAATTTCTGGTTGAGCTTTGGCCCTTCTATTTTTCCCCCTGCATAGCTTCACTATGTCTTGGTATGTTCTTAAGTTAACAATCCCCTTTTCCAGAGATCGTAAACTTTCCTTTTGTTCCTGGGGTCCAGCCAAAGCTCTCTATTTAGTCAGGCTGGTCTTCTTCCCCATCAGCTCATTTTTTTTGAGACCTGGGTCTGGCCTTCTCTTGTGGTTTTAAGAGTTTCTCCTTGAATATGACCAGCCTTCCTGGGCACCTATGCCCTTCATGACTGTTTCCCAAGGGACACTCTGAACCATGCTCCTAAATCACAGATCTGATCTCTTGAATTTGTGAAGCTCTTCCAGATTTTAAGTGGTGATAGAGCAACCAAAGTTTTAGGGCTTAATCAATCAGTCAAGTAATAAAATTATGAATGCTACTGTAAGGTAAAATAAAATTGTTTGTTAATGCAGCTTACAGTGGTCTTTGAAGCTAAGTAAAAACATCCTCTACTCAGTGTAAAGGATTTAATTAATTGTGGAGGAGGTTTAGATCTAGTTTATCTAAACAGAGAGAGTCTATTACATGAACCACCATTGCTTCCTGACTTATGATGGCAACTGAATTGTCAAAATAACATACAATAACAATCCCCTGACAGGTAGTCTAAACATGCTGTAAATATCTGTAAGTGCTTTGCAAGCGAGGGGCAAAATAAAGCACTCACTTTCTTATAGGGTGCAGAGTTTTGATGAGCCATGGATGGAGGAAGATAATGAGGCAACAGAACATCCCTATTACAACAACATCCCAAATAAAATGCCACCCCCTGGTGGCTTCATTGATACCAGGCTCAAAACAAGACTTCCTACTGCTGCAGATGCAGCTCAGGTCAGTGAAATTGCATCTCTACCCTCCTGCTGATGGATCCATAATTTTTTAAAAATCTATTTTTTAAAATGGATATTCTGACTACAGCTGGCCCTTCATGGATTGCAAGCTTCCTTTTGAATGGGCACTAGGGATCAATAAATTAGAGAGGTTCAGAACAAACAAAAGGAGGTGAGCTCCTCATGGTGTTAAAAGATTACACGGGTTTAAGGAAGAGAAAACCACTGAACATTACTACGTTGTAGAAACCATGTCTACTTCAGAGAGTATCAAACAGTGCACACTAACCGGGAGAGATCTAATGCAGAAAAATCTAGCGCTGTTATTCCTAACAGTTCGTTATGTTAATAACCTAGCAGCCGTCACTATTCATACGGGTTCCTATGTAGGTTTTCCACCTCACATTGAGATCAGCTTGTGTGTTTCTACAGTGCTGCTGGGGGAAGTTTGGCTGCAGTGTCAACGTAGCCACTTAAGAGGATTTTTTAGATCAAGCACAACTCTGCTTAAATCCAGAGGGGTCTTGTCTGTGGACAGCATCCTCCCTTCCGTACCCAAATGCATTCCCTGGTACCAACATGAGTCTTTCAGCTCAGATTTTGGAGGGTGCTGGGAGTGTCTGGAATGCTTTTCCCAGGCACAGTTTATCAGAACTCATTATGTGAAAACAAAGGTACTGGAGGACATGATGTGTCATTTGGGATTGTGGGGGTTAATAAAAGCAGGAAGCAGAGAAGTTTACGTGAAGGTCACTGGTAATGTCTTACTCCTACACAAATGCATTTGTGAGATATATATCCTGACACCATGATGAACTGGAAATGAAGAGTGGGAGTACACCGAATACAGCCAAGGAAATTGTCAGAGCCACTCATAATATATGAGCATTTTAAAGGTAATTGAAAATTTCTTTGCACATGTGTCCATTCTAGTCTGCAGCAGGAGTGGGAGAAGAGCAAATCTATTATCAGAGTCATCACTTAGGAGACAAATTTGATGAAGATTTGCATCATGGACCTGTTAAGCAAGGTGAGGTTTGCTAGTTTTTAGCTGTATTATTGCAGGAGGTCCTGGGTCGCCAAAGCATATGAAAGTCTGATGACTCAAAGTTTTAGGGCAATGAACTGCACTTTGTTGATAGGTTCCCTTTGGCTGAATTTTAGCATTGATGTCAGTGAAAAGCATTTGGTAATTACCTCTGAATAAATTATTAAATGCACACCTTCATAAAATTTTATCTTTTGCAGAGCAGTTCACAAATAGAGTTGCCCCAAACTTTCCGCTGTCTAGCTCACTATGTCTTAAAACCCCATGGTATTTCAAACCAGGCTTCCTGGTCTGTTCTGAAAATCTGACCCACTAGGGCAGACAAGATGGGAGTTTCCAAAGGAAGTCAGAAGTCATTTTTTAAAATGTAGAGCAACACATGAGTTTGCACATGATCTGTGCTCCACAAATAGCAAATAATACATAGTTTTCTTCTTGTTGTTGTTGATGTATTTTAAGCAAATCACATCAAAACATGTGTGTGAAATTTCACCCCTTCCACATTTACATGACAGCTTTACTGTGTTTCTGGGGACACTTTCTTTTCAAATACCATACTATCTTATCTGTTGTTAAACTGCACAAATTTGAGGATTTTGTTCCATTTTCTTCTCCATGACTTTCCAACAATATTTATTTACAAAACTTTCCTTTCCTTCTGAATAATAGCACACTCACAACCCCTCATTGGGATACAGTTCTGAATCCATTCATAAACACTCCTTGCTTCTAAATCCTGCAGGTTTTGACTTTACATCTCCCATTCCAGGGAATTTTAAATCTGTGGTAATGGGGTGTGATGTTATTTGGTCATTCTAACAACCCTGTTCTGACAAGAAAAGAAAAAAAAAAGTCTTGAATGTTCTAGGATCTCTGGATATGTGTAGTATGCTGGAAGGGAAATCACAAGTAACTGCAACAGCAGAGATGCCAACATACGTGAATACCCAGCATATAAATATAGAGGCTCTACTGGCACTTCAGGCAGATGCTGAAAGCGCCATCAGTGGAACAGCAGATGACATCAAAGAGAGCAGCCCAGGAAAAGATCTGTTTGACATGAGTGAGTTCCTTTCCTATTCACTCTCTTTCTAACAAGCAACCCAATATGTTTATGTATTACTTCTGTATAAAGATAATTTTTAAATTCTCAAAATTTTAGTGTTCCTGGTGGAGTTATGGTGAATTGTAGTATTTTCATATGGTGGTTTCATATCTGACCAAGTTAAAATAAAAGTGGCCAGAGATTTGAAGCTAGTTTGTATTACATCTGAGTGGAGCTGAGTTGCAGTCTATGTTGTCTTTAGCATTACAGGCAGATATGTCAGAAGGAAAATACATCAGGAGGCTCGTCATGCAGGAAAGTGAAGGAGTGAATGGCTGGAGAATTAGCTCCAGTCTGTCCTGTGAATGATCCTATGAAGATCACATATACTACAAAAGCTTTGTGCAACAAGGATGCTGAGAGGGAAATTAAAAGGCTCCGTTATGCCTTGCTCTGGATAGGCCTACTATACTCTGTAGTTATCTGTTCCAACTTTGAAGTCAGCTTTTCCAAAATTGGAGTCATAGACTTGGCACGATAGTTTAATCACCAGTTATAATTTGATGTTGGTGCTACCAATACACATTATTCTCAGCCTTGAAGAGATACTTAACAGGAAATTAGGGAAAGCAGTTTGAGGTACAGAACATCTTCTTTGTTTTTCTATTCTTGCTACCTCTAATCAATTACTGACACATTTTATTTATTTAATTCAATTAATGTGATTGAAAGGCAGTGAGACAAAGCAGTTGGTGCCCAAATGTTATTTGTAAAATATTGTATCTTATTTCCGTTATCTCACTATACATAAAACTGTCTTCATAGGATGTTTTTGCTCAGATATGGGTCTATATCCGCAGCTTAGTGAGATTTTCGCTTGAAAGAAAGGGTGAAGGAATAGAGTGAGAAAGTTCTGCTGTCCAAAACTGTGAATGCTAGCCTTGATTTCTAGCATGCACATGCTTACCTGTATTTTATTCTTTTCCTAAATATTGAGAAAACTAATTTCTCATCTTCCGGCCTTATTAATCTTTACTAACTATTGGATCATTGGGCAAAAGTATGTCAACTAGTCCTAAGTAGTTTGTCAAGCTAAACATGTGTTGGGCTTTGTGTAGACTGCAATGTAGTAAAGGCATACAGAAGCTGGTTTTGAGAATTAGCTGAGTATCAACAGTTGTATTTACCCTATTTCTCTGAGCTAAATTAACCTCTCTGTGGCCACATGAAAACATGGCTTGGTACTCCTCACATCTGAGCAGTTTGTTTACAGCTAGTGAATTGCTTCGTGGAATTGCTCTGGAGATGTCATTTAACAAGTCCACTGGGCACAGAACAGTATCTCTTTTTAATATGTTCTAATTGACCAGATGAATATCTTGCAAAGGAAAATAGCTTCCAATAGGTCAGTACAGCATATAATGAAGCATGCACTGGCCTATTTACTATTTCTGTAAGATTGTTGAGACCTGTAATGGTACATCTTTTCATTCTACTGTACAGAAAGTAACACTGAGTTCAGGATTTAGCTGAGGATTAAAGGTTGCTTGCCTGAGGCTGATTTCAGCTAGGTAAATCACGATAAAGGTGTATATATTGTAAAGTACCCTTCCTAGGTGGAGGCCATGGGTAGGTTGAGTGATAAGGGCAGCTGATACCTTCTAGACATGCTGGTCTGGAGAGCTGGTAATGGATAATTTTTAAATGAATATGAGATATAATGACATTAGGTACCCATATTATGCAATTTATTTTAAATGAAAGTGTCAGGCATATGTGGCAACACAAAAGGAGAGCTCTGCCCATTACCAGGGCATATAAATGGAAGTGTTGAGAGTAGCCATTACTGAAATAAAATCACAATCTTTCAAAAGCTCCTGCCAAGGTTTGCTCTGATTTTTATCATCAGCTGCCTTCTGTGGATAGCATACATTTTTAAAATGTTAGACTCCTCAATCTTAATATAATCCATAAATCAATAGGCCTAGCCATATATCTTCTCTCATTTTTTTCATAAAGATAAAGGGAAGTGACTGTAATCACTGTTAAAAATGACTGGACCGTCACCATTTTGTAACATGATTTCCTCTGAATGATCTTGTCTTTGTCCCTATTTCCACAACTAGAACCATTTGAAGATGCCCTCAAGAACCAAATGTCTGACACTGCGTTGAGTAAATCCATCTCTACTGAATGCACTAGTCCTCTTTTATCCAGAGCATCTGACTGGACTGTAGTGAAAGAGCTGAGTACAGAGCCTTGGTATCAAGGAGAAATGAGCAGGAAAGAAGCAGAACAGCTGTTAAAGAAATGTGGAGACTTCCTTGTGAGGAAGAGTACCACGAATCCTGGCTCTTATGTGCTGACAGGCATGCACAATGGACAAGCCAAGCATCTTCTTTTGGTGGACCCAGAAGGAACTGTAAGTGCTGATTCCTCAGTAACGCAGGAGGTTTCTGACACCACACATTTTCTCTAAATGTGTTTAATCTTGTTTACAACTTATTCATATCTCTAGTATGCCATCACATCTCTAATTCTCTCCCTGATGCATAGCAGAAGACCCACTGCATGATTTCTTGCAGGATGCCTTAGGGACCTAATTCCCAGAAAGGTCAAGCTTTGGCCACTGCTATACAGTCTTAACCAAAAGTGCAGCTTTATCCTTCCTGATGAGAAGCTACTGGTGGCTCCACAAGTTCATCTAGCCTTCATGCCATAACTTTCCACATGACATCTCTGTCAGCCAGGACATGGACCAGACCCTCTGTTTTCCTGCAGCTAAGACCAGGAGACAACTGAGGTAAACCTGCTCCATCTCATTGCTGCACATGGACTCTTAGTCAACAAGGGGAGCCTCCATCAGCAGAATGGAGAAGGCAAGGGAGCTCCAGGTTTCTGCAGTTTCCCTGTTCCAACTTGCTTCTGGGGAGGCTTAGTCTCATCTGAGAAAATGAAAGCATTGCCACAAAATTTGTTCTTGGCTCCTAGCAGCTGAGTGGGCTGTGAAAGACAACTCTTTCCTCTGTGAAAGACAACTTTAGATAACAAGCCCAAAGAAAATGAGAAATTCATGTAAAAGAGTCAGCATTTGTCCCTGCTGAGAAACCTGCTACAGTCAGCCAAATTATGCTAGTCCTCCAGAGTCTGTAGTGCAGCATGGAATGCCCATCGTACTTCTTGTAATTACATTTGCCACATGAGGGCATAAACCCACAAATAGCTGTTACAGGCTACTGCAAGGAAAATGCTGCTGTGTGACTCAGCAAGTACAGGGGTGCTATGTCCCACTGGCAGCTCTGTTACTCTGCTGACTGGCATGGAGTACTTGGGCCCTGGCATGACTCTGGGGATGTTTTCCTCCTCTAGGCAAAGGAGAGAGGCCCCTCATCTTTTCTGTACTGCCTTTTGGAAAGGAACAAATTTGCCAACCTCCTTGAGTAGGGACCTGCTTGTTCTCTGCACCTAGAGAGAACTAGGGAGGCTCTCCCTCCCCAACCTACTTGTGATCTGCCTCGTGGCCCAAATGGTTCTGAAGCTCTTCAATCAGGAGGCACGGCTTGATAACGACAGCTTTTCTGTGGATATATTTAGGTTAACTGTGCTGCCTATATGATTTGTGGGATCCTTACACAGTACCTGAGCAGCACTATTTGTGACTTGTCAGAGCAGAGAAGAGTTAATAAAATGCCAGTGTGTGGCCAGCTGAAGCGGCATGCCAGGAGCTTGCATTTCTTCTGCATGACTTCAGCATGATTATTTGTAAAAACTATTCACACAAAGGCTGCCTGAAAATTCATTTCACTCACAGATTACCCAATGACACTTTATAGCTTTTAAGGGTGTATTTTTAGAGCAGAATTAACTGTTCAGTTGCTTCTGCTCTCATCCTGCTGACAAATTAAAAGGTCTCTGGCTCAGGTAAGGGATGCTTAAAATGGAGGAATGCAGGATTTTTGCTGAATTTAGGATTAGGGCTTGAACTCTGATGATGGTAGAACATATTGCCTATGGTGAGAAAACTTTCAGCTGAGTTAAATAGACTGAAAATGTGTAAATCAAATGATAGTTAAGGAACATTACCGCTATTTTAAAGATGTCTTTCCATTTTGAAAATATATCTTTCAATAATTACAGAAAATTATGTTTTAAAACAGTATGTTTCAGAAATTGGGAGAACCTGTTCATTTTCTTCAGTGAAACAGCTACATGCAGACTGAGCAGATAACATCACTTGCCCCTCAAGTTGCTTGGTTCTTGTTTCACCCAGTGCTAAGTTTCTAGCAGTTATGCCAGAACTTAATGATGAAGACTGGAATATTTCAAGCGAGGTGCCCACCACAGCATAAACCATCTCTGGAGAGTTTTAACAAAAGTTGTTCTCTTTCTGAAAAAAGTTCAAGGAAAGCAGATGACATGCCTCACTTCAGAGCAGTGTTCACAGGATTTTCCTTGAGGCAGTGTCAAGCCATCCCAATACAAATCTTTACTGTAGCATGACACTAGCTTGCGAGGACCGCTGGTCTGCCTGTGGAAGCTGTATGGCTAACTTGTTTTAAATAGGAAGGAAATGTTTTGTGAAGGTGTTGTTAAATAATTAAATATTATTTTGTAATATAGATTAGGTTTTGGTCTGTGCTGATTTTTGTCCATTTTACCTTGCAATATCTGTTTCCTCTAATCCTGGGTGTAATAATTTACTTAGCAGGAGGGTGGTGCAGAGGGCTGGAAAATGGGCTAGACAAATGACATCCGCTGCCCTGAAGTGTTCCAATTTCAAAGGCATGGGGGGTGTACCATGTACCAAGCCAAGGACATGTGGTGGTTGGATCACTTTTAGGGAAGGGCATTTTCCAGCACCTGAAGAAGAAGGTTTTTGTTAAGGAAAGCACAAAGATGCTGAAGCACACAGAGAAGAGTTGGGTTTTGGCATCTCTGGAGGAAAAAAGCTGAAAACACTTAAGCAGGTGGTCTCTCTTGAAGAAAATTTGACCTAAAATCCTGCTTTAGGCTGAATTTATACAAAGTTTTCAAGCAGACCTATTCAGAAAGTGTAATAGTAGTAAACCGGCCCATAGGTAGCATGCAAAGTATCTGCTTGAAGTATAGAATAGAGGGACTAAGAGACAAAACAGAAACAAAACTCCAGAAATGCCAAATTGACACTGATTTTGATGGAAGAGAGATCAGTCTCTAAAACATGATTCATTGTGGCATTTTATTCTTAGAGAATTTTAGTGCAAAGTTAAGAGAAAAAGTATTTTGTTCTTTAATCTGTCTTCTTGCATCCTTTTTTCGAAGGTTCGTACTAAAGACCGTGTCTTTAACAGCATAAGTCATCTCATCAATCATCATCTCAAGAATAATTTGCCAATAGTTTCTTCTGGGAGTGAACTCTGCCTGCAGCAGCCCGCTGAGAGGAAACATTGACTCCAGATAACTATTTTAGTTTTTATAATTTGCAAGCTACAAGGGAAATTGCAGATCTGAAAACACATGTATACTAAAAAAAAAATAGCATATTCACATGTTCACCAGTATGTTTATTTGCAGTTTAAGAAGCCCCATTTCACACAGTACACTTGAAAATTCTCAATGCTTTATGTAGACATGAAGTCACAGCAGAAGGCTTTTTTCAAAACTAATTTAAATAAAATTGTTCAGATTCTCTAGTGTGAATATTGATAGTGTATATACACACATTAATATATAAAAACAGTCTATATTTTTCAGGTCAGTCTGTTGACAGTGTAGAACTATCTTCTCTGATATGTATTTTTACCAGAAGAAAAATGCCAATTGTGACTGTTCAGATAAAAATAGAATTTGACAGGCTCAATTTCTTGAAAAAGGGAGTATTAGGAATCTTATTGCCAGTTTTACCTAAGAAGCACAACTCCTGGTGGATTATGCTGGTTAACCATGGAAGGAGCCTGAATTCAGCAATTAGTATTCCAACTCAGAAATTAAGCATAAAATGATTTTTTAAAGCGCTATTCAGTGTCACTGATATCAAAAGCATTTTATCTTTCAGATGTCAAGTTTGAATTCTTATATGATGCTAACTCAAAATATTTGTATCTTGCTTTAACAATGATTTGGTATCATCTCTCTGCATATGAGGTGTGTGCATTTGTTTTTTCTAATAATATATAACAATATTCTGTAATTTTAATTCACTAATTTGAGTGATAAGGTTATTTATAAGTAGTTCTCTGCTTATGGTGAAGATCTGGGTGTCCTTAACTACCACTCTCCCAGGAGATGTTACATAACTATTAGAGAAGTTCAAATAACTTGTGTTTAAGAAGTTGAATGCAAGATGTACATTGTTGGTCAAAGACATACCTGAAAAATCTTTTCTTCTTAGACATAGTAAAAACTATCATGACTCTGGTGTCAGTTTTGCCAATGTCATCATTTGTATTTACCAACCAAGGCTTAACTTGACTTTGGCATTCAAGTGACAGGTATTGCAAATATACTCCTTTTCTCTAGCTATCAAGTTGAAAAATACACATACATTACAGATGCATTTCTGGCATAAAGGTACTTGGCTTTAGGTACTGTGAAATATTTTAAGAAAGATTTGTACTATTCATATGCAAGCACTACATGAAGTTATTTTCCTATTTTATGAAGCTTAGCAAGAGCCAAATTCAATGGACATAGTTCCTGTAAAGGCAAAGTTTGGACGAGAGTCAAGATTTAGCCTTCAGCATTCCAAGGTCTTCTGTAACACCAGCATTGGAAATCAAATCTTCAGACTTGATTCATAAAGGCCAAGACTCAGCGGGTTAAGTCTAGATTAAGCACCTGCCTAATCTGAAGCAGACAATACTTAAATGTACTTAAAATTAGATTTGGGTTTAATAATTTGCTAAGTTTAAAAATTTGTCAAACTACAACCAAACAGACTGAAGGATTTACTTAGAATCCATTCAGGTAGGATCATTCTATTAAAATTCTGCAATAATTTTCTTGTACCTTCTGCTTTGAAATATATTGAAGTTGCAACTTGGGAAGTTCGGTGCCATTGATCTCAAGAATGAAAATGACTGAGGCACTACAACTAATTATGTGATCCATGCAATAAAAATATGCTTTATTCTGTAATCAAGGCATTCAGAAGCCGGATTAAGACATTAGAGAGACAAATGTTTCTGATTAATTTTCTTGCAGATAGTTGATATTTCTAGGTCTGAGTGGGAGCTGAGTGCAAAGAAAAGAAATTAAATGCTGTATTACAACTCAAATTAGTATGGAACTGAGGTTAGTGGAATTCTTAAAATTTGGGTTGTCCTCTTATCAGGTTGGAAGTTGTAAGGGAAGATAAGGAGCTCTTATATCCCAAAGCAGGATTTCTTATACCCCAAATCAAAATTATTTCATTTAAGAGCAGTCATATCTTACCATATTCCATTTTGAAGTATTTTTATTGCCACCTTTTTTGTCATATATAACTTTTGTCATTCCGTTCTTCCACCTCTCTACAGCCATGTCCTGGAAAGTTTTTAGTGTGATATCGCTAACTATAAGAAAAGGCCTCTTTTGTACTTTGAATGTCATGTATCACTTTGGTAAGAGCTAGGTGCCTAACTCCCTTAGATGCCTTTAAAAATCCCACCTGCTCCCTATATCTGTTTTAGATTCCTGAATATGCTGTCACTGTATGCCTGGATATGAATGAAAGCACTAAACATATATATTGAAATAAGCATCTAAACATTTTTACCATTGTCCTAGCTGTAGTTTTAGTAACAACAGCCACCTAGCTGCATGTTTTGGAAATTGAAGCAGGTGGCAAGGAAACACAAAATGAAACAGCTTGACAGAATATTAAATACCCCAGACTGCATTTCACAAACTCTGCCTCAGGAAAACACAGCTATTTTAAACGGCTCTGTCAGTCTAGCCCATTTGCCCATCTTAGTATGCCCATTGATGATGCAAAGGTTACATATAGCTCGATCAGATGCAGTTTGATCCTAGGTAGCACCTTTGGGCTGTGACAGTGCCCTGTTGTTGCAATGGGCCCAGAGACCATGTTTGGCATGGTGCAATGATCCAGAGGCTTTTCTAAGTCATTGGGAACCAAATGATCTCAGAGCTGTCCAGAAGGGAAGGTATGTGGCCAATCAATCCTCCCTTTGTTGATCCTGACATTACTTTTTGTCACTGTCACTTTGGTAATTTGGCTTCACGCATATGAATATGGTATAAAAACTGTATAGCCAGTTCCAAACTTTGTTGTTAAAGTCAAATAGCTCAACATTGAGCCCAAGAAGAGTGAACTGAACTTGCTAGAGAGGCAGGGCTCATTTCTGTGAGGAGCCAACACTGACAGCAATTTAAGAGATGTAGAAGTTATGAGATGGGCTCAAATACTACGCAATCGGTTGAAAACCAGACAGCTGACAGCATAATTTGAGCCTTTTAATGTTTGCCTTTGGTTTTGAATCCCCTTACCTTCTGTTTTTATTCTCTTTTATGCAATCTCAAGGGCTAGACACTTGCTAGTGATAATTCAGTATCAAGACTTCAAGAACTGAGAAGAATAAATGTACTAGACTCAATACAAATCACTGAGATTAGACTCTATTATGGTGTTCTTTGATATCAAGAACAAACTCTCAATGTCCTGCAAGGCTGCCTACATTGATTTTGAGTCCTATCTGATTATTAGTTTGATTCCAGTTGTGTTGCAACTATGGGAATTATGGACAATGAAAATGCATTTGATTCCTTCAAACAAAGAACTTTCGAAAGCGAACCAAATGCAGATCGAGAGTATTTATTAGGTTAATAAAGTTTTCCAGTGAGGCTGGCAGTGATAGACTGGATATTGAGGTACAGTCTTGTTCCTAAACTTTCAGTTATTTCAGATGTTTCAGAAGCAATGAAACCTCAAAGGTAGAAAATGTGATTTGGAAACTGAATTACCTTCTGACTTCAATGGGAGTTTGCTCAGTGTGAGGACGGCCAGGTTCTTTTCCCTAATGCAAGAAGAGGATGTTCAAACTGGCCACGCCTGGGTGGAAACCATAGAAGAAGATGCAATTTCTATGGCTTACTGCCTATCTCCCTGCCCAGGGCTTTGCATGTAGGGTGAGGGCAGACAGTTATATAGTAGTTCCTCTCCACTTCACATCCTACAGGATTCACAACAGGACATAATGACGGTTCTGCCAGAAACCTCTCTGCCACCTATGTTCAATAGAAACTACAGAGTCCTGGGACTGGGATTTCTGTACAAAATATGCGCTGTGACTGGAAGAAAATATTTACTAACAGTCTAGTAATGTCACCTGCCAGCACTGAATTTTCTGCATCCTGGGTTCATTCTTTTTCTCCTCTGTGGAATAATATGCTCACATATCATCATGGCCCCCAGGCATCATGCTGTGCAATAAGATGAGAAGAATTTATAACATTTATACCACAGTGCAATTGCTGCTGGCACATCAAGTGCCAGATGCCAGCTACATATGTTCATAATAGAATTTGTGCATATTTAGATATTTGTAAGTAGCAAATAATCCATTTGAAAACTAACAATGTTTTGCTGCCTCCAGATAATGCACAGCTCTAAAGGCAAAATTTGGAACTTGTGAGTGTTCTGGCAACAGGTTACAAATTCTGCTCTGCTCTAAAGTCTTTGTTCCATCCAGTGTCTATCTGGAGTACATCTATCTGAACCAAGAATTGGTATAAAGTAATTGTGCATAAATGAAGTCTAAGCTGAAGTAACAGACGTAATTCCCTTTTTATCTTCCAGATATGTTTAACATATGTCTGTTTAAAATCCAAATTCAGATTTACCTTAGTGTATACCATCAAAAATATGTTGATTTGCATGGTCTTTTTGCCCAAACCTAGGGTTGCACTTTTCACAAATCTATGCTTGCTCAAAGCTGTCAGGATATGGGCAAATTCCCACTAAATGCTTTGTGCTTAGCTGTACCTCACTTACTCACACAGTGTCTGTAGACCTTGCTTACATCTGCACTGGGTGCAGCTGGAATGAGGGCAGGCCTCCAGAAAAGAATGTGGACATACAGTTTGCCTGCAGTTAACTGGAGGCTTGGATAGGGAATGAAAAGCTCTCTTGGAAGAGAAAATACCAACGATAAGAAATGTGAAGCCTGGAAACGTGAGTCAGTAGGCATATAAGCCACTAATGAGAATAGAGAGCTCTTGCCAAATTATTAGCGTGCTGGTTGATAGAGTTAAACCAGAACATCTGGAGAGGGAAACTGCAAAATACTTAGGCAACGCCTACTGCTCATCTCTTTTTGAGACATTTATGTTCACAGGCACTGATCTGTTCCCCTGCATCTTCCAACATAAGCATTTTGTATACTTTCATGGAGAACAAGCAGGGCTTTTTTTTAAAAAAAATCTCAGTAAAGGGGATAAAATTTAAGAGATACACATTTCTAGCAAAAACACTATATAGAGGAAAAGCTAAATATAGAATGTTTAAAGCTTGTTTAACAATAGAACAGGCCATGGAAACCAAAGAAAGAAAGAAGCTAAAGCTGGATGACTCATTCTGCTACCCCACATTGTGGGAGACATGACAGATGACTCAGAAAATGAAGGTAGCCTCAGATTTGGGGATTAAGATGAAGATTTACATTTTATGTAGGAAGTCAAATAATATACAGGTCAAATATTTTTTCTAGCAGTCCTCCTTTTTCTTCCTTGAGGCAAAACCAACCAAACACACCCAGACAAATATTCATTCAAAGTAAGTATAATTTTTTATTAATGAAGAATATAAAGATTATAATTGGCATCTATTTGTGTCCTTTGTGGCTGGATTGGTGTGATAACCGCTTTCTGTAAAGTCCTGCAGAGTTAAATCTTCAAAGTAGCCAGGTTTCTTATTTTGAAGTAAATGTTTTTCTTTGCATTGTTTGGACAGCAACAACAAAACAAAAAAAGTGACTACTTTGCTGTAAACAGGAGTTTGACTCTACATTTGTTATTTATTATTAATTACTTTTAGAAACATTTTTAACTGAGAATTTGCAGGAAAAATAATGTTTGTGGAAATATTGTCATCATTTATATTCCGGAATTTTGTAAATGTCAAGTTTTTGCCTGTCTGCTGACTGTGGTATTTTGGTTATAGAAACCAGTTTTGTCTCTGAGGAAGTCCTTGAGCAACAGAATTTGGAATATAAGTGTTGAGCTATTCTGTTTTCTGATTATTTGGTTTGTATTTGATTAACCAAAGTAATAAAATAATGATCACTACTATCAAATTGAAATGCCATAAAGTGGGCTCAAATCTGTTCTCCTATGCCTGTATTACCTAATAGCTTAATTTATTTTCAGGGAATTTTTTTATTTACTTGAAGGGATGCCCATTTTATAGCAGAATAAATTAAATTTTACAGGATACTGGATTACCTAGACATTGAATATTAATTAGTCAATGAACTACCCATCTCAGTAGAAACAGGAATGAAAAATATCAGGCGACCAAATGTCACTAAGGATTTTGTCTTTAGATACACTGACTTTACACCAGAGGAGCTCCACTTAGTTTGACATAGGGAACACTGATTCTTACAAGTTCATTTTTGACAAATATAATTTTCAAATCACTTGTACGGGCCCTCTTTCTGGGCCAGATAATGACCTCTCCTGAAAAGGCAAGCTTTCCTACTTGGCACACTGAATAGGTAAGGATAGCCAAGGGTAGACAACTCCATGGTCTCTCAGTGAGGAGTGACTGCAAGGACAAGGCCCATGCAACTACACAGCTATTCAGTGTACTGTGGAGTAGAGAAAGGCTTCACATCAGAAGGAAGCTTAGCTGGGTTGATGTTCCCCAAATCCTTGAGTCTCTCCTTGCAAAGGCCCTTCCCTCTTATACACTTGGAGAAAAGCTGAGCCTGGGGATGCTCTGGGAGTTTATGTTGCTCTTGGGAAAAAGAAATACAGCTCTGAGGGCAGCATGGGCACCAACACACCTCTGCATGCCTCTGTGTGGTGCCTCTAGACCTCTTCAGGAGCCAGGAGGCCCCAAGGCTGTGGCAAGACTCACAGCTCAATGATGACCAAGCAGAAACCCCTGATCACTACTGCCATGCCTGTCCCCCATGAGTTTTGCCACGAAGAGGGAGCATCCCCAGGCCTGGGGTGGCCATGGGGATCTACAGCTCCCAGCAAAAGGACTGAGCTGTGCCCTTGGTTGTGCTGGTGGCACTACCCGGGCCAGACAGTGACACAGCTCTGCTCAGCAGAGGCAGTCCAGCTGCTTTCAGGACCCCAGCTTTTTGGTACTTTATGCTGATATTTGTTTTCCATTGCCATACTCGAGCAGCTGGAAACGACAGACTTTGCAGGCAGCGTGACATCCTAATTAATGTTGCATCTTGTAAAATGTGCCTTCCCAAGGTGTCAGCTACACACAGTGCTGACAGAGCAGATGGCCTTCTGAGCAGGAGAGCCAACAGACCAAGTCTGCTTCCAGTAAACCTGGGGCAAAGCCTTCCTCCAGCTCTAGGGGCAGAGGAGGCAGAGCCTACTGACCTTCGCCAGCATATTGTTCCCACAGGTAGTACTTTCAGGCACAAGTTCAAATGCATGTTTTCCATAGAAAGACAAAACCCATTTTACAGTTCTTTGAAAAATGACTGCTATGCAACAACTTTGGTTTAAAGGCTTGAGATTTAATTGAAAGTTTTCAAAATGTTTATGGTACCTAATGAGTTGAAAATACTCTGTAATACAGACTGTTGGCAACAAAAGGTTCCTGGAAAGCATCTTGTGAAAGTTTTTTTTCTTCTTAGGTGATCTGATTTACATTTACTTTATAATCCAGAACGATAATAAATATTCCAATTTATGAAATAACATTAATTAAATGTTAGTCTCCTTTGCAGCTTTTGCTCATGTAAAACCAATTGGGAAAGGGAGACATATGCTTAAATCAGCCTACATAATAAGAAGGTTAGATTCTGGGATGTATTTTCAGGAATTTTCTAATAGTTTACGGTAAGAAAAGCTATTCTCCATCTTTTTCCAGCTTCAAAGATAGGACAACTTCCTGGTTGTTTACGGTCCACTTCTCTTAAGTCAAAGGCTTGTTCTACTTTAAAATTCTGCTCTGAAATCTTCCAGAATCTGTGCTTTACCTAATATGTCCCAGTGGGATGTACCCACTGAAGGCTGTATTGACAAATTTTTTCCTTTTCAGTCACAAGTTCTTTGCAAATTATATCATCAGTGTTACATGTGAACCCATGATTACCCTGCTCCAAGTACAGCTGGGCAATGAACTAACAAAATATCCCCACAGCTCCAAAATAAAAGAAGGAAATCAAAGTAGAGTGAAAGGTTTTTGTACTGACATGCAATCACATGGCCTTCAGCAGTGAAGTTGCTTGTATTACATGTATCTTGCACCAACTCTGTCAATTAGCTACAGCTACAAACCAGATGTTAAAACTCACTTTTACATTTGTTTTCTTGGACTTTGGCTACTAAATATATTATTTTTTTTCAACTAAATAGTAAGAATCATGTAACATCCTTGACACGAGAGCTGGTGGGGGGTCAGCCACAATGTTTTCTCAAACCGTTGTCCTGCCAAGGCCTTTCTGCTTTACAATAGGAAGGAATACTACTATGTGCCACTTTATGAACAAACATTTAGAAGTATACAAATATTTTAGCTCATAGTTTTCAAAGACACAACTTCAGGGGAGAACTTCCACACTGAAAATACAGTCAAATAACACTGTAAGATCTGAAAACGTAAGCAAGCCCTGGCAATACAATGTCATTAGTTCCAATTCTCACAGAGCTGCTGACCCAGCTTGTATATGCAGTTCATGTAGTTATATCATGCTTAAGTTGTTTTAGCTTTCTATTCTTCTCTAAGTGCACCATTTATCAACATTTTTGGTAGAAATTATTTCATATTTACTACTCTCACAGTTATTTAATTCAAATACAGTTTTTCTTTTTTTCTTACACTTTTCTAAGAGCATAAAATGTTTACAAGCAGACTGTTGACTTGTAAAACATAACCACAATGCAAACATCTACATTTTAAAAGGTTTAGCTACACACATTACAAAACTTATAAACTGTACATACTTGTCTGTAGAGTCTAATGTTGCTGCTGTAAATGATTAAGACCAGAGTAAAGCTAAGGATGAGCTCTTCCAGGCTGTGTATTAAAAAAGCCCAACTAATTCTAATTGTGCATAAGGCACAGTGTGGTTTGAACAACACAAATCTTTGAAAGAGCTCAATAAAATTGCATGCTTACATTCTTACTGAAAGATAATGGGAACTCATCTCCGAATTTCCCATCAACCTCCACTGAAGCCTCCAGCCATGAAGTACTACTGATGGAAGTACCACGGGCCACTTGCACAGGGACTTAAAAACAGATGTTTATGAAGTCTTAATTGCTCTAGGTCTCAGGGAATCCCTTTGATACTGAACACCATGCTGTACTGAGACTGCTAAGGCAGTGATGATCCATAAAATTGTTTTCATACGGGTTTCTCCAAACAGCCTGTCGAAAGAGTAAGTCTGGGGCTCCAGGAAAGTTAGGTGGTCTTCCATACTGAATAGGATTTTATTCCAGATCCAAGGCAGGGTCAGGTTAAATGAAGATATGCTCTTCAGCAGGATCCTGTTGTACCGCATCTTCCTTCTTGTATCTGCAAAAGTGCCTGGAAACAGAAGGAGCACAGGATCCCATGGCCAGAAAATGGGATCTCATCCCAGTGGCTGGACTTCCTTCCAGGGAGAATTTCTAACACAATCCCATGTTGTGGAAGTGCCTGGAGAGAAAAGAAGGAACTCCACAGGGACCTGTTTGTGGTTCATTGTTTTCTGAAATGTATGTCTCTGTTTCAGAACTGAAGAATCTCATCTTAGGTAGTACATTCACAACATACACAGATTTACATAGACTTGACATATATTTTTAAATACATTGAAAACAGTAATTATTACTGGAAACAGTAAGTAATAATATATGCATTGAGACAGTGCATACACTTGATATACATGTATTGTTGGGTCAACTTTTAACTACTTTAAATAGAGAACATATACATCCTCTCTCAATGGTTATTTACTACTGCTTGCTTAAAATAAGTTGTGAAATGTCACAGTGACAACTGTCATGTTATCTTTCACTAAACATAAAAAGTTTGAGTAGGAGTGGAAAAAATAAAATACTGGATTGATACGACATGTTAAAGTTCCTGTCAGTTAAAAGTTACTACTTCATATATTTTCAAATATCCCCATTGAAACACATCTGTTTGTGTAATTTGTCACCTTACACTGCAATACAATGTTTAGCATATTGTAAACTTTTACAAAACAATGCCTTTTTAATAAGGAATTGTACAAATATACAGATATATATACCACATACATATAAGGCTATTAACATAACAGCAAGATACCACAAATCACCATCATATGTAATGAGCTTTTCTCCCAGTCAGCAATAATCAGGCTCATTTTCTAATCATCAGCAGTGTATAGTGAATGCTGTTTTTATCAGGTTCTATTGACGTCTTGCAAGATCAGGCAGTGCCAAATGCAGCCTCATCAAGCCACTGTGGTGCAGTGCCATTAGATGTGCATGGACTCTGTATTGGCTGTTGGTTATCATGAAAGGTTTTTTTCTGAATCAGGTGTGTAACTGAATGAACACCCAAACAAATGATTGGTGATAAATCAGTCTTCAAAGTTAAGTAAGGGCTTAGTGTTTTCCCCTGTGACTTAAAAGCATAAATTCTTAAACTACACTTGTAGTTTAAAACTAAAAGCCACAGAAAGGTACTTGACTTGAGGAGTCCTTTACTTACAGAAGTTTCCATTGTGAAATGGAGATTCATTTTTCTCAGTGGTACACGAGGGAACATTCATCTGTGAGAAATCTTCCTTTGGCTTCTGGGTATTGCTGCTACTGGATTTACTTCGACTGTGATCTGGTGTGGGCTGAATAGGCAAAGATCTGGCCACCTTGGATTTCACCAGGCAGCCACAAACAAGGCGAAAGAAAGCCCGACGCATTTCCTTACTGGCCAGAGTGTAGATGATGGGGTTCATTGCAGAATTGATGACTGCCAGAGCAATAAACCAATTGGCTTTGTACAAGATATAGCACTCCTTGACTCTGCAGGCCACATCAATGAGGAAAAGGATGAACAGTGGAGACCAACAGGCAATGAAGACACTAACAACAATCACGACAGTCCTAAGGAGAGCCATGGACCGCTCTGAATTACTGTGGTTAGTGACATTTCGACTGCTGGACTTCACCAGGATGTAGATACGGGCATAAAGGATGACAATAGCAACCAAAATGGCTATGAATATACTAATGCAGAATACAACATACTTCTTGGAGTATAGTGGCAAAATTGTTGAACAATCAGGTAAGTTGCTTATACAGTTCCAGCCCAAGATGGGTAAGGCACCCAAGGAAACTGAAATAAGCCAGCAGGTACCAATGAGAAGGAACACTCTGTATTTTTTATTTGCATCATAAGGCCTCATTTTAATCATGGTTAAATGCCGCTCAATAGCAATTGCTAGTAAGCTGAAAGTGGAGGCTCCCAGAGCTACAAACATGCTGCCTTCCCTGATGAACCAGATTGTGGAAGACAGGCTCAGAGTTTTCTTCCCAGACATAAGAATGTTTACTTTGTAAACAATCCCAGCTAAAAGATCACAGAGAGCTAGATTGCCAATAAAAAAGTACATGCGGTTGTGAAATTTATTGTTTTTCCATATGGCAATCAACACCATCAAGTTTTCCAGGACTATGAAACTACATAGGATCAGAAATGCAATAGTGTTATCAGTTGCCTTTTCCCTTAAACTAAGCTTTCCTGTGTAATTATAATGCAGTACAATCAGAGAGTCCATCTCTTCATTTACTTGAGGGCCAACAAGAGCATCAGGTGGCACAGTAACTGCTGCCATCATTTGTTTGCTGGTGCCGGGCTTCTCTCCTTAGTATCACAAGAATTTAGTTCCGATAATTTTCCACAAGAGGGAGATCAAGCCACATTCCTCCAAGCGCTCATCTGGGCAAGCAGTGGGTATCCTTAGCTCCAGCAAGCCTTGCATATTAATTCAGCCAAGTGGCTCACAAACCAGGCTCTGAAAATAAAAACAACAAATGAAACATAAATCTCACTGTTCCCAAGTCACCCACAGCCTACACGGGTGCTCAAGCCATAACATAAAACTAGGATCTGAGAGGGACACTGACTACAGCAGGGCACCAAGGTCTAGCATTGCTGCACCCTTATCAAGGTAGTTGTGGGTAAGCCATTGGTCATGCTCTGCACAGATGCAGCTTTGCTGTGGAAATAGGAAGTCAATGTGGAGAACTGCTCATAGCTTTTGTCCTTACAAGAATTACAGATTGAAAAAAATGCAGAAGAGCAGCAAGAAAGATGAGCAAATGGTCCCAGCAAGACCCAGTGTGCACAGCAACCAGCTTACACCTTCTCAAGAAGGCCTAAGTGTATGTGGTGCTTCCAAAACACCACCTCCCCATTGCTGCCTAAGCAGCAGAAGGGCAAACACACTGTTTTCTAAGCCTGTCCCTGTTCTGCATGCAGACTTAAGGTAGCAATGAGCCCGAGGAAGTTGATGTCAAGTCTTGATGGCAGTGTGCATATTTCCAACACCTAAAATAACGTCCCATCCTTAACAGTTAAAACAGAAGTTATTTACAACTAAGAATGCCAGTCATCATATAACCCAATCCTACTTCCCATTAAAATAAGTTGGATTTCTAGTACCCTTTGAAAAACAGGCATAGCAAGTCACATCTGTCTAAGCAATATTTTTCTTTATGGTTGACATTATTTTTTTCCTTTTTCATGTGCATACAAGATATACATGTGATGTTGTTGGGCTTGTTTTTTTTTTTTTTAAGTAAAAATATTTACACCAACTTTAATTGTCCTGCTCAATTTACTCTGCTTTTCTTTAAGTTGTGGTTTGGATTAACTGCAACATTTTCCCACAGTCTTTGATACACTGCATTTTTGCAGCTGATCCTCCTAGCTGTCTTTTTTCAATTGCTATATATAAATATTGGAAAAGATATGCACAGCTTTGTAAAAATATCAGAATATGTCAGAAGCACTTAGTGTTTTACTGGAAATGTTACCGTTTAGTTGCTGCATACTTCAATGGGAATCAGTGTTCCTGCCCCAAATGTATGTTTTGAGACTGAACAGATAATAAATTTTCCAGCTTGCTAACCACAGCAGCATGGGGATGAGCAGAGAAATGAACCAAATTTGTAAAGTTTGGTTTGTTTGCGTTTCTTGTTTTTTTTCTGGGAAAGGTGAGAAAAGAAAAAGTCATGCTGGATGGGAGGACACTTTCCATTGATCCAAAATGAAATGGCTTAGTTTAGGAAACTCTTTTAAGAGCTAGAGCTCCTGAGGTTACCATTTATGTACTCAAGGGTTACAAGCATTTCCCAAACACATGAAAAACACTTTCAAAAGATGGGTATCAAGGAAAGAAATTGAGATCTGAACCTCTGCTAGAGATCAGTACACCACTGGAGTACATCCCAATAGAGGTACTCCATTACTCTAGGTAATGGAGCAGACTTACCATCAAAAGGCTTATGTTTAATACAGAAGTGTCTTTCATTGGAAAGTACTTTCATTGGAAAACACCAGCGTTCCAGTACTTATATGGCACCTACAGGAAAGATAAGGAGGGCATCTATATCAGGATGTGTAGTGGTAAGATGAGGGGGGCCAGTTTCAAACTGACAGAGGGAAGATTTAGATTAGATATTAGGAAGAGAATTAGGAAGACATTCTTTATTGTGAGAATGGTGAGACCCTGGACCAGGTTGCCCAGAGAAGTTGTGGATGCCTGCTGAAAGCCAGGCTGGATGGGACTTTGAGTAACCTGATCCAGGAGAGGTGGAACTAGATGATCTTCAAAGTCCCTTCCAGCATAAATTCTGCAATTCTATGCACAGGCTTCTGAAGATCACAAAAACATATGAGCCACTATTGTTCTAGCAGTCTGTTTCGGGTACTTGAAAAGTGGGAGATGCATTTTCAAATGCCTTCTGGAAGAGGGAAGGAGCAAACCACATTCCAGATGAATGTACAGGGATTTAAAAGATGCTTCACACTCCTTTATCCGATCCTCCCTTTTCTTGGATTCTGTCCTTCAGAAAAAAAGTAATCTGACAAAAGCCTACAGTGAATTGACTTGAATTCTTTAGTATATTCAGTGTGATTAAAAATTATTTTCTAAGAAAATAATTTACTATTTACACATTATTATTATTTTTTCCCCCTTCTAGTTCTTAGGTCCAAAGTACTGTGGTGAACAGATCTGCTGGGAGATATGCCATTACCCAAGAAACAGAGTTGTTGCTAGGTGTTGGTCTTAGTTACTCTCAAGATGACAGTGAGAGTCTCATTCATCTTCCAGGAGCAGAGTTGGGCCCTCCAGTTGTTGAGCTCTTTTCTGAAGAATTTTAACAGTGAAGCTCTTCAACACAACTTCAACTCAGCTAAGGTTAAATCTAATTGGAAGTCAGTTACAATCTGTACAATGTTAACACAGAAACTATCGCAGTCTTTCATTATATCGGCTTATAACAAAAAGCCATTGTGTCCATAGAAATTGTATGTGCTTTCCACTGTAAAATAAACAATTACATTTAACTAGAAAATATTTGTTAATGACAGCTAAACTAGCAACACTCACCAGATGGGCCGATGGCTGCTTGAGAGAATTCTATTATTTAAGAGCACCACATGCAAAAAAGAAATGTTTCTGTAAGTCTTTTGCAAAGTGCATTACTGGCCTATCAAATGACAAATATATTTCTGTGAAGAAAATGGTATGCCAGACTTCGGACTTTATCAGTCACAACTCAGCAGCTGTAAACTGACATGATTCTGCTAAAAGCAATGGTGCTATACCAGTTCCTGTAGCTGAAGGCATGGACAATGTACTCAATATGATGAGAAATCATTCAAGGTCTCTTCCACTATTCATAGTTGCTTCTCTTAAAATTATTGCAGCAAACTTAGTATCACAAAAGTAAATCTCTGCCACTACAATCTCTGACAGGCTACTAGCGCAATGGAGGCGGTAACATTATTGTGCACCAGGACTCTCCAGGAATATCACTCACAAACCACTTGAAAGTCAATATAAATTATAATGTAACAAACTAAAATTTATTGTCTTCTGGCAGCAACATTTCTAGGTAATATCTTTCAGTGATACTACTTTTTAGTTTCCTCCTTTGAAGCCAGTAACTCAGAAAGCACATTCATTTTTAACAGCTAGAAAAATTGAAGTTCTTTGTATATGGTAATAACAAGACAGCAGCAGACAACTCCAGGATGTCTCTGTTTTCTGACAGCTCTACAACTCACTCCTCAATATCTCTTTGTCCCAGGCACTACAGAGGACTAGCCACTAGCTGCAAAGCATGGAGTCAGCTCAAACTATTAAAGAAAAAGGACCTGAAGAGTCTGTCTGTGTCATGTTGTGTGTTGATCATTGCTTTGTTAGGGACCTCAGTACCTCCTGCTCTCAATACCACTGGAAATCAGTTTTATTCCCTCTAAAGCAAACCAGAAAATCCATCTCTACCACTGCACCACCATGTGCCACTAGAAAGATCCATAGTGCGGGCAATGTAACAACAGCCAAAACAGCGTTTGCTAAATTAATCTAATAAACAAAGTGATACAATGTTAGGAACCACGATTATGTGGAGGACAACTCAGTAGCCTCCTTCAGCTATTTGTCTGTTCTCTGTGCTCCCTGCTCCAAGGATGGAGAGAGCAACTGGGATCAGCAGTGAGGACCATCATGTGCCCCTACCCACTAATATACTTTGGGGTTTCCACAGTAGTTAGTGCAGTCTCCTGCAGAGGCCAAGGATCTTAGTTTGGTCCCTTCCGAGTTGGCACAGGAGCTCTCCACCATGGCTTCACATTCCTAGGATCTACCAGAGTCTGTATGGTCCCCGTGTACATGTGCCATGAAAAGGGTAATGCTGTGGGTAGGACAGGGCCCCTTGATCTGCCCAATGGCAAGGCACACCTCCACTGCCCCTTGAAGCACCACCACACAGTGATACAGGCAGAAACTCAGGGCTGTGCCTATCACCAGTTCCCCACATAGAACACCTTGGGTAAGGCACTTGGAGTCAACCTGCAATTTTCCTCTGGGAATGTGTAATTCCCAGTGCTTGAAGGCAGTGAGGAACTGGAGATAATGGGGATGCCAAAGTCCTTCAGCAACTACCCTCAGTACATCTCCACTCTCTGCTCCCAGCAGGCACTCTGGTAAGAGTCCCATGGGGAGCTGAGGGCTTTTACCATCTCATGAGTCACTGGGTACTTTACAGCTGGAAGAATAAGATATTTCCTTTTTCAAAGTTGTGAGCCTAATTGCTCTCAATTTTCATGATATCCTGAAGTCAAAGCAAGAAGTAACAATAAAGCACCAGTAAAAATAGGACTTAACTTCATACTTTTGACTACACAAGAACATACAATGATATGTATTTAGTACACTTACTGTGATTCAGCTGGAAATTATATTTTTCTGTCTTCTAAACATCCACCAGCAGATTTGACCAAAGAGACTGGAACCTCTTTCACCACCACAACACATATTGCCTTGTTCTCCCTTTTCTTCCACACATGGCCTTGGCCACCAGTGACAATTTTAAGAAAGTCACAGGGAAAGTCAAGAATGCATATCTGAAGCCAAGCTTTTGTATATTTTGTTTATTTTTAAAGTCATTCTAGATGATAAGTAAACACATGTAATTTATCAGGCACATCCTTGTAGTGCTAAATTTAAGAACAGAAAAGGCGTTTGAGAACAGCAGCACATTTCAATATGCATTTCCACTCTGAAACTGAGCTTTACTAGTTGCAGATAAAGTTAAGACAACAAACATCTGCTGCAGAACAATGTCTTGGGCTACTCAAATAAACTTTATTATATTTTTTTTTAAGTAAATGTCCTGGCATCTTAAAGCCTCAGAAAAGCCTCTGAGAAAAATGGTTATTTTTCTTGGCTTCTGGATTTTAGCTATCAGAGTGTATTTTGTAATTCCAAGCAGCACACATGCATATCGCACAGAAGAGCTCCCGGCTGCTTTAATTCCTGCACGTTAAAGAAAGGCACACTGACTTCTTCTTCCCCCTCGTCGGCTCCCAGCGCCCTCGACCTAATATCTCCCCGCTTCACACTCCGTTATTCCGCTCGCAGATTTGCATTACCGCAGCAACCTGAACTTTCTAGAGTGACAAACATCATCTCTTGGCTACTCCAAAACACTCCCGACGTGTCCGCGTCGTGAACCGTCCCACACGGGAAACACTACGCTACTCACGGCCCTCCTCACCCCGTCGCCGCTCCCTGCCTCACCGTGCCCTCCCGAAGGAACGGCCGGCAGGGTGGCTGGCTTCCCCGCTCACACAACAACTGGCAAGGCAGGCGGGGTGCCGCCGCTCCCCCAGCCCCGCAGCCCGGGAACATCTCATCCGCGGCACCCCGAAGGGGACAGCACGGCCGCGCCGACGGCCCCGACGGGCGGTCAGACACCGGCAGGGCTCAGCCCGCCGCCCAGGCAGCGGTGAGGGAGGGGGAGAGGGGGGGCAATGGTACAGGCAGGGTGCTGGAAAGGCCGTCCCGTAGGAGAGAAGTACCTGCTGCGTCCCCCGCCGCGTCCCCCACGCTGCTCTGCGGCCGCCGCCTCCCACCGCGCCAGCTGCACAGCGCCGTACGGCCCCTTGGGCTGCGCTGGGCCGGGTCCTGCCCCGCCGGCCACTCCCCGCAGCTCCCCGCCGCCGCCCGCAGCCACCCCGCTCGGGTATCACCGGCCCGCCTCCCTCCGCACTCCTCTGCCCCCGCGCTCGCTGGTCCTCCGTCCCCCCCCCGGTTCCCGCTTCCACCGCCGCCACCGTCCCCCCGCAGGCTTCGGTCGCCTCTCCGGCCGGAATTACCGGCCCGCGGCCCACCCCGCTTTCCCCCGCCCCTTCGCCCCTCGCCACCCACGCACTCGCGGCCGTGGGGGGCACCCCCGTGGGGCTGGCGGCTGCCGTCGGGGTGCGGCCGCCGGCGAAACACTGCGTTACGAGCAGCGATGGGTGAAACGTGAGAGGGGAGAGTCCGCCGCCGAGCCCTTGTAACGTCCTTAAAAATGCGAGGGGGTGGGCGGTGTGTGTGGGGGAAATTGTGGGTAGTCCTTTCTCAGCTCGGGCCGTTAGCCGGGGGTTTACCTCTCCTGCATCTGCCCCACTGCGTCTAATCGTGAGGTCCTCAGAGCCCTTGAGAGGGGTGATGCAGGGTGATACAGGGTGAAGCATTCTGAAACTCCGAGCAAAAACACATCTGTTTTGAGCCTAAGCTGCCAAATTACAGCATTCTTTTTAGCAAGGTACCTCTTGACAGAGTTAATGAACGGAATAATAGCAACCCAAGGATAGCGATAGGCATGCAGATTGCTTCAGTGGTGGAAGCTGCACTTTGGGAAAGGAGTTGCAACCTGGATCCTACAGTCATCAAACATAACTTGTAAGATGCCTGTAGGTACAACAAAGCTTTCTGTCAGAAAGTGCTATAATGACCTGTCAAACAGGAGCACTACACCAGCCCTGCCAAGTGCAGGCAGGCATGTAGGGTTGCCTTGTCATCCTGCTGCAGTCAGTGTTTTTCTTGGGAGCCTCCTGTCTGGAGCTGAGCATTGTCACCCTGGGACTCGTGCCACAGGCTTGATCGGTGGTTGGGTTGCCTGCGCTGCTACTTGGTAGTCTTGAAAGAAAGTAAAACTAGGCTTTTTATAGCCAGACACTTAAGCTGATGTAGCAGAACAAACAGGTATTTTTCTGTGATAGCTTTTTATCTGCTGAAGATGGATAAGAGAAGTCTTCTGGTTTAGGACCTTGATAGGAAATAAGGACTGATAAATTCAGTGAAATGGTAAATGGTAAAATGCTGGTAAATTCACTTCAAAGCTGATGGGCAGATACAATGAATAAGGCCCCACTTAGCTATGGACAGGGCTATACTGCAGCATGTGGTGGTTCTGGCCTTTTCTCCTTGTCCTCCAATCACACATGCTATGTGAAAGCTGCTGTCTTCTGTAGAGGGGAAAAGCAGTGGAAAACTTCCACACCACATAAAAGCACACACCTTTATTTGGCAAAGGGGAGCCCAGTTCTATGAATCGGTGCTCTTCCATTGCACAGGAAAGCCTTGAACAAGGGTTTCCCTGAAAATAGCCCCAGGAAGCTCTGTAGTCCTCCTGGCAGCCACTTACCAGTTCTTGCAGAGCAGAGGGAAGTTTTGGGAAGCAGACTCTGGCCTTGCTCTGTGGTCTGCTATTATTTCTTGTTCTTTTCCCTACATCCTTGTTTTTTCTTTACTAGTTTTTGGCTACTTGGAGAGGAAAGCCAGGACAAATGGTCATTATAGTAGGTGAGGGGAGAAGATACTGCCACCAGAAAGATTTTTTGGCAATCATACCAGAAGGTGACAAACTGTGCCCTGCTGCCTGTGATGGATTTGATTTGCGTTCCTCAGTTGGGCCTGGCACTACTCCATATAAGAGCAGCCCCCAAAAGGTGCCACTGTAGTATAAGGAAATTTACTCTCCTCTGCAGAGGGGTATGCATGGGAAGTGGTGTATTGATGGTGCAGACCAGATGTTATCTCTGACTGAGACGTTTGATGGTGGTGTCTGACCTGGTGGTGTCTGAAAGCCCTTCTTTTGCAGCAGACCACTTTGAGCAGTGCAGTCCCACCAGTGAGCGCGCAGATCTCATGCCCTAGCTTTCCTCTCCATGGGAAATGGACCTTAGCCATGGATGTGCCAGAGGGCGGTCCTGTCATCAGCAGGCAGCAGTCTCTTGCTGATAGCATTGCAGGAGACATAAGGCAGCAGACTGCAGTGCAAGCTGGAGAAGCCACCCAGGAGCAAAGTGTGGTAGAGAGTTCCTGCACAGAGACTTCCAGGGGTGGCATCTCAGGCCAAAGCAGCTCTTGGCAATAACCTTCGGGGAGCTCAGCCTGTTCTGCAGCAGCTCATACAAGCCACTGGTTCATTTACGAACACCATGCTACAATCTGTGAGACATTAATTACCGTACTCAGCTTTCCATGAAGCTCTCAATCTTGTTGTAGTACTCTTAAAGGAAATCATATCTTTGTGGGGTAAAAAGATTAATAACCAAGTAACAGATAGAAAGGAAAGGACAAGAACAATGGGCAATTTTCATATGAAATTAATAGGTGACTTTCCTGGGATGAGGAGTCTGTTTTGCTCTGGAAATTAATGAGTGAGTGGGCAAACAGGATGAATAAAGGGAGAGCAGTGTTTGCTGGTGTTATTGGAGGTAATTGATAGTGAAACTACAACTAAGGGTAAGAAGTTGCTAAGACTGGAAGGTCCTGAGTGGTCTGCTGATAAAATGATGTGTTCACTTCCATGCTGCTAAGTGAAACATAGGAAAAACTGTTCTAATGATACACACACAACTATGTGCTGAGTGTTATCACTCAGAAGAGAGGATAGTCTTGTGGATAGTTCTTCAAAAACATCCCACATTCATTAACTGTCAAAAAGAAATTGAATGATAGGAATGCTTAAAAATGGAAGAACATCGAAAACATGGTTAAGCTCTTCTGCGAGCACTGCACCTTGAGTACCACAGGTACCTCTGGTTGCTTCATGTCCTCCTGAATGCGATAAAACACAAAAAGGCACAAAAGGCAACAGAATGCTTATAAAAGTTGTCCCTGCATGGAAGATGCAAGTTGGCTAGGTCTGATCAATGGTCTGAGGAAAGACAAAAACCACAGTGAACCAAGACAGAGTAGTTTAAAACAAAAGCAAGCAAATTTTCGTCAGTCTGCCATTGTATTGTGAAACGTATTGCTGCAGGAGAGAAAGGGAAAAAGTGGTTAAACAAACCACATGGAGAAAAGACTTGTCAGTGACTGTTAAATACAATTAAAAGACAAGAGCATGTCACAAAGGTTTGAGGGACTCAAGTAGGGGTGATAAATGCACTGCACACTTCCAGCTCCAAAGTTACCATTGTCCAAATCCTATCTGAGGTCTTTTCTACTGTGTTGCAAGAAGGCAATGGTCTTCTTGGCTAAGAGGATAAGCTGTTGCACAGGTGACAGCATCACTATTGCCCACTTCTGCAGGTATTGAAAAAAGAAGACTTTTCTGTGGGGGATTTAAGCTGGGTGTGTCAGAGGAAGAGTCAGCAGAGTGACTCAGAGAGAGATGGCTCAGCTAAAGCAATGGACTTGGAAAATGACGTAGTTGTCTGAATGGTCCTGGGCGCCTCACCAGTGCACTACAGCCCAGGTAGAGAATAACTGATTAAAAAAAAAGGTTTTTACTTATATGTGTGGCATCTGATCCAATGAATGCAGTGAAGGATGGGTGCCATCGATATAAATGGTTTTTCAACATGTACTGAAAAAGCGGTTAAAGTTATTTCTATTTACAGACAGACAAAATATATAAATACATGATAAAAGCTGTAGTTACCCTCAGATGAAAGTTATTCTGGTTTCTGTACAGACAAAACAGATCATGTTTCAAGATTAATGTTATCCTTCCCATGTAGTAGTTTCAACTAAGTCCTTGAAGAACGTCCTTTTTCTGTTAACTTTTTAAGGCAGGATAAAATTGTGATAATTTCTGCCTATCAAGATTTAAAAAAATCATTCATGCGGTGTTTTATTATTGCTTTAGTTATGATTTACTCATATTGAAATTCACCCAGTGCTTTATGGGCTGGTCAGTGATTTACTTTCCTGGAGTTCCTGAAAGAATGCTCCATCATTTGGAAAATTGGTGATTTTTGTTTGACAGTCTGGTATGTAAACATAACAGCAGGAGGGGAATTTTAAATTCACTAGCACATTATTTACCTGATCGAATTTTATTTTCTACTACTGCTGAGCTATCTTTTTATATTAACAAGATGTATTATGCATTGTTATCTCTAAGTGATGAAGTGCTGCAACTTTGTTTTTAAAAAGTTTTTTAACACCTCTTCTGTGCTATTTCTGTGCCTTCAAGTCAGTTTTAAGCTAATGTCGTATGCAATATTTTTCAATTTAGCAATTATTGAAAGAGAAAAAATAAATTAAAATTTTGATTTAATATAACATAAATTAATAATTAAAAAGATAACATTTCCTTGGAATGCTGTTGAACCATAATCTGCAGTGATCAAAATAAAATTGATTACTACATCAAAGAAGTCATCTATCAATCACTGTTAAGTATAAGCAGAGAAGATTTTTGAAACTTCCAAAATTACGACTTTTTTACATCTTCATGCACTTTGTGTCATGGATATGTATTTGCTGAAGTCCTATGATTTTCTCTCTATTTTTTAAAGATAAGTGTTCTTGTTTCTTTAGCAGCAATAAAACTAACACACTAACTCTATAAAATACTAACTCTATAAATCCACCAGAGGAATGACTTAGGTCAAGATCTTGAAAATCCCATTATCTCAACATTTCTGATATTTTATGAGTGTTGTTTGAATCACAGCATCTCATAATGTATTTGAATTCATATATTCAAATATATGGAATTTATTTGGAAAATAATACTCTGATTCAAAGCGCCTTAAAGTATTGACATTGCTTTAATACACCAACTTGGAATTTGCCTTAAAAATGATCGCCAACGACAGTAATCAAACACATACACTTCTTATATTCACATCTAATGTCTGCTCTCTCAGATCATTATTTGGGATGATGAAAATGGAAAGAATTTGACATTTCACAGGGTGAATACAAGCTCATATGAAGGTTTGGATGTCCTTTTTTCTTAATCTTCTTTTCTATAACTGTAATGGCATTTTTGAGAGTACGTATGTCTATGCCTATAGGTCGTATTGCAGCTTTGTGCTATATATTAACTACTGGGATTCCATGCTTAGCTAAGCTGAACTCTTTCTGCTTCTGCAAGTGACTCCTTCCTCTAGCGATAACGGGGCAGATGCTCAGAACATTTAGATATTTATCATTGGCATTACATTGAGACAAACTCAGCTCAGCATACAGCACAGTGTAGATTGCACATGTTAAAAGAAAGGCAGTTACTATCACAGCATTTCTAGACAGACATGATGTAAAAAGTGAAATGCAGAGAAAGGAGAAGGGGAAATGAGTTCAGCGAAACAACTCTGTGGGTTTCCCCATCTGCATCCTGTGGCTCAACACTCCAGACATGAAGACTGTACACTTACATCTCTGTTGTAAGGTCCCTCCTTTCTTTTCTGCACATTGCTCCCACCCTTCCCTAGTAGCAGTTGTCCCCTTCTGTGCAGTGAGCCTCAGGGTATTGGGGGGACACCCTCTGAGGTGACCTGGTCAGCTTCCAGGAATGCCACTGCCACAGTGTGATCTGTCACCCACAAGTCCCTGCAGAACTCCTTCTCCCCAGGCTGCACCCTAGCCCAACCACAGACATCCCTGACCACCAGAAAAAGGGAGCAAAGCATGGGTGAGGCACATACATGAGCATACACACAGCATCCCGGGAGGAGTGCTATGCCTCCCTAATGCAGCTTTACATGAAGAGTTCAGCTAGCTTTACAGCAGACTGCCCCATTTTGTCTATCTTTCAGTGCAAACTAACTCAACTCTCAGCAAAGGTGGCAAAAAGTAGGGATTGTTTAGTTTGAAGAGAAAACCAACTAAAACTGTTGGTGATTTGTTTGAACTCCCTCTAAACTAGCTAAGGACTATCGTATGATTAAAAATTAGAATAATTTGAGGTTTCTTAAAAGGATTGTGCAGTAAAAAAAGAGATTTTAATTAATAGGGAATGTAAGCAAGCAGAGGCTAAGCAGATGTTATCCAATGAAGATGGAAATGAATAGTTTCATTGACGAGCAAGGATGTTGGTTCAAGTAGCAGTCACATTTGCTAATAAAAATGGCACATCCAGAGAACATAGAATTAAAACATTCAAACTTTTTGAATAACTTTACTATTCAAAACAGCAGAGTAACAAGGTGCCATTTTGAAGCATCAGGAGGTGGGTTTCTCTTATTGTATTTGCAAGAATTTTAGCCAGTGGAAAAAAAAATTGGTTCTATCTGAGATCTGGTCAAGAACTGAGCCAAAGAAGCAAACATGAATCTCTGCATTTCAAATTGAAAGCTTTCAAAAAAATGCTAACAAAGAGTCTGCCCAGACCCTGATATGGGCAGTAAAAAAGTTTTCAGAGTAAATTGTGCAGTTTTAATTTCAGAGACAGTTAGGTCCCCCATGATTTGATGTATTTAAAGCACAGTTGAAGAAAGTTTTCTTCCACTGAAGCAAGATGCAGAGTTAGTTCCCTGTCTGCCATCTGCCATCACTTACCGTGCCAAGCTTTATTCTCTTTATTCTCTCAAAACTACCTTGCTTTGCATCAGGGAAAAATGCAACTGTTTAGATTAAGAGTCTTGAAGGCCTGGGTCAAGAAAAAAAAAACGGGGAAAAACCAAATTTGGCAGAGGTTGGGTTCTTGAGATGTCTTGCTGAAAATGGACTTTTGGACAGCAAAGAAGCACAAAGAAAGAAGCTAGGGGTTTCCCCTGAGTTAATACTGATATGTTGTTAATAATACTTTTGCAATATTAGAAGAATGGGCTTTGTGTTGTGATGGGCTGTGATGCTTGATATGCAATATTTAACTGGGGGCACCACCTTTCTACTCCTGCTGAATTAAGCTGAAGGTATTTCTGTCCACAGTTGTTTTATCAACCATTTTCCTAGACGTGGCCAAGGGACAGCAGAAAATGGGTCTGGAAATAAGCCTCTGTGGCTGTGTTCCACACCAAGTTGATTCACTTAATAAGTGACCTTCCTCTAATTCAAACCTCTAATTGTCTCCAAAGTCTCTCAAAGCTTATTCTGGAAAATACAATCCAAGTTGTGTTTTGGGACTTGCTAGCAGTGTACAGAGACTGTATGGCCAGTTACATCTCTGTTACCACCAGCTGGGAGAAGTTATTGCTGATGACACGTGTCAGAAGCAAAGAATGAAATTCTTATCAGGACACCTGGAACCCAGCTGTGGAAACCTAACACCTATTCCTTTAACAGCACAAATAAATAGACACCTTGGCTAGACCTAAGCTGTGCATATAACACTGGGCTGGAAAGGAAGAGGATGTTGAGGTTCGCCCTGTCTGCAGAACATTTGCAGCACACTTGCAAGTGCAGGCAGCCTGGATTAAGGCTAGCTACATCCCCCTTCCTGCTTGGGAAGATCATGACCTCCTAGGAAACAGCTGTTCCTGCATAAGCCTTTCTGTCTGTTCCACAGTGGCCGTGGGACATGGCCACAGGGGGAAAGCACTTCAAACAGAGACTACTATGTGTATTAGTAGCATGCTAGGCTAAAATCTGTACTAGGCTTACATCTAAATAGGCTGGGTGTAAGGTCAGTCCAGGCACTGAAAAGCTAGCTGTCTCTGCCATGAGAAATTCATATGCTGAGAAAGATTATAAGGAAGGAAAAGAGAAGTAGTGGAAGAGGGAAGGAGAAAAAACCCCTGTATTTTAAAGGAGAAAATTCACCTCATTTTCAAAGCTGTTGAGAAATGGGGAGAGAGAGTGCTCAGAAATGTTAATGTCAGGCATATGTATTAATATATATGACTCAACATTTTAATCTAGAAAAAGTATGAAACAAACACTGTTCAGAAAAGAACCCTTGACCCCTCACAGCAGCCACTTAATGATCTCACGTCCTGCTCCCTTTGACATCTGTTTCCCTTTATACAGGAGAAAATTCCTCCCATACCACATAGCATTCTTAAGAACTGTTATTACTCGCTGAAACAAGAAGTTCCCCAGAAGCACTATGTGCCCCTTCTGTGAATAAGACTTTAAGAGCTTCTTAGGAGCTAATGGATGGCATGTTTCTTGCTGTTTCATGGAACACGATGGTTGAAATGTTACAATAAGGGTCCATGTAAGTAGTGCACAACTTACTATATATGACCTGCAGGCCAGTCTGAAGATCACTTTTCCCATATAGCATCACTGGATAGGAATGGGTTTGCTGGTGGAAGGAGACCTGAAGGTGAGTGAGGCTTCCCAACACCTTTACACATATCCACATGATGTCATAACTGCACATAAAGTAGTGGTTTTGAATGTGTTTTTCACTGTTCCTCTTGTGTCTGTCTGGGTCAGTGTGAGGCAGAGCTGTGTGATAACACCCACACTGGCTTGGTCAGATACCAGCAGCCTTATTGCTGCTCTGGTATGGGACACTCCTAAGTGATGAGCTCTGTTAGGCAATGCCTATTCTCAGTGATATCCTACCATGTTTTCTGTCCTGTCTGTCACATTTTCAGGGTTGTAATTCAAGGTCATGTCCTTCCTGCATGATATAAACTAAGTTTTTCTTTTTAACATGAAGCCATTTTCTGGAGCTGTTGTATTAGTTGACCTACACTAGCAATTGCCACATGCCGTAAGAATTTTCCATCCTTTTGGCCATTTATTAATTTTGGAATTAATAAATTCACTGTCTGGACTCTGTTAGCAGAGATCTTTGTCACTAACATGTGGTTAGGACTGTTGGCCACCTCATTTTCTTTCATATATCACCTACCAATTAATGCAAATAGGGTGAAATATTGGCCTTTTTTTTTAGCCAATAGTATGGTCCATTGATATTAATGGTCCTTGTATTATTTCTATTTCTTAACAGCTTCTTCTTTCTCTCCTCTCTTACACTTCAGCTTACACTACATCCTTGCCTTTCTCAAAAACTCAAGCTATTCAGCTACCAAATCTTCTTTTCCTATTCTATTTCCTGTGCTAATTATTCCCATATTTCTACATATTCCTATAACTCTGTTTTCTTTTCTCAGACTTGAAACCTCTGATATGGATCTTCTTTTGTTAATATTCAGGCTTTCCACACTTTCTGCCTACTCCTTTCATTTCTCTTAGCTGTTCAATGCTACTCTTTTAAAAAAGTATTCTAAGAATCACTGGGACAAAACATTTAGAACATCAGTGTTACCAAAAGTTAACATCTTGTCATTTTTAGTGCTACAGCTCATAAGGTCCCAGATGTCTGCTGGAGTAGCAACAACTTGCCTATTTGTGGTGGTGTCTGTCAGACTTGTCTCCTGGGTCTCTGGCAGCAGTGAAGATAAAAGGACAGAGATATAGATGTAGCCCCTGTTCAGATCATGTGTAAGGTGGTGGATACATATGACTTGAGAAGAATCGTTACTCATAACAATTTCTCCCACCTCCAGAGGAAAGTAGGAATGTATGTCTCTGGGGCACATTATTTTCTGGGATGCTTTTGGAATAGTGTTATTTATGCCCCACCCGTTGGCAAGCCTGTGAATAAAAGGCATAATCAAAGTCTTATTTAGCTTAAACACAGAGCTCTGTGGTTCTGGAAGAATAAATCTTTCATTTGCATCTCTGCTGATGGTCATGTAGAGGGTGTGGGCACAGAGTCATTGCCAATGGCATACTTCCAGTCTTTACTGGGTAATTGTGCATGCACTGAGGTGGGTTGTGAAAAGGGGAGGTAAACATCGCCATTGGTACTAGGACCATGATTGCTATTACACTGTAAGTTGCTGTAATTAATTAGTGTAAAAGATATAAGTATATATCTCAGCATTGATGAATTTCTGCTCCATGCAATTTTAGATCTCTGCTGAGTCTAAACAGCCTCCCCACCCATGCGGCTGGCTAGGAAAAGGGATGAGCCCCCAGGCAGATGACAGCTCGCTGAGTGTACCTCTTACATTTACACCCCAGCCCCAAGTAGCTGAAAGTGCAGAAACCAGAATCATAGAATCATAGAATCATATGGGCCGGAAGGGACCTTCAAAGGTCATCTAGTCCGACCCCCCTGCAATCACAGGGACACCTCCAATAGACCAGGTTGCCCAGGGCCTCATCGAATCCATAGCTCAGTATGAGATTCAGTTTAAAATCTGCCATATTTCTCTTTATTTTCTTCAATGCTCTTTCAACTTTTGCTGGAGTAGTGTAAGGACTGGTGAATCTTGATGATGCTGGCATTTCAGAGAATCACAGAATCCCAGTTTGGTAGGGGTTGGAAGGGACCTCTGGAGATCATCTAGTCCAACCTCCCTGCCAAAGCAGGTTCACCTCGAGCAGGTTGGACAAGAACAAATTCAGTCAGGTTTTGAGTTATCTCCAGAGGAGACTCTACAACATTTCCTCCAAAGGAAAGTCTCCTAAAGAAAATCACCTAAGTTATATGTAGAATAACATTTTACATGTTGCAATAAAGATGCAATAATTTGTTTTCATCTCATATCAGAAGCATATGAGATGAGGCAGCTACTAAGAGCCGCATGATTTTATTTTGGAGGATTTCTGTGATCCACATTTGCTGTCCTGCACTAACTGATGGTCATGCTGACAGTGCTTGATGTTTTTACAGGCTTGTTTGGTGAGTTTTCTGTTGACCCTTGGTTCTTGTCCTATCAGTTAACATCCTCTAATGTATGGCTAGCTTAAAATAGTCTGCTTGATATGAATTCTTCCTGTTACACGAGTGGAGAATCAAGCATGATTCCCTAGCACAGAAGAAGAAGAAATGACACAGTGTCTTAAAAGTTGTTGAATGTGGCATGATTCCAGATATAACTATGTGGCCACTGGTCAGAGATAACGGAGTTGAGAAGCTTTCTCCACGGATACTGTGCTGTGGGTCATGTGAGGCTGCAAATATAAAGCATCTGCCTATACTTCTTGTACAAGCCTCTGTTCTTTCTGTCTCTGCTCACCAGGAGAGCTGAAGAAATGTGCCTCACTAATTTTATTTCATCAGGTACTGTAGTCTTAGCAATATCCTCTGTAACATCTGTTTGTAGCAGTGAAGAGGTTCCCACCCAGAAAATGAGGACCAGAGTATTTGGGTAGATTAGATCTCTTTCAAAGAGGAGGAAGGGATATACTGACCCACACAGTAGTGTATTTACAGTTCTCATGACTAATCACAGGATGCAGAGGAAGGCATATCTCAAGAAATCACCCATAGAAAGAGTGAAATAATAACAGAAGTGCTTTAAATATACAGAGGATAGATGACTTGGGTGAGAGTAACTGCTTTAATGGATGAACTGTGGCAGAATTGCAGGAGGGAGATGTTGTAGGATAGGGCCTGGCGGCCGGAAGATATCACGCTGTA
>BJBW01000022.1:37795-66726 GCA_004320125.1 Scolopax mira
GGTCGCCGTGCCGTTCCTGAACCAGGTCGCCACGCCTATCTCAGGCAACAGGAGATGTGTGTGTGAGTGCGTGTGTGGCAAAGCAACAGTTTTCATGAGCATATTGTCTATCTATTAGAGACAAACATAGAATAAATTGTCAATAGGAAAGGTCTCTTGAGGGGTGTTGGATTTTCCTTCCCTTTTTCTGTAGCATACACTGTTAACTCTTGTGTTCTGCTCTTCCTTGAGATTCATGTTGCTCATCTTCTCCACTGTTTGAGGAGTGAATATCTTCATCACAGTCATTCATTAGTCCTAGTCCTTCATGTATTTCATTGAGAAACCAGTGCAAAGACAAATGGATCATTGCAGGATCCTTCAGGACCAGCATGATATGAGTGACATGGGAGAGGAGCTTGAAACCAAAGGGAAGATTGTCCCAGATCTTTGCTGGAGCGACTGCACTTTCTGAAGAAATGCCTATGTGCTCAGTCTACTATGAATATATAGTAGAAAAAGTTTCAAAATCAAGGGAATGGTGTGGCAGAAAGATGGACTGGCTGCTGAGCAATTCTATCAATCATCACATGGAAATGCCCTGGGAAATGCTGTAACAGCTCCTGCAAACTGAGACCTTCTTCCCATAAAGAGGACTCCTAGGAACAAGGTAGATACTTCTCTGACAGGCTTTGGTGGTGATTACTCTCATGCCATGTCTTGTGGAAGAACATAACATTATTTGGGCTTTTTTGTTGGGATTTCAGTATATTGCACGTGGGTTTTTATGTACAGCATGGGCAAAATTAACTTGTGATTTTACAAACTGATGTTTTATTCACTCAAAGTATTTTGTAAATTGTGTTGAATAGTTGAAAGATGACAATGTGTTTCTAATTGTGGAGTATTTTATTTTCTCTTAGTGATTTTTTATATTACCACTAGGTTCCTATTGTGTCTAAAATAAGAGAACAGGCAGTTCCACTCAGTAGTTTTAGTTTTATTTTTTAAAAATGAGCAATGTATTAGACTGCAAGTTGGCTGAGGTAGTATGACAGAAGATTTCGTTAGGATGTGATGCAAAAAGCTGATTTACCTTAGCTCTCATAACACAGCTTTTGAACAAACAATATCAAACCACCACAATCAAGGGTAAACATCTAATGCACCTTTGACAATTATAAGTGCTGTAAAAATAACTAGGATTAAGTGTAGCATGATTGTAATGCAGAGATGCAAATCACATGCAGGGAGCGCTGCACATGGGAGAGGGAAGAGTTTTGCTTCTTGGTCCATTGCTTCCCATTTGGGATTGTGGAGGGGAAGTGATAAAGGGTAACCTCGAGGTTTTTGGGGTGGAATAACATAGTGGCAACATACCCAGGGCACCTTCCCTGACCACCCTGGGAGAAGATACATAGGGCCAAAGGGCCTGCCAGCCCAGCCCTCCATGCCTTGTTAAGCGGGGAGAGCCAGAGGCGTCTTCAGATGCAGTCCAACAGGTATCAAATCTGACAGCATGACAGTGAGTAAAGGGTGTGATAGGAAAATAGCAATCAGTCAAGCATATCTGTGTTAAGGCTGGATTTCAAGGTGTCTTCTTTGTATTAATCTCTCTTTAATTCTGCGTGCTGCTAGCACACACCAAAGGCAGTAGGAAGGCCTGTGTGATCATGCAGTAATACCACTTTGCTCATCGCTGTGATCCTTGGCACAGGAAGAAATCTTATCTGAGGAAGAATAAATCTTCATTTTTTGTTATCAGTTGTTTGATCACCATTTTTTAACAGCTTAAAGCATAAAAAGAGGTAACAATCAGTCATGTGGGGAAGGTATGGCCGTGAGGGGAACATACAATGGATTTGCTGAAATTTTGCTGACATACAAGTTTTTGTGTTGTGAAAAACCTTTGCTATTTTTCTGAAAAATGAGCTTTGCTCTTACAATGAGTGTGTGGAATATGATTTGAATGCGCTCTGGACTCAGGCATTAAAAAGGTAATGTGAAGTGCCAACTGACAATATATTTCAGGCAGAATGCAATTACATCTGAGTCTCTTGCTTCCTGGGAATGTGCCTGAAATAAATATTTAAGGAATTTGGTTTTGGAATTAACTACAGATGTTACAGGCTCACCCTTTATGCTAGAGCCAGATCTGGACACAGACAGTTTGGACTAACTAAATGTCTTCAAGTGACAGAGGATTGCAGAAGTAGGAAGAAGGCATACCAAATCTTGATGTTACATAAATACTGTCTGAAGTGTGCTTCACAGCTAGTAAGCAAATATTTAACAGGAAACCCCATTGACTTCTTCCATGGTGTCCTGGCAAAAAGAATTTCCTTTCATATTTTTATAAGCTGACCTGGCTCATGAATAAGTGAAGCTCCTGGGAGATTTCCTTTCTTCTGTTTTGGGAATTCCACTGGGAAAAATTGCAATTAAAATAATCTAAAGCAGCTAAACATGTGACTGCAGCCTCTTCGCCCTGGGATCATGGTGGCGATGTGGTTTCTGGGCACTGTTAGTTCTGGGACACATCTTGCAGTAATGTAAAGTCATTCAGTTCCCAAGTCACTCCTATCTCATCTAATGGATCCAGACCCCATTGCCAGGATGCCTGTGTCGTATATTCATGTTTTACTGACCAAGGGTCACATGAATCTGTTAACATGACAAGCTTCAACTAATCAATCCTGCACAGAAGTCCTGTTCCTTCAGTCTAAAAAATGCAAAATGTGTTTCTCCAAGGTACTGAAAGTCCTAAAGTAAATTATACAAAATGCAAAGCATAATTTAGGTGCTGAATAATGACTTCCTCTCCTGCCTCTCATTAATGATCACTTCATCCAGCAACAGAGCAGAAGATTTTTAAAGATAGTCTGGTTGCAGAACAAATAGGGTTAGAAGGATACAACTACCCTCTTGAGATTTACAAGCATACAGTAGTCTGTATCTCTGTACTACTGGCATATAACCTCATTCAGTTTTCAAAGAAAAATGATGTTAAAGCTGGAGAGCATATACACACATAATTTCAGGCAAAGTATATTATGGAAATGTTGTGGTTGTCAAAAAATAATGCTTTGGAAGCTTTCAGCTAATATTAAGCTTAATGGGAATCCAAACAACTTGAATCCTTTCTTGTTATGTTAAGGTATGCTCAATAGCATACATGCAATAATATTTAATTACTGATTTTAATGTTTTTTCTTTTTTATACATGCAGCATGATTCACATTGGTAGTGAGAAAAGAATGCTAGGTTGCTCCAAAATCTTCTGAAATAAATATAGGGTGTATCTCTCAGCCATTAGCGACTAGTTTTTTCCTTTAGTGATTCAACATCTCCTAAAAAACTGTGGCTACATAAAACTACATAAACCACTGCTCTGAAACTGGTCTCTCTGGAGTGACCTTCCATCATAGATGGACTTCTTTTAATAGAGAAGGGAACAGAATGGATGGATGCCAGGACTATTTACAAGTAGTCTAATCTTCCCTTACAACTCTCCCAAACCATTCATCTGGTTCAGAATATGAAGGATACTCAATTATTCAATGAAAAGGTTAAGTCTGCGGTAAATATGCATAGTCAGTAATGAAATGTACTTCCCCTGGGTATTTTTTTGAAAGGATGCAGACTGACTGATACTTACCACATCCTTTCTGATATTTTTTCTGAGGTTTTAGTTTGCTACACTACTTACGCTTATTTTCAAAATGCAGTTCTTTGGCTTCATTGCTTGAGTGAAGTTGTAACTGGGTGATAATGAAGTAAATCAACTGTGAATATCCATGTGCATACAAGTCAAAGCAATACTTCCAATAATATCTCTGTATGAGTACCTTGCTGCATAAGAAGGGTCAGGGAATAGCACATCAAACTCTGCTGGCCCCAGGCTTGCATCCATCCTTAGATCCATCAATCTCTTTGCTTTCATTATCACAGTTTTTCTGCTAAGTGTTTTGCACATAACCATCATACATATATAGGAGGTTTTAACTGTACTGCTGTTGACATATTTGTCTCTGGTGTTTGGATGGGAACTGGTTTTAGTCTTCAGTAATGGCTGCAGGTTTGTTCTGCTAGTAGAAACCTTTGCAGAAACAGTGGGACTTTATATTTATAAATTACTTTGCTAAAGATAGCCCCTGCATTTAAGCAAAACTATTTCCAACAATGACTTTCCTTGAGTGTCAATATTTTTGATGAATAAATGCGAGCCCTTTACACCATGTCAGTGGAGGGGCCACACACAGGTTTCACTGCAAGACTGAGTTTCCAGCACAGCACCAATGGTTCCCCCATCTCTGTTGGGGAAGAGTGCAATGTCACAGCGCCTCGTAGAGCACAGAGCAGCTAACATGCAGAAACTAGCCCAGAGTGCCAGAGCACTGCTGGGGGCTTTTAGCCGAGACCTAACAGTGATTTACAAATCTTGCTCCTTTTACTATGCTTATGGAGTGTATGGCAACCTGTGGGAGCAGTGACATTTCAAGCATTTGCATGCAGAGGCCACATGTCCATGGACTTTTCTCCAGGCTGCAGGGCTAGATCGAGTGTCTCTCACTTGCTGCTCCCCCCTTGCTGGTCGTTGCTTGCTCCCTCCCTCCCCACCATGGCCCGGCAGCCACACTAGGGCACACATTTGAGTGGTTGGGGGGTTAACACCAGTGTGGAAATCATTTAGGTAAAAAAAAAAAGTGGAAAAAAAAGGAAATATTTTAAATGCAGTCACTGGGAACCAAATTGTGCCTTGGATCAATTTTCCCATGAATCAGAAGGTGTTTGTTTGAGCAGCAAATGGCTTTGGCCAGCTGTTCCTGGAGTGTTTGAAGAAACTTCACAGATAGAGAGAAGTGAGGGGTGTTTATCCAGAAGCAAAAGGTTAACACCTTGTCTGAATTATGTTTGTCTAGGTTGTTTAGGGGTAGGAAGGACAGATTTAAAGAGGAATTCAACATCAGGGAAGTTTGCATAACAGCTAAATATTCCCTGAATTTGATTTGTCTCTTTATTAGTTCAGAGAACATGAGTGTGCCTAAGAAAAGCACTAAGTTCAGGTAAATGTCTTGCAAGGCATGGGGATGAAGTCTTTTGGAGATGATTTAAAGTATAGAAAGATATGATCATGGTTTTATTTCTTTTTACTGACCTGGAACTAATGCTTTTGGAACTGATGTTTGTATTTTGATTCGGTAAGTATATTTACTATTTTTTTACAGTGTTTGAAGTTTGTGTTAATGCTAATTTCTAGGCAATAAATATTTTTATTCATTCATTTCCATGTTTTAAAACAACCTGCTTCCCAGTGCTTATATATGATTCTTAAGCATAACACAGCATGCCTCCACTGAGCTGCATGGGAGCCAGTAATGAAGAGATCTGTACACTACAAGTGGCTTTGGGTGACTAGTGTTAGCCAGGAGTATCCTACAGCAGGACACTGGGAAGAGTGGCCAAAGCCCAAGGGCTTCCATGACTCTGCAAATTAGATGTTGCTCTTCCTGTCTAGTCTCCTAAACTCTCACAGACTGATAGCGAGTCTACAATATTGTTTCTGATTGCCTCTGTACACAGGGCCAAGCAGGGTCTGGACTTAGTGGGAATGGATGTCAAAACCCTCATCTTTCCAGAAATCCATCACAAGAAAGTAAAGAGAAATAAGGGAGAAGTTTTTCATTAATTCAAGCTAATCCTCAGCCCATGGGTTTGGAAATTTGAGTGGTTTAGGGAGCCTTTTTAGAGTGCCTTTATTTAAGTAACACTTAATTTTCTGCCTTAACACTTGCAAATATTTTCTCTGAGGGCTGGTCACCAAGGTCTTTGGTTTCATCTGTTGCACACTAACAAACTGAAATGCTTTTAATATTCATTACATTCCCATACAAAGAGAAACAGTTCTATTAGACAATCATGTCAAAATATTGATGATTTTTCTTATTTCCTGGGGAATTTTTTGGTGGGAAAATGTTTTTCTCACAACATTTCAAGTATGTTAACTGCCTTTGTTGTATACTTATTACATGTAGTTGTTTTATTATTCTCTTGCTGTTTTCTTATCATTACTTTATGTTGCAGTAATGCCCAAAGACTCAAGGAAAATTGATGATATCACTGCGCTAGGAAAAAAAGGTGAAATCTGTGGAAATACAGATAATATTACATAGGAGAGAGGAACAAAGTTAGATGGGCTATATGTCTGAAATTTACTATGATCTTACTCTCTTTTTAGTGGATGCCATGCCATGCCATCAAAGTTTTCTAATTTCTTGGGGGAACATAACAGATGGATATTTACACAAAAGCAGTGCTGCTGCATGAGAGGTTAACATAGCCTTGCAACTGCAGCAATTGGGAGGCACCATCATAGTCCATCAAATCAAAGATGAGACAAAATTGTCCTCTGAGCAGACCTTGACCAAAACAAGAAGTTGCAAGCTTCCTTTTGCTCACAGCACATCAGAAAGCAGCAGAACTCCCTTAAATAGATTTATGCTGGCAGTGGAAGACTTACAGAACTGTAAGCTTTACTTAAATCAGCAAGAAAAAGATATGAGGGGAAAAAACCCAAGTCACTAATGTGTTATCTACTGTGGGGGAAGTTTCTTGAAGTACTGGAGTGCTACATCACCACGTAATGCAAATGGAGAACAATGTGCTAACCAAGCAGTGCTCAGCTGGAAACTCTGTTTGCAGACCACAGACACTAGCTGCATCTTCACAGACATAATAGCCCTGTGTCCTGACTTGACTGACATGTTTCCAAGGGCTGGGATCAAATTGGAGGGACATTCAGGAAAATTAAACTGCTGGAAAATTAAACTGAACAACTTGCTGCCTAGTTACCTAATTTTCCCCATTTACAAAAAGGAATCAATTGCCTTGCCCAAAAGTATTTTACTAAAAAGGCCAAAGCAGTAGGAAGAGAAAGGAGTGAACATGTTCTTTCCTCATGCAAAGAACAGGACTGTTCCTAGTCCTGCTCTCTTCTCCAGTTCTTTGTTTGTTTTTGTTTTGTTTTTTAATGTGGTTGGACTCAATGATCTCAAAGATCCCTTCCAACCACTAAGATTCTGTGATTCTTGCTGAGGCATCAGCCTGGCTGCATCCAGAGAAGCAGCCCCTGCACCCCACGCAGTGCCAGTGGCCAGGAGACACAGCCATGCCCAGTACACCTCCCCACAGACCACTGCACATGCCACCAGTCTCTCTGCTCAGCTGTCCCATGCAGGTGCTTTAGTTTTTCTTTCTTTGTCCAACTATTTCATCTCTTCCACAAAATTACCAATAGCACTGAGTCACTTTCTCTGTTCAGCCCTGTGTCTTCAAAATTGGGTTTTCTTTTTGTTTATTTGGTTTTTTCTCTATGTTTTAGCCTGTGGGCCTCTAGGCAAGGAACCCTTCCCCAGAGAGGGGAAGCACTAATGTGGGGCATACCTGCTCATCCACTGATGGACCAGGTTTCTGATTGTAGCTATCAACTTCTCACCACTCTGTGATGTGTCTCCCAGCTTTTTCTTTGCTGGAAGTGCCTCCTGACCTCAGCACAACAGCTTCTGTAAAATAAACAAGCTTTGGTTCCTTTAAGCCATGTCTCTCCCTCTCTTTCTCTGCCAGATGTAGATGGAGAGGTCCTCTCCTCCAGGGCAAGCTGGTGGGGAGAGGAGGAGGGAGTGAGAGAACAAGTTCTCTTTCTCTTTTAGGCCCACATAAGCTTTTTTTTTTTCCCTAAAGATTTATGGACTCTGAGGTGTTTAAAAAGTTTGAAAAATAATTAAACCTTTCTTCTTCTTTTTATTATTCAATTTGTGAATATCACATTGATTCAGAACACAAAGTGAACTGGGATTTCAAACAAAGATAAGGAGACCTCATACAAAGCATCTGTGCAAAGCCTAGAGAAGCAGAAACTTCCAACCAGTCACTTTGCCTCAGATTAAATCTATACAAAACAAACTTTACAAACATGCATGCAACCACACTATTACTACCAGTTTGGCTACAAATGTCTTCTGTTCCTGGGAGTATTAGCAGAGGAAGTTTCCCTGGGATCAACAGCTGTGCTAGCCAGGACTACAAAGTAAGTACAGGGAAAGCATAGGTGGTAAGGGGGAAAATACAGCAACATGTCCCAGCTTTCAAAAGAAAACAAAAACTGAGGACCTCCGGGTTTGCTGCTCTTCCCAGAGCCTGGAAGGGTTGGACTTTGTTTAAATACAAAACCAAGGGAAATTTAGAAAGGGACTGGTTTGGCTAGAGTGGTTAAACTCAAAACCCTGTTACTCTGAACCACAAATGTCTGGGATGCCAGGTTTTGTGGGTGCCCTAGGCAAATCAGCTGCTGTATCTCATTTCACTGTAGTGGTGCCACAATGGTTCAAAGGTTGTCCAAGTTTTCCTTGTCTTCAGATTTCATCAGTGGAGCAGCAGCTTAGTAAATATATGAATATTTATTTAAGTCTCAGCTTTCTCAACCAGGCTCAGCTATAGTACTGACAAAGCCCAAGCATTTGGAGCCATGAATATAAGCATGTGATTTATTTATGTCAAACTCTCAGAAGATTTGGGACATGGAGGTTAAAAAGTCCTGGCTGTTGTTTCCTAAAAAGCCAGGAACACAGGAACACATAGCCCTATTTTAAGATGAAGGGGTAAGGCCTATCTGAAGGAGAAAGGTTGTTTTCAAATTGTTGACGTATTAGAAGGTGCTGTGCTGCAGGCAGATAACTATAGCGTAGTGACTTCTCCATGGATATTTATCTTGACACCAAGTCAGGGAGGCTGTTCCTAACATAGTCTCCATTAAGAGTGAGCTTGGAGGCATTTCAGTGTTACCAACCTTCACAATTGTACCAAAGTTTCCACTGTTAATAATGATTTTTGGGGGAAAGTCTTAACCTGTCACTCAGGTATAGGTTCTTTCCAGATCTAGCTTTTCAAAAATCACAATTTAAACCCCTATGGTTACTTGGTATACAGCTAAAGTGCATGTGAAATATTAAAGAAGGGCATAAAAATAAAAGCAGCACAACATTCATTATGCTTTTAAGAAACCACAAATTTTAATGTTAATCTCTGGGTTATTCTGAGCATGACTCATGATTTCTGTATGTCTGGTGTTAGCTATAGCACATCCTGATTTATGGCTTTCTCTGAATCTGCACTAGGCTACATCTAGGCCAGCTGCTAACATCGTGATGGGAACAGCACCCACAGCTGTATCGTTTTGTGGGCATGTGCTGTGCCCCTTGCTTTGCTCCCTGAACTGTATAAACTCTGCATTTTGCATGGGTGTCCAGACCAGCTCACAGGGGCCACAGTGAAAATAAGAAAGAAGTATGTACCCACTTAGGTACCCTCTTGCACCTGGGCTAGCATCTGGGCTGGAGTGGATTTGAGCATCCCTGGTTGTATCTGTGCAACTCAGGAGACATTTGTTTTAAACCTCCGTGGTGGTTGGGAGACCCTAATTTCTTTCCCTGGTCTGTACCAGCCCAGGATCAACAGATTCCCTGGGGCAGGATCTGCATCTATCTTTTCGGTGGCTCTCTCCTCCACTCTACCTCAAGCCCACCTCTGGGCCACTGGAGTTTCTGTAAAAAAGCAGTTCTTTCTCCTGGGAGAGCTGTATCAGGAGGGTGGCTGGAGACAAGAATTGGGAACTAATGGTGCCCTACCTCCACGTTGTTGTGGTGTTAGCCTGCTCTCCTTTTATTTAGAGAAGCACTCCATCTCTTCCCTAGGTAAAAAGTCATTGCTTACACATTAGCTATGGTCCCTTAAACTGTTTCTACACAAAAAATTTTCTTCCATAAACACTAACATCTACCAGTCCCAGGACTCAGCCCATCCTTAGAGCAGATACTGCTCGCAGTCCCCCAAGTATCCCACAGTGCATGGGGGTGAGGAGCACTCTGGCCTGGGGATGGGGTCTTGCACTGAAACGCCTGAAGTTTGATCACCCAAAATGAGCCAGAAAAAAAGCTTTATGTTGGGTCTCATTCTTCACGTGGTGGGCTGCCTTGCTGCTGTTCGTACCAGCTGTAAGCGTGTGCTGCAGGCATGGCCTGGAGCTGTGTATCAATGTAATAATCATGACAACTAGGTGACCTTGGCCTTTTGTGTGACACCAGAATTGTGTTTAGAAGCTGCAGCAATTCAAAATGCCTGCTCAGTTTTAAGTCTGTAGAAGAAAATAGTGTAGAACTGTGGAACGCATTTTTCCATCAGCAACCAAAATGTAAAATAGATGTGTCAATAAAGTATTGAAAGGCTCGGTTCAACTCTCACTAATCAGTTAGACCAAAAAGTTTCTGTTGATGATTAAATACCTTAACAGGTAGTCATATGCTTGGGGCATCCTGGGGATGGTTCCTAAAATAAAAGTAATTTCACAAGACAGGCAGTGAAGAGAGGCAGAGACCTCTGCAGTCTTCTATTGTTTGTTGACACCAAGAAGAGATATGAAGAGCTGATATCCCCTTGGGATGTAGTCCAGGTGAGGAGAGAATGGGTCTTCTGGTACCTACAGCAACAGACCCTGAGTATGTCCAACAAAAAGTTGGTGTCAGAGCATCAACCTCTTCAGCATGCAGTATTTTCTGCTTTGACCAGGCTATTGGCTAAATCAGACTAACATAGACACTAACAAGATATGCTTCAGCTACCTCCTACAAAAATACTGGCAGTCTCTTTTGCATAAAGCTAGAAATAAAAGGGCTAGCATAATAGACCTTATTTGCCATGGGATTTGAGGAAAGGTGCTGGGGAATTTCTCACTGAAAAATCTGAACTGGCTGTCCCCAGTGTCACCACTGGTGCTGCTTGAATTGCTTACAAAACTGAACTCCAAATGGCCCGATTGTAATGAAAATCACCTCTACCCTGATGCAGAATTATGGCAGTAGTTTGGACATAGCAAGGTGCAGGAAGTGGGTGCCATAGCAAGCACAACCATCCTCTGTCCTCTGCTGGTGACTGCCTTGAGTTAAGATGGCTGCTGCAACCTGAGGTGTGTGAATCCTGCAGCACTGACCTGTGACTGTGGACAGTTTCAGCCAAGAAGGTCACAAGAAGACACCTCAAATGTGGCTGTAAATTCAGCTTCAGGAAGTCTTCTTGTGGTTGACTCTTGAGTTCAAAACGAGTGCTCACTTTCTAGTCTTTATGACTCCCCATCAGCACTACTCTCTGCTCTTTTCTTCTGCAGACTGAATTTAGTTTTGCTATTAGTTTTCCTTTATAAAGCCCTTCTGAAAGCTCAATATGCCCTCCCTTCTACAGCAAACAAGGAACAATATTTCCAGTCAAAGGAAGTTTTTCCATAGTGCTAACACAGAGGCAGAAAATCCATATAACTACTAGCCTTGCATACTTTATAAGTTTCTTCATAGTCTTGCAGTATGTTTTACTTTATGCTCTCAAATACCTTTTAACTTCATCTGCCTTCTTTGTTTGTGTTAGCAAACACCCAGAGTTTCTCCAGCCTTCAGGACTATCAGAATGCCTCAAGATTTATAGGGCGATTAATGGCCTTGAAGAAATACATGGCAAAATACTGAATTTTACTGAAACCAAATAAAACCTTTATTCATAAGAAAATGATCAAGTATTATATAATTTACCAAACACAGTTGGTCAGATGTGATTTTTCTATCCTTCATAAAGAGTTATTCACCCTTTCAGACCCTAAGTACAGCTTGTGACCTGTTTTTTTTTAATTTATTGTTCCTTATGATTCCTGCTGAGTAATGTTTTTGCTTTGGGGGCACAAAATGGTGTATTGGAAAACCCAATTCTCCAAAGGAAACACATAGGAGAAGAGAACAGCCACCTGGCATCAGTGGAAACATTAAAAACAAGAGTAAGTAAGATGTGTCTTGGGACTCGTGAGAGCTGGAGAGAAGCCAGCTGTGGACAGAGGGACTGTGTGAACTTGAACATCAACCCATGCTCTTTCTCTTTTTTTCTCTTTCCTTTTTTTTCCTTTTGATTGTTTTTAAGGGAATGTGGGCTAAGGCTTGGAAATACAAGAGAAATTTTACTTTGGTCTGAAATAGAAGGGTCTTGAGAATTACAGTGTAAGTTGAATCTACTTGGAAGTTCTAGGTTTCTTTTTATGTACCGCATTTCAGAGAGCTGTAGGAGAGAAAAAAAAAAAGTAATTCCAACAAAAATAAGTGGTAAATATGAAGATGTTCACAAATTCAGATGGTCTGGGCAGAAGAGACATTTTGAAGAAGGGAGAAGGATGTAAGTGAGAAAGGCACAAAATCTCAAAGATAGAGAAAAATTTTTCAAAACTTCTGGAAGAACACCAGTTTGGCACTAAATAAAGCCTTGACAAAGGACATTTGGGTCAGATTTCTCTTAAGTGGGCAGGAAGCCATCAGCTGGAAAGCTGTTCCTGGACATTGAGTCCCCTGTGTGCCCTGGAGAGCATGGATTTGTTTATTCTTGTAAATAAAGGGTGGGTGAGTGGGTGTCTCCAAAATCCTATGTCCTTTCACCAATTTTTCTTTCTAACTCAAATAAGTTCCAAATCTCCAAATGCTGAGCTAGTCAGGGAACTTAAAAGAAGTAGCAAGTAGCATTAATGTTTCACAGTTACTGTACTGCAGTTAAGAGAGGGGAAAAAGAGTAATGAATGTATGACCCTAAGAAGGGAAAGCATGTATAGGGAACTAATGCCTTGGACACCTCCTCTCCACATGCAAATGCCATTTTGGGCACAGATCCTGCCTGCAGCCATGGCTCAAGCCAAGGGCTGCCAGATCTCCTAACTGATTTAGACATGCCGTGCAATGAGGGTATTTTGGGTGAGGGGTACTGACAGGGGAGGCTGTCACTGGTTAAACCTACTTGCTTTTCCTCCTGGTTCTCCTGAGGGATTTGAAAAGAAGTTAACTGAAACCTTAGAGCTCAGCTTGCACTGTTTTCCAAAGCAGGGTTTAGCTGTGCTTGCCTGGCTGGTTGCTGGATATGGCTTGACTCAATGTGTGCTGACTCAGATCATTTCAGCCCTGTATCAGGCACCTCAGTGCACAACTGCATTGAAAAAGTAATATTACATACCTTTCTCCATACCTTAGTTAGCCCTTATCTATCTAAGGCTTGTGCGCTATGTACAGAAATGGAAACATCAACAGTTTAACACTTTAAGAAAGGCCTTAGTTTCAATAATTCTAGTTTAAATTCAGAATCACTTTGGCACCTGGTACTGTTTCTTGATGACAGCTTTTCTCCCATTTAGGGAAGAAAAATGACGTAAAAAATCTCTACTTCCATGTAAAGAATACATTATTCTGGCCACTCCTGATTAAGTTTTTTTACTGTTCCAAAAACTTTTTTTCTACTTATTTCACCAAATACCACCACATGACTGTTTTCATTTGCTATTTCCATTACTCACTTCAACTCTTCTGTCATGCAGTTGCATTTGGAAGGTTCTCTTGTGCAAGACCAGTGCGATGCAGGTAGGAAATTCCTGTCCAGGTGCCATTAATAAATGTTTTAAAATGTTGTCCATCTGATGCATGAAATACTGCATTTAGTTTTCATGACAGCTAAAAAAGGAAAAGATGCCATGAGGCAGAACAATGCCTCATGCATTGAACAGTGCACTGTCTCACTGTCTTGTAGTGGAGGTAAGATGGTAGGCACAATATGTATGCTATGTGTAACCTGTTTGACATTGCTGTGTCTTAATACAGCAGTATGCTGCATCTGTATGTTAGTTTCTGTAGGAAAGATGAGTAGAGGCCTTTGAATGACTTTAAAAGAATCACAAACTCTTTCCAAAAAGCTATGACAATTTTTTTTTCAACTTTGTGAAATTCCATGTTGTATTTTTTATTTCACGAAAGCAAGCATAAGGAGATTTTTTACAACATGATGACAGGTACCATTTTCTACTTAAACTGGTATCAGTTTAAAAGAAACCAAAATGATGCAAACCGTTATTCTTGCTGGTGCTATTGTATGCAAAATCAGCACTGGTGATTTAACACACAGTCATCCAAAATAACACCAGAAGAGTAGGCAGGTATTTGCTAGTTTGTAAACAGGACTAGTAGTTTAGTTTTCACCTGATGTCTAGACAGTAGCAATTAGGAGTAATTAGTAAGGGCATCTGCTGTCTGCTAAGTTGGTGGCAGTTCACGTGTTGTGGAAGTAAGGGATCAAAGGGTTTTACTTCAACACTGGTAGTTCATAAAATAAAGTCTGGCCTTGGATTCCCATATGTTGAGTGCTTGCTTTGCTCTGATGTTATGGTTTGGAGTTTTTTGAGGTGGTTGTTCCCTTGCTCAGGAGCTAGCCTGCCAAATAAAAGTGATGGATTAACTGTAAAAAATTTAACATCAAAGAAGTCCTGAGCTGGGTTCCTGGAATGTAATAAAATGCCACTTCTACTTAAGACAAAGTTCAGTAGGTCAGAGCTTCACAAAACATGCTTCAAGACATTACTTCTTGCCTGTTAGGTACCTGTAATCTGCCTTTACTGAACTTGACCTCGTAGAAGGCAGCCTTTTATCATACCTTTGTGCCACCACGTAGGTGCTAACTGCACCCCTGCCTTGTTTTAGGGCAGAATGGAGATGGAAATCAGTTGCCATATACTCTGTGTCAGAAACAGCACGATTAAATAGGACACTCTACTGTTGCTATTACAGCTTCCCTGTTATCTGAGAACAGCCCTATGTGTGACCCTCTGAGTGGAAGCCACTAGTATACAGTTGTGGAAAATGCTGTTATTTGTTCATGCAAAGAGAGGAAGAATGTAAAAAAGAAACTTCTTGTGAGTTGGCTTGAGTTTTTCACAAGTTTTCTCTCTAATGCCTATATATGTCCACACACCCCCATGGGCATTGCTGCTAGTGGCTTATATACTTCTAATATTATCTACTTTTATTATAGTTGCTGCCAAGCATACCAGGTGGCTTCAGCTTTAAGCCAGCTTTACTCACCAAAGCCTGACAGCTGTGTAACATACAGCTATGTGGCATCACAGTGGTGTAAGGGGTGTTGCCAAGAGGCTTAGAAACATGGCTTTTTCCTTGACACAGACACCTACCTCTGTAATTCTATTCCCTAAGCCAGGAGTTTATGCTTCCAGTAGTTCCTTTGACATCTGAATATTGTCAGCCCTATCAAATAACATTTCTACCATGTATGAGAGGCAGAAGACCTGAATGTGTTTGAAAGCAAACTATTTTATGTTCAGTAGTCATGGTCATTCACAAATATCCAGGACCTCTTTACTCAGGAAAAGTATCCAATACACTAGGTTGCCTAACAATTTTTTTTCTCTCTCCTTGTTCCTCAGACTTCGTTAATGAATCTTATATCATGAAAATAAGAGTGTGGCTGTCCCAGAATTGCCCCAAGGCTGGTGCTTTGGACATGCCCCAGGATGAAGAGTAGTATCTGCCAAACTGCAGGTTTTGTCTCTTTGTATTCCTGGCACACTGCAGCTGTTTGATGAGTGCTCGATAGAATTTTAGTGTGATGGTGTGCTCCCCCTCCCCAGGCACCAACTCTATCTCTTGTAACTCTGCCCAAGAAATAACCACCGGTGGTGGTCACATTGAGTGCAAGTAGTCATGATGGCTGCATTGGGCTCTACAGTAGTTTCAGGGAGACAGATAACAACACAATAGCCAAGGGCTATCTTGAGAAATACTGGCATTTTGGTCAATCATCTTACTTCCATAAATAGTGAACAACCCTAGAGTATTTTGAGCTCTTCTAAACAGCAGCAGGCTGTAGCTGTTTAACATATATGTCAGGATCTCCCCTTGAGCAGGGATGCTGCTCAAGGTTACTTCTACTTCTCAAGTTTCAGAGATTCCTTGACAAAACAGATTCTCAGTAAGTGACTTATAGCATGCTAAAATTTGAAATCTTAGCTAAGTGATATAAAGGATTGGTTACACATAAATAACCCTTTAGGCATAAACCATTGACCAAGTCTGGGACTAGGATGGGATTCACCTACACCCAGAATCCTCTCTGAGAAGGAGTTTAGAAATCAAGGGAGTTCTTTCTGAACCTCATGACTCAGTGGGAGGGTCTCCCTGAGAGCTCTGTCTGACCCTGTCCTCTGTGCAATAAATAACCAAGCATGTCTTACCATCTGTCATAGCTGGCATCAAACTTGGTTAAATCTCTAGTTTATATCAACAAACATATTGCTGCTTCTGTCTATAAGTGAAGTGCATCACTCCACCCCCAACATTAAAGCAAAAAATTCAGCTAGCTATATCTCATCTCTGACAAATTACTGGCAGCCCAAGAAATTTTTCCCGTGTTTGGCAACATGATTGTTCTTAAAACAAAGACTTGGAGTGTCTACTTGCAGAACATTTAATCTTATCAACAGATTGCTCTGTGGAAAACCCAGAGAACTGTGGTGCTAAATGTAAGACATTTTAAAAGCAGAGAGAAGAACAAGAAGAAGAGAAAATGGGATGAGATTTTTCCCAAATGATAAAGGTCTGGTTTATTGCCAGTGTTCTGATCAGTCACTCTAATCTGTCTCAGGGAGTATGGTTACTGAAGCAACTGCAGTCCATAATGGAAACGAATATTTTATCACAGTTAAAGGGACTCAATTGCATTGAATCTGCAACAAATTTAAAATTCAAATTGTGATACATATTTGGGGATTCCCAAATGGATTTTCTGCTTTTCAAGTAAACATCAGGCCAAATCTGCAAGTGTTTTGTTGTTCTCATAGGGTGAAAGAGTCCAGAGAGACAAACAAATTGAGGCATTCCATGAAAGAAGAGTCTTTCAATTGTATACAAACTACAGTTTCTTAGATGATTCAGTAGCTAGGCTAATTCAGGATGCATAGCTGTAATCCAGTCACAGACTGAGACATGGGTCATGTGAAACGGTCATGGTCTTCCAGTCTGACATAGCTTAAAAAACATTCAGTCTGATCTTTGTTGCTACATGAATATTTAAGAGCATTTTTGCATCCAAAACTATAACCAGATTGTGAAATCTCCTGAAGGATAAATAAACATATTTCCTCAGTCAAAGAGACAGAGACAGTCCTCACAAGAAGTTCTCTGAGCTTCATCCTTTTTCTTTGCTTTGTATACAGAGCAATCTGAAGGAGAAAAGGTACTTAGTGGAGAAGCTGTGCTTTGACTTACATTTACCTGTTGAATGTAAGAAAAACTCAAGGATATATGAAATGAACTTACAATACAAAATTGGCACAAGTCAATTTTACTGAAGACTTGAAGGTTCAGACACAAACAACAGTGATGCAATTTTGTGAATACCAAACATTTGAAGGAGGAAGTTGCAGCTAGTTGCTATGCTAAATCTTCAATTTCCCATTTAAAGCAGCAAACACCATTGAGAAGTACTTGACTAGACAAATGACTGCAATTTTTATTATCAACTACTTTTTGGAAAATTTCTGTAAAGCCCATAAATAAATTCTGTGCAGAAACAGTGCTTAAGTGGTAAATGTAAATAAACTTGTCAAAATTAAGTGGAAGGGTGTTCTTCAATATTTTGTCAAATAATTTGCTAGCATTTGAGATCCAAACATCCACAGGCTGGAAAATATATGGAGTGAACATTATTTTGAGATGTGTGAAATGGCCTGTATAGTAAATTTAATATTCATAGCTATCTTTGTGGCTAATGAGTGACAATCACTCTTTCAATATCTCATTTAATTTAACCCTTATTAGAAGATTTTCCTCCAAATGCAGTTTTGGTAGATTTGGTAGATTGCCTGTTTCCCCACTGTCTAATTCCCCTAGTAGTGTGTTTTGTTTGGTTGGTTGGTTTTTTTGCCAAAGATGTGATCTATTCACAGGCATCACCTGTTTCCTCTGCATTACACATTTTATTCTAAGTAGTAGGAATGCAGTTCTTTGCTTCACCTGATCTAGTCCCTTTGGCAACAGCTGGAGCTGTGCACACAGAAGCTGTCTTGATGCAGAACTTCAGTAGCTGAATATATCCTGCTTTTGTCTCAGTCAATAAATACAGAATAACTTCATCTGTTGGCAAGATTCCCTTTGCTCTGGTCTCATCCACAAAGGTATTCTTGGGGTCCTTTATTGGGTAGATGTTGGTGGTACTCTTCATACTGTGTATTTGTATTCTACCATTTCTTTCCAAATAAAATTGACGCCACATCCTTGTCACCTGGGATGCTTCAGGATCAAACCTTCCTCTCCCCAGGACTACCAGCATCCTTTTATTTTCTGTCCCACACCAAATAATAGCACTCTGCATGCTTTAAAATGTTAACATGATGCAAAATTAGTGGCTGGTCCAAAAGACTGCTTTGTGGCTTCCTGCTTTGCAGAGAATAACCATGTGGCTGAAGGTTGCCATCCATCAGACACAGGTGCAGCTGGAAGGCGTATTCCCTTCCCACAGAAGGTGTTGTATGGTCAGAGTTATCCCACGGTCTGAGTGGTTTGTCTGGCTGTAATTGGTTGCAACCACTTCTGCAAGGACTTTTGTTTTCTTATACCTTATAAAAATTTTCTACTTGTTAATGAGAAGACTTATGCTTTCTCTGTGCTATTTTCATTATTTACCTTTATGAAGCTATTCTTTCTCGGATTCAGGGGGTCCCAAATCTTATCATTCCATAAAAGAGCAGTAGCACTTTTTACAGCCTATAGAAGTTAGCATTTCAGTTAGCATTCAGTTACTCTTTGTAGTCTCTGTGAACTATGTTTCCCATGTGTGTCACTGTTGCTGGAACACAGAAAAGGGAGAGGAGATGTATAGCAGCATTAATTTCTTAATAAAGCCCTACTTAGTGGGCTGTAAAATATGCAAGAAGGTTGATCTATGATTTATACCAGCCCCCAGCACCATTCATAGTGCTCCAGAAACAGTAAGGAGAATGGTTTTTAATTCTTTTTCCTTTGGAAAGCTAGGGTAAAACTCCCTATGCACATATATGTCCCAAGCTCATCATTTCCCTGAAATTTGATGTGCATAGCAGTAAAACAACCCGACATGGTCTGTGATTAGCTTGAGGTGCTTTATCTGATTTATCTTTTCATATTTGTCAGTCCTAGAAAATTTTAGAAGATTTCTAAGAGTCTAGCATTTCAGATTCTTTAAAGAAAATCGATTTCTTAACTGACATCAGGGATGATGACTGAGTGAAAAGAGGATGTAAACTTACAGTTGCACAGTCCTCATCCTAGGGCTGCTTTTTTTGCCTGGTCTCTCATTATGCAGTTGGCTTGTTGCACACAGGTGCTGGGAGAGCCTGGGATCCAGCTTTCAAGGATTCAGGATTTATTGCTTCATTTATAAAACATTTATAAAACATAAAAACATATTTTTATGACTAGCAATTTAATATCCCTCTGATGAAAAGGAGTGGAAAACACAAACATTCCTACCCTTCTGTTGAAGTACTCTATCTTATGCCATTTTGCTTTTTCAGTCACTTACCTGTCCCAGAACCTCATCAAGCTCAAGGTAATGTATGAGAAATAGGGTAAGGTAAATATAGGTAAAAATAGGTAAATATTGCACAATTTTACATCCAGCATCTCATGAGATTATTACTTTTGTTTGACCTGTAGGTTAGGAAAGAGCAGCACAGAACTGGACACACTGCCTTATGAAATTAACATATAAGTTCCTCACATACTGACTGAAATCATCACACTGCCTTTTGTTCAGGGCCACTGCTATGTACATAGGAAATGCTGTATCTCAACTAGCTCTCTGTCCACACTATCTTCTTCATTGCCCAACAGTCAGCTGTAATTAAAAATCTAATTAATTTCATCTTGTTATAGTTGTTTTCTAGGTTTTACATGTTTACTGCTACATTTTTGTAGCTTTTTGGGTGTTTGCTTCCAGTTTGACTTTGACAAATTTGCAGAGATTAGCATCTCCCATTTCCATGTTGTCTTCCATAGCTTTAACAAAAATGTCTCATTCAAAGATGATGTGGTGAGATTTATTTAGTGATTAAAGAAAGGGACTGAGTTTCCCAAGTTTCCAATTCAGTTGTCTCTGGACTGAAAGAATTTCACCTTGGTGCAATACTAGTTTGTTATTCATTTTACTCTGAAGTTGCTCTGTTTCTGTGTAGCTGTACACATTTCTACTTACATTTCTCTTGTTTCAAAAGCATTACAGTAATGTTTATCTACTTGTAACTTGCATGAACATTTGTGAAATATATCCAAAACTCTCTGGATATCAAATGTGATAAAAGCATCACATTTTGAAAGTTTAACTTTATGGAAGTTACTCAAGTGACTATTTAAGGCAACTGAAATAAGAGTGAGACTATGGAAACAGAACTCTAATGGAATACATTTTTAATAAGACCTGTTCCTGTTGTACAGAACTGCTGTGAAAATGCTGATAATGAGTACTGCTTTGCAGAAAAAAAACCCATATGTAAACGTAATCAAGACATGTGAGGAAGGCCACAGGAAAGTTGTTAAAAATCCAAGGTCAACATAGAGGAAACTAAATGTAAAGTTTAACCCAGGACTTAGTGATGAGTAGGAGTGCATCTTAGTACAAAGTGCTGCTACTGTTTACTTTGCGATCTTTTCTAGTAGTTGTCATGACTGTACTAGCTGCCACTTTGCCGAAGTGTTTGTACTCCAAATACAAAACCTGCAGTTCTCATCTGGCATTCATTGGTGTTAGCCAGGACCAAAGATTTATTCCTCTATAAAAACACTTTGTGACTTCTAACTCAGGTCCAATATGCTTAATATTTCCCTAACTCTGCCTGATGTATACTTTTATGTGCATCGATAGCATCCTATGCTCACTAAGAGTTTCTCTGAAAGCATACAGTCCCTCGTGACTTTGAGATGGCTAAAAGTCATTCTTCCACTGGGAAGAATGACTTTGCATCTGAGAAATTAAATATATCCTTAATGCTTCTGAGCAGAATCCTGGATAGGTGAAACACACTATGACTGATGGGTTTTCATCTACCTTCTCAGTCTACTTTGTACAAAGTACATCCAACAATGCTGTTGAACAAACTGGCTTTCATCCACCAAACCACTTATAGTCATACTTATCTTGGGACATATGAATATCTCCACAAAGATCTCCAAATTACAAGAGAACATTGCTCTTTTGAGCTACCAGTCCAGAAATTCTCATGAGAGGAACATGGGAGCATTTTTGGAAAAATGATTTAAAGTAATATTACATCTTGTTACTCCAATTATTCAGTACTGTAGATTGTATCTCAGTATCTCCTGTAGCTGGAAGAAGTTTGGGGAGCAGCTGCCTGGCACTCCAAGCACTTAGGAATTTAGAGGAATTAAATGTTCTTTACAGGATGGAAGTTGATGGTGTCAGTGTGAATGGCCAGAAATATGCCCTACACGTAAATCCACAGCTTCCAGATACTCATTTGTCCAGCTGTGTTATACACTGTCTCTGTGAAAAAGCCCCACCAACCAGCGAGACCACTACAGGTACTGGGAGACTAGAGAAGCCACTCTGGGAAGCATGCAGGTACAGCAAGATGCTGACATACTCTCCATGTTTCTGCTCAGTCCCATTTCCTCCATGCTCATACTTGATTATGTTGCGTTTACTGTGTTCTTCTGGCTTTGACTGTGCAGTCATCTCCACTTCCCCTGTAACAACTCATGGCCCTGCCTTGTTCCTTAAGGACCACTATTGACAAAGCAGTTTGGGAAGCCACTGCACCTATTCCTACACGTAAGGAGTAGTCTCTGGAGAACAGGCAGTGAATGAGGGGGAAGAAGGAAAGGAACTGTACTCCTGCACTCAGGGTTTCCTCCATTAAGATCAGAGGCCACCTTCAGTTGCACTGATTTAGACTGAGGGTCTTCAAGTGTTTGGCCATATCCTGGAAGGCTGTAGGACAAAACCAGTTCTGATTTTACCTGGAGGTCTGAAAAATCAGAGGGAAAAAAAAAAAAAAGGTGTGTCTTGAAACTGAGTTTGGAAAACAGCTTTTAATATGTACAAAGAAACTGCATTTTAAACAAAAGACTTATCTGCAGGTGTCTCAGAGTATTCAACCTGTAACATCATAGCAAGCCAGACAATGAGAACTTCTCATATTAATTACTGAATAGATGGCAACACCCTCTTCTGAATAGATATGGATAACTATCTCCAGGAATTTTAATCAGCTGAATATTGTTGTTTTAAAGGGCCTCTTTTTCTTTTACTGATCTCTGAGAGAAATATACTTTGTGTCATATTAGTATGAACCGTGTAGATGCGAACCTTCAAAAAAATGTGTTAGATTACTTCTGGTCTAGGCCCTCAAGGTCTTCTTGGGAGTATTACTCACAGCCTGTGTCCCGACATGATCCCAATCCATTTTACAGTGGTTCGTTGTTGTTCCTCCCCTACCCTTGAGATTGTTTTCTACCCTAGTCTAATAGATCTTACTATGAGTAACCTTTTTGTGTTTTCACAACTCAGTATTCCATAAATTCCTCTTAGTAACACTATGACCACAAAAAAAAAAAAAGGCCTCTCTGTTGATGAGCTTAGTTGGAGTCCCAGCAGAGAAGCAGGATGAATCATACCTAGACCAATCCCACGTAAGATCTCTGTGATCACCTCTTAAAAATTCTCAATGGTGGGTTTTTTTATGGGGTATAAAGTAGGTAGTGATGTCTCCATCCTGCTGTGGGCTGCATTGTAGGATCAAGAGCTGGGACAGCAGAGGTCCTGACATCTCCCTTACTATGGTGCTGGGAATTATTTTGTTCTCAGGGCTGTAGCTTGACAGGAAGAGACAGGGAAAATCTGGTGTCCTGACAAAACTTCAGGAAAAAAATAACATCCTTGTATTTTGTCAGATTGCCAAGACAGTCCCTGTGCTTTGGGACTATCAAGCCAAGCTCAACATCTGGGATGGGGATTCATTAGACAGAATGATGATGACTACATCAAATTTAGTCACTCCATGCTTTCTTCAGAGACCATGAGGAGAAAAGGCTACTTCCAGGGCATGATTCGTCTTATTCTAAAGCAGTTGTCCAAAAACAGATTACATGAATTGTGCTTCAGATATACCCAGGTTTCTCTGCTGAACTAGTTAGCTCATTCCCATGTTCTACCATCATGACATGGTAAAATTATATTATCTCTTATAAATCTCTACTTTAACAATTCAAGCTTACTTCTTGCCTTCCCCCATGGTCATAAGGGAGCAGTAGGTCATCAGACTCTTAGCAGCAAACCTTTAAGTATCAGACAGCTGTTAGCATGTCCTTGTGTCTTCTCAATTAAATGAATTATATTTTTTTCTGCACAACCTTTCCTCGCAGGATAAGTTTCTTAATTTCTTATCACTGGCATTGTTTTGTCTGGACTTTCTCCAATTTGCCTTCAACTTTTAATATATTCTACACTGTTTTAATAACTCAGGCAAAATAGTATCTCTTACTGTTCACCCCTCAGCCTCTACTTCAGTTATCTCCCTTTAATCTCATAACATAAACACAGAGTCTTTAAAAATATTGACTCTCAAAATAGATTTGGAGATATACAAATCTCTGATCTTTCCTCATGAATCTATATTCATAAAAATCTTCCAAAATGAAGCCAAACTGAAAGCCTCAATTATTCCTTCCTGTGCTTGGCACTTGTACAGTTGTAGTGCTGACACTGCCAGTCCAGTAAAGAGGATGAGGCAAAATAGTGAGACTACCAGCAGCAGCTTTGACTCCAAATGCTTTCTGGGGTATTGGCTCCACTTAGATTTGAATTTACATCTCAGCAGGAGGCAGATTTACATTTCAGCCATTAGATCTCTGTGAGAAACTTTTCTATTCCCTATGCTTCTGTGTTTTTTCTAGCTCGTAGGTTTTGAATACACATAGATTTAATACTAGTGGTATTGAAGATAAAGGGAACTGTAGGGTAATGAGAAACAAGAAGCAGTTCCACACAATCTCCATGAATTAAAATATATGTGAATGTTCATAGTTCTCTGTTGGAGCAGAAGACTATGGATCTTGGTGAAAAAAATGTTGCTGGATTATCCCTCCTAAAAAAACCCTTCTGAGAACAAACACTAGCCACAAATGCCCATCAAATAGTGCAGTCATGAGTCAAGGTTACATTGTTTTTTTGTTCTGCATAGCCATGATGTTGACTTCAGTGGGACCAAGGCTCTGAAAGAGCTTTGGAGACAGAGAGGTTTAACTCATGTGCTGGGCGTTACTTGCTCACCTTACTTACCACCTGTGTGGGAAGAAAAGCATTTATTCATTTCCATAAAACTATCCTGGATCACAAGTAGTTCTTTGCTTTATTTTAAGTTGAGGCCATATTTCTTGGAGTGAGCATGGATAGTTTTTTATGGTCTGATTTTAGTATTTTCTGATAAGTGCTCTTCATCAGTCCAAAAATGGTCTTGTTTTTAAATGCCCCTGCCCTGAATAAGATCACTCTGGAGACCAATGCAGCATATGGCACCAAAATACAGTGTGAGAAAAAGAGTGAGCTTCCTTTAATTTTTGTGTCTGTGGCCCATACCAGATTACATGTTATATAAGAAACATCAACCAGCAACAACTTGAGCAGGCAAGGCTGAAACATCAGAAGAGACTGTTGAATGGTGCCCAGACCTTCCCACCCTTGTCTCAGCTCCTGCTATTGAATGCAAATGGGGTCATTTCACGTATGGAGATAGTGGCGTGGTCCTACCTCATGTCTTAGTCTTCCCTCAGTGAGTCAAAACTAGCTAACATTTTGAGGAACCTGATACTCTGAAAGCAACCGCTAACCATCACAGCAGAGAGCTGTCAGGGTAGTCATTCACATGTGCAGAGATAGTAGATACATCTACACCTGGTAGAGATACACTATTGAATTTGTTCCTGGAACATTCACAAATAAAATAGAAGATCTTAGATCTAGGCATCTATTGTGAAGTGCGCTATGTAAGCATAATCTCTGAGCAAAAATTTGTAAGGTTGTATAGATGCACTCCAGCACAGCTGTCAAAGAGAAGGATCCTGAAGAACTGAAGAACTGACACAATGAACTTTGAAGCACCGAGAACAGGTAGGTAGAGGATGTGACAGCTTAATGAAGTGATAAGTTCTTTTTTATATATGTACATAGATACAACTTAGGTGTCCGTTTGCACACAGACTCAGAATATGATTTTTTTTCATATTGGCTGATGCTGCCTCCACAAGAAAGTTCTCAATAAAATCACACTGCTTATACAGTTATTATAATATAATATATACACACGGTTTATACAGTTATTATAATTTTCTAACCAGTTTCACAACATGCAAAATATACTAAGGAATGGCATAGTGATAAAAAGTTAAAATGTTTTGAGAGATTATTGCAGACATTTTTCAACGCAAAGCTACATTTCATTACGTAATACTGTCCTATTAATATATGAATTTATATGATTATACATACATATATGTACTCTATATAGTTTAACATTGCAATAATATTTTTAGGTTGCATGGGTTTAGAAGATATTGTGAAACCATAATTTTTGTTTCACAGACAATGTCTCTACTTTTGTCTTTAAGTGCATCATTAGACCATCTTCACAAAAGGAATGAGACCATATGCTTTTACCCCTATTTAGCTAGTTGCCCCTGCCTGTTTTGAATTTGAAGCACTGAGAACAGGTAGGTACAATTGCTGTAGGTTTATGATAAAAACACACTTGGTGGGTGTGTGTGAGCACAACTGCAAGGCCACAGCTACTAAGTCCCCTGGAGGCAGAGAAGCACAATTCAGAGCACTTGAGTGAGCAACAGAGTCTGGTTTTCCCCACAGATGAGATTATTTGCCTCCATTGACTGGGAAGAGTCTGTTAAGGGCTTCTGAATTTCATTAATGAGAAAAGATGTTTGGTGCAACATCTCCTGTTCTAATGAAGTTAGCAGCTTTACAAGGGTGACTCTATTAACTAAGAGAGTTTGTGTTGAAGGATGAGTACAAAATAGCAGCCTTAGCACCACCAAAGCTGCTGTTTTCCGAACTCCCTTCACAGAGTCAGGGGGACAAAGACATGGTCAGGGAAACCAGGATGCATTTGAATTGCAAACCACCATTGACAAATATTGAGATGCAGTGTCAGAAGAGACTTACCCACATATTCATCACCCACATATTCAGGAGAGAAGTTACTCCACAGTCTTTTAGCATATTTTTGGGTGTAGGGAGAAGTTTTTTCAGTCTAAATAGCTGTGTTTGCCTCCTGTTCACAGTACACTTCAGGTATTTCTAGAAAAGCACAATTAGATCACAAGTTCTGCTAATAAAAGTGGCTAGGTGGACTTTCACATTTTTCTGAAGTTTAAGGAAAAGCAATAATTTACAATATAACTTTTGCATTTTCAGACACAATAGAGGTAGGAGAATGAAGAACTGCTGAATAGTTTTGGAATTCAATAATAAAACAGATGGAGGTGGCGATCTGCTGTATCATAGGACTGACATGCCTATTTTTTCCAATTCAGTTTTTTTTTCTAAATAAATCCTATTGTTGTGCCTCAAAGTCTTAAATGCAAGATGGCATCTTGTCTAGGTAAACAGTCTTTTAAACCAAAGTCAGCTTTTGCTTCTATTGTTCTTGCGTTTCTGGGGTGCAATTATTTGTACAATCATTGGAAACAGATTTTTTAATGTTTAGGATAGTACTAGCTTTCTTATTAATTGGGAATAGTGTATATCCTTCTTGAAATCTGACAACTGGACTAGATTTTCTGAAATGTATGTATTGACTGTGCATCTTCTCCAAAACTCTTGAACAGATAACTTCCAAGTGTTATATTACCAGGATAAGTGCAAGAGTCTGGTACAACCATGGACCCGAGTTTCAGCCTTCTGTTTCATGAAGTGGCGGTTATTTTGATTTAAGCATATAGTTGTTATAAGATACAGTTGTATTTCAGGTGAGAAATAATTATTTTACCTTTAGAGACTGAGTGTCCTACTTTTTAATTAAAAATCTACTTTTTTTTCAGCCATCAGTTGTCGTTGTCAAATGGACTGGAAGCATTTTGTCTAAGTATTTTGGAAATGTTTAATATTCTTCAATTTAAGATTCAATTTTACTTTTACAGCTCTCTTCATTTAGTATTTCACCATTGTGAATCTATTAACCAAGGATAAACATTTAATTAATTTTGTACTTTATTTTGCTTCTTTTTTAAGTCTTCTAGAGGAATGAGCTTGAAGTAAAATAAGAATTCTGTTTTCTGCAAAATTATCCTTACATATGCCAGTGTCTGCAGGCATTCTGAAGGTCTTTGGATAACGAAAGGAAGGAAGGGGCTTGGCAGGGGAGGGCTACTTGGAGCCTTTGGGCTAGTTGCGGGGGTTATTTGTGATATAAATGTTCAGGAAAAGGAATGAATGCTAGGAATGGTTGATGGGTGGCTTAAGGCAGAATTAGAGAAAGCACCTGGGTGTCTGGAGAAAGTCAGAGAATATCAGTACAGGAAGAGTTGGGGTAAGGACCAGTCAGTTCATGGATGTTTCAGAAAAATTTCATCTGTGTCAGCACAAGAAAGACTCCACACTTTAACATCAGCCTCTTACAGTGACTCTGCTTGGTAAAAGCTTCTCAGACAGTAAAGTCTTGCGAATATTCCAGGGACTTTCCACCACAAAAATACACTTCCAGTCTAAACCATCCCAGTCTACCTGTTTCTGGTTGGTATTGTGCATGGAGGTTATGAATGCTGCCAACTTTTTATTACCCTGTCTTTCCAGAAAACACCGTATCAAAGGCTATTAAGGGGACATAAAGGCCAATATTGAAACTTTCTGTGGGAAATGCATTCCCACATTGAAACAGTGATCAACATAACAAAAGTACAATATTTAAACACTTTCAGATTTAATGAGACAATATTTAATGTTTTTGTCAAGGTAGCACTGTAAGAATTGTAAGATATATATGAGGAATAACAATTTTCCAAGCAGGCAACAGACTTGAGCGCTCCCAAGTATGATGAAGAGAAGAATCTCCTAAGAGGCAGAGGGCTTTTTATCATTTAATAACCGCACAGCTTATTTCAAAGTTGGTGGGAACTGGAACATACAGCTTCTGGTATGGTGTGAGCTGGAAGATAATCTGCTAAGACTTAGGTACAAGCTGATATGTATGACCTGTCATTTAGGAATGAACGCTTCACTGACACTTTATGAAAGACTGGAAGAAGTGACAATATTTAGAAGATTAATATTAAAGTCTGTAGGACAGTTTTCAGAAGCAAACAAAACGAAACAAACATACTTCACCATACTTAAGTGAGAAAGAATACTTTTCTGTTTAGGACTTCTTCCCATGAATGCATGACATGCGGAGAAACAGAAGCAGGAACTTTTCAGTAAATGGAGTTCAACAAATGCCGCAGCCCATTTTTATTTCCTTAGTAAGCAATCACACATATGCAGCCTTGACTGTTTTGTGTTTACAAATCGTCACAGAGTATCCCAGTGTACAATATAAATCAGTTGGTTTCTTGTGAGCTAGTTTACAGATCTTGAAAATTTACACTTTCCATATACTTTCCAGCTGCTACATTTGTATCAGCAAAGCCATGGGCTCAGTTGAAGCCAGCAGAAAGGCTCATATTGATTTCCACAGGCTTTGAGTGGTTCTCTTGCAGAGCATGGATCTATATTAGGAGAGGACAGGGACCCAACAGGCACATTAATTTTTCATCTGTCCCTGAAAACCTCATATCAAGGTCCTTATGGTTCTGTTAGTCTAACTAGGACAGTAGGGTTTTATTTCTTTATATTCTTCATGCCAGATATCACTGAATATCACTGAAATTTTTGGAGTTGGAAGGGACCATAGAGATCATCTAGTCCAACTCCCCTGCCAATGCAGGACCACCCAGAGCATGTCAGAGCATGCCTCTCAGGACTGCATCCAGTCGGGTCTTGAAAATCTC
>BJBW01000023.1:0-16275 GCA_004320125.1 Scolopax mira
GTCTTATCACTGTGAGAGTGAACAGTTTCTGAACAATATGCTGTTAATTTCAGAGCTTAGTTAGTTAGAAGAGGCCCAGTTGGAAAAGTAAAATTACTGAATAGAAAATTAGTTCTGTTTTACCTCAAACCAGGACAGTATTGAAGGCCACAATAAGGTCTCCCCAGAGCCTTCTCTTCAGGATGAACAATCCCAACTCTCTCACCCCATTCTCATAAGAAAGGTGCTCCAGCCCTCTGACTATTTTTTGGCCCTCCTCTGCACCCACTACAACAAGTCCATGTCTTTTGTGCCCCAAGGACTCTAGAGCTGGATGCAGTACTCCAGTGGGGTCTCACCAGAGAGGAGTAGAGTGGCAAAATCACATCCCCTGACCCTCTGGACACTCTTCTTTTCATGCAGCCCGCGATATAGTTGTCTTTCTGGGCTGTGAGCCTACATTGTTGGCTCATATTCAGCTTTTCATCCACCAGGACCCCCAAGTCCTTCCATATTCCTTGAAGATTCTAGCCTCAGAGTATATGTTTCAAAGTTAGGTGTTGTAATACTGAGAAATATAGTGCATAAATCACTTTGTGAAAGTACTTCTAAATGCTCAGGGCTTTTAGTAGTAGCACAATTGAAAAACTGGATAATCAGATTTCTAATCTTTATTGCTTCTAATATGTTGCCCAAATTCTCACTTCAGATATGAGCAACTGACTCAAATATAGTTTAAAAAAACCTGTATATATTCTGTTTTAAGTGAAATGTCAAAAATGCAGAGTTGGGGATAAATATTTGATTTTCTGGGGTTGGAAAAGTCCTTTATGTCTGAGTCATGTTTCTGGTACAAAATCACCACAATTTGGTAAATCTGCAGGAGTGCAAACAGAGTGGAATTTTCTGTAAACTGGTACCATCGTAATGTTCACTGTGTAAAGATCAGTTTATAAACATCTAAGGAAAAATATCAGAAGTCTGTAACTGGATGAGATCTTTGAAATATTTCGAGAGAAATGTTTGGCAAAGTAGAAAAGTAGATAGTCAGTCATGGATTATATCCTGCAAAATATCTTGGTTAAATAATGTCATACTGATTTCTAGCAATAAAGACCTTACGTAAGAAAGAACTTGCCAGTTTCTCTCCAAACTCCTTATTTGATATTAATATTATCCTGTGTGTTGAATATTATTATTTTTTTGTTATTAATTTTGTTTCAGGAGATTTAATTCATAGAAGTTGATAGAAGCTGAACTAAGCAATATGAAATTGTTTACAAAGCCCCACATGGAAGACTTATGAATAACACTATGGTGACAAAATCACTTTGGTGCTGTAGAAAAGCTAGACATTTTCCTCTGATCACAAGATAAAATGAACTCTAAAGTAAGGGCCAGATGATGGAAGATATGTTTGTGCTGAAACATGTAAGTAGATGCATAGTGGGGTTTTCCAAATGCTAAATACAAAAAATATCTAAGGAGTTTATCTGAGTCATGTTGATTTCAGAGAGGGTAGAACTTTATTATTGTTAGAGACATATGAAGAATATCAAATAAATAAAGGATATTTCACAAGATATGCGTATATGCACATACAGTGTGTGTCACAGCATGTATAGCTATCACAGTGATGACAAACAACAGGGTACTAACTTTTTTTTCCTTGATTATTTATCTCTTAGAAATATATATTTTCAGAATGATGATAGAGTCGAAATGGGTCTTGTACACTTGTACTCAAGCAAGCTTCAATAGTAGGGGAAAAGGCTGCAAAGAACCTACTCCTTTTACCATCCTGCTCCTCCTCCTGCAGTGAGACCTGTCCCACCATGAGCTCATTGCCTGTGGGTGTCTGAACTCTAGAAGGAAACAAAGCTTCATATCTCTGATGAACAGATTCCTGCAGCCAACTGATCCTGCGTGTTGAGAGCTGAGCATGAGACTGGGGCTTTGTGAGCAGCAGGCTGTCTTGTCCATGAAACAAAAATGGCAAGTTCAAAATTGAGCTTAGAGTAGTTATTGATGCATGTATCTAATGCAGTCCCAAGTCTTGAGACCAGAACAAAGGAACATGGAGAGTCAGGAGTTTAAACTTAAGCATAGGTTTGTAGGGCTAGCGCAACCCACTGGTGAAGATGCAGGGCATTATAGACCTTTCAATATACAATTTAGCAGTTTTAATTGCAAAAATGAAACTGTATTTAATTTATAGTTGAGCAGGGCATGGTACTAGTCTGATATCAGACCTGTCTGATATCAGTCTGATATCAGAACCAGAACTAAGCTAGTATCAGTTTAAAAACAGACCCTGAATGAAAATGATCTGTCCCAAACTTAGCCAGTGTTTGAGATGCTGTCTTAATTGTGTCGGATTCCTTATTTTGACTTCCAAAGCAATTCATGAACAAAACAGATATATGAGCTCAGTCTACTCACATGAGAGCATCTATTACCCTAGGACAAAACTATCCTCTGCTGCCTTTGAATTAGAATCATCAGGAGCTTGAAGTCACGCATATGTATGAGCAGTATGCTGATTTGAAGTCATAATGAGAATTCCATCATTTACAAGAAGCCCTGCATGTTTTTAAATATAACTTTAAATATAACTTAAAGTAGCAAATTACTTCTCAATGTTCAGTGACACATAGAAGAGCAGCCAAAAATAGAATAAATGTACTTGCAATTTGCATAAAAATCATGCTAAGAAAGAATGTGCTATGGTCAGAAAGATAAAAAAGAGAAGCCAATGAGAGCAGCGGGGAATCGTGTAATTCTTGTGTAAAGTGCTTCTGTTTTGAGACACTGGATATTTTAAAAAAAAATGAAATATGCTTCTGAGCAATTTAAGTCTGTAGAGTGAAATAAACTGGTGAAATATTGCTGTTTAAAATCTGATTCTAAGGAGCAACATAAAGACAACTTTGCCAAAGTAGGTATTGACAAAGAGCAGCCAAGAGATTGCATTGAAAATGCGAACACAAGCATATCAGTCATTCCAAACAATCTACATCTTAAGGGAAATAACAAAAAAACTCACACAAACCCCTGACAGTACAGTTTTTAAAATTTGTGAAAATTAAAGAGACAGGGGAATATGGCAGAAAGAAAAATGTGGCATTAACTCTGTTCCCAAGATTTTAGGCAAAAATTTCAGCTACTTTTCTCCTAGCTTATTCCCTGGTCTCCCACTAATGTTCTCATCTGTTTTCTATACATCATATTACAAAACATCAGCTATCCACAAAATCCAGTCACTCCCATTATGAAGTAATTTATAGTAAAGGTGAATTTGGTGGTTCAGTCTATTTATTTTTTTCAGATCATTTAATATTGATTTTGCCATTGTGTTATAAACACTTTGTCTTGTTTCTTTGAAAATTTAACACCTTACCATGCAAACAACTACCAGGCAAATAGCATGCAGTGCTCATTACTACATATAGCTCCATTCAATAACATGCGATAATTCATAGTACAGGGGAAACTCAAAGCAGTAGGTACATAAGGCTCGATCCTGAAGATGCAGAGTAGGTTTGCTCTCACCCAGTAAAACACCTAAGCACATACTTGCAGCACGAGTAATTGAATTTTTCTTAAGTGTTGTACTGAGATTAAGCACATTCATAAAGTCTTTGCTGGAGCAACTCATGACTTCTTAGGGCCATCTATGCTTGCTGGCAAAGATGCTTGGAGGATCAGGCCTGTTTCAAATACCACATTTTCCTTTAATTTTGTCCTATTATAAGTCACAAAACTTCTCTACAGTGGTTTCAGAGCATGATATCTGTGTGTGCCTAAGCATCAATGTTTTTTTTCCTTCTTCCCAAGAAGTGAGACCACATCTCTTCCATTGTTATCCTGTCTCTTTTTCCATGCTCTTCTCTACTTTTCCTCCAGAGTTATTACTGATGTGAAAAGTCCTTTCTAATCCTGCGAAGCTGCTATTCACTGAGCAAAGAAAAGATTTACTGCCCTAATTAGAAGTGTTGTGTTTGAATGCTTTCACAGGTGAGAAACTCGAAGGATGCAACATATACTTAATAAATCTTCTCTAAACTGGGAATCACAAAAAGAGTTAAAGAAAATAAACTGAACACTCACAAATCTAATAGAATGCTTGCATTTTGACAACTCAATGGACTTAATTTGACAACTCAATGGTCTTAATTTGGAAGATAATTTGGATTGGTGACAGATAAAATGTAAAAATATGTATCTCATGCAGGTTGGACATATTTCCAGAACAGCTCATATTACAAAAGCATGTTACATTCACCTGTGCTTAGATAACTAAAAGCAAACATGAAAAATATAATTTCAATTAAGAAACATCACCTCCATTCTCTTCTGATGATTTACTCTCTCATGTCCCAAGCTTGTCCTGATCTAGTTGATGTCAACAGAGGTTGTTAGATATCCCAAATACCTTGACTAAGAAGTTTTTGTTTTCCCCAGTATATCTTGAAATGTCTTCTTTTTATTGTTTTCAGAAAGAAGAGTGCCATATGGGATTTAATAATTGTGCTGTGAAAGGGTAAGGAAGGCACAAGGACATTTATTGAAACATTCTTGCTGTCCATCTTTGTCCCTGGCACAGAAGACCATACTCAGCCCAGTGACCTGTGAAAGACAGTGCTCCAACACAAAAAAAACATTCTGAGAAGGAGCTTGAGCTCATCATACTGCTTTCAAGTATATGTGGGCCAATAGGAAGGACATTCAATATATTTCCACTGTGACTTCACTGTATTAAAGAGTCTGAAGGGCTATGAGAAGCTATTTAGTTCAAGCAAATTTAAACTTATGTTCCATTTGCCCCTTCCCCTTATGTCTCATCTCAAAATTTCCACATCTCTGAAGGATAACAGGAAGGAATTTCACAGGGAAGAGTGGGGAATAAATGGGTAGGCTGTAATGGTAAGGATGGCAGTGAAAGCATGTGCATATTTTGCCCTAGAGGCTTAAACAGCTTCCAGTCATCCTCAAGCATGTGCTGCCAGCAGGCCCAGAGAAGTGATTCTGACACTTTGCTCTGCTCTGGTGAGACCTCACCTGGAGTACTGTCTGCAGGTCTGGAGCCCTCAATATAAGAAGGACACGGACCTGATGGAGTGGGTCCAGAGGAGGGCCACAAAAATTATTAGAGGGTTGGAATACCTCTGCTATGGACAGGCTGAGGGAGCTGGGGTTGTTCAGCCTGGAGCAGAGGACACTCCAGGGAGACCTAATAGCATCCGTCTAGTAGCTGAAGGGGGCCTACAGGAAGGCTGGGGAGAGCCTGTTTACAAAGGCCTGCAGTGACAGGGTGAGGGGCAATAGGTTTAAACTGGAGGGGAGCAGATTTAGATTGTGTATTAGGAATAAGTTCTTCACAATGAGGGTGGTGGAGCACTGGAAGAGGTTGCCCAGGGAGGTGATTGAGGCCCCTTCCCTGGAGACATTCAAGGTGAGACTAGACAAGGCCCTGGGCAACCGGGTCTTCTTGGGGGTGTCCCTGCTGGTTGTCAGGGTGTTGGACTAGATGGCCTTTGAAGGTTCCTTCTGGCCCAGATGACTCTATGATTCCACGAAAATTTCTCCTCTGAGCTCAAAATGCAATCTGGAGGTAATCTGTTTCACTTTTTGGGTCCTCATTATCACAATGGATTAACCTATCATGATGACATGTGACGCTGGTGAAAGGACATCAAACTTAGTCTCAAGGGCATAAAGTCCAATAATAATAATGAGGCATAAGGAATAGTGCTACGTAAAAACTTGTTGGAAGCTTTGCCCATTAGTTGTAGTGGCAAAACTAACCAATGGATAATTAAGGATGGAAAAGATTAGCTTCAATGATGTGATGGTCAGTGCAAACTTCTACGTGTTTTTAATTTGAATTATTTTCACCGGTGAACATGTGTATTCCAGATGTCCAATTTTGTAAGTGAACAGACATGCCTACAGGTATTTGTTAGAATTTGCAGTAAGTAATAATTCTCTTTGAGTTCATAAAAGTGTGGAAGACTGAAAAATAGATATATTCATTGTCCTGTCTGCTGTCTACTCTTTTGGTTTGCTTGGATTATTTCTGACTTCAAACCCAATAAATCACTTAACTTTTAGAGAAACCTCTGCAGTTTTGACATGAATTATGCAAGGCACCACTCAGTTTTTGCTGATGATTGGATTTGACAATTAAGTTCTAAGACCACTAAACAGTTTAATAATCAGTCAAAAACACTTACCTAAGCTATAAGGAAAAATAAAGATGCTGCTTAGAATAGTTGTGCTTTTGTTCACAACACTGTATGTGGGCAGCATCATTGTCATTAAATTTGGCAGTGTTGAGAAAACACCTTTCTAAATGGACACATTTCAGTGCTTTTTAGACATGAAGAAATATGGTTAGTGAAGTTATTGCTTTTACAAAGTAAATGGATGGATGGGTGAGAACAAGACTATAACCTACAACAAAGAGCTGGTTCAGCTGAATTTTATTCAGAAGTTTTCATTGTAAGGCTTAGTTGACAGAAAAGAAACAACTGAATGCATATATTTTGCTGCAATTAAAACTAGGTACCAGACATGAATGTTGAAAAGGTTATGAGGCAGTGTAAACTAAAATAACACCTGAGTAGTTCCTCTGGATTCTGATAATGAATTTTCTTTGCTGAGGGAACAGCAAAGAAACCCAAACAAAAATGAAAACTCCATGGGTTTCTGGGCTTGTATGTGCATAGATGTTACATGCTTTCAGCCTGTTATACATTCGATGCATAAATAGTAGTATATTATAGTATATTAAGTCCTTTTTATTATTGTTAATACTTCTATGACTTAAAATGTACAAAACTGCTATTACTGTTTGTTTGGCAATACATATTTTAAAATAATTTTCTTTAAGGAAGAACTGAACAAAAAGAAAAGGAGAAAAAAAGTGTACATTGCTTGCTATGAAATATCTTCTGGCCTGTGAAAGAATCATATCTTAAAATCAGAGAAAAAAACCAACTGAAAACCAAGTAAGAAATATATTGTTTTGCCACAACGACAGCACATGAAGTCTGAGTTGATACAGTAAGGGTTACCTTATGAATTTCAGGTGGGAAGTTTTTTTGTCTCCAAGTCAGTGCATCATCAAGCCTTCAGCTTGAGATTGAAAAACTTAAACATAGATGTATGTGTAGGTGCCTATAATTAAGCTACATTGGTGTGGTGATATAGTCTATGGATGTCTAGACAACACAGTAGAGGAAACTGGAGGGCAATTCACCTGAGCAGCCAGGGATGCTTTTATTCAGGGAGAACTACATTACAGTTCTTTGTCTTGGAGTGGGATTCAGCTGCGTAAGTAAATTCATCTGGTGGCTTTGCAGGTGCTGTGGGACATACCATGTTGCCTCCAGCCTGTTTCACAAATGTGTAGGTTTCCTGTAAGCCCTGCATTGCATCAGGTAGCCCTGTGGCTTGCTTTTCCTGACAGCCCAAATGGCACTAATACCTGTGTTTAGGGAAATGAAGCCTTACACAAATCTGCCTTGACTAAAGCTTGGACACATAGCTTACTGAATTTATCACTAACACCTATGTACATTTGTTCAGGTAACTTGCTTTGGAGCCAGCTATCACAAGTATCCATAAATTGCTAGGTACATCACAGAATTATAAAATTCTACTAAACATAGAATTATATATTTTAGATTGGAATAGACCTTTAAGATCATTGAGTCCAACTGTTAAACTAGCATTGCCAAGTCTACCACTAAACCACATCCTTAAGTGCTACCTCTACCTGTCTTTTAAATACTGCCAGGGATAATGACTCAATGACTTCCCTGGGCAGCCTGTTTCAGAATTTGATAATCCTTTCACTGAGGAAATTTTTCCAAATATCCAATCTAAACCTCCCCTGTTGCAACTTGAGGCTATTTCCTCTTGTCTTATCATTACTTGGGAGAAGACACTGACTCCCACCTGGCTACAATCTCCTTTCAGGTAGTTGTAGAGAGCCATAAGGTTTCCCCTCAGTCTCCTTTTCTCCAGGCTAAACAACTCCAGGTCCCACAGCTGCTCCTCATAAGACTTGTTCTCCAGACCCCTCACCAGCTTTGTTGCCCTTCTTTGGACATGCTCCACCACCCTAATGTCTTTCTTGTAGTGAGGGGCCCAAAACTGAACAAAATATTTGAGTTGGGTCCTCACCAGTGCTGAGTGCAAGGGCATGGTCACTTCCCTAGTCCCTCTGGCTACACTATTTCTGATACAAGACAGGATTCTATTGGCCTTCTTGGCCACTTGGACACACTGCTGGCTCGAAGTCAGCTGCCTGTCAAGTAGTAACCCAGGCCCTCTTCCACCAGGCAGCTTTCCAGACACTCTTCTCCAAGCTTGTAATACTACATGAGGCTATAGTTACCCAGGTGCAGGGCACAGCAATTGGCCTTGTTGAACCTTATACCTTTGGCCTCAGCCCATCAATCCAGCCTGTCCACATCTCTCTGCAGAGCCATCCTAACCTCAAGTAGATCAACACTTCTGCCCAACTTGATGTCTTCTGCAAACTTTCTGGGAGTGCATTGTGTGCGTTTTGTAAGCTGCTGTGACTTGGGAGCCAGCTGTGGCAATCCCTTTAGCAGGAACCCAGCAAGCAACTCTGGCTTACTGTGAAGGTTTCATCTGCTGGCACACAGATCCAGATTTGCACTTCATAGTCATCTGATAGAAAAGAAACTAATTTTTATTATCTCAAGATGCAGTCACAATTTTTTATACACTAATCTTTTGAATGGTATATGAGCAACTTTTGTACTCAATAAAAACAATATCATTTAAACAGCCCCTACTAGGCTGAATGATACTGGGCACATTAGATACAGTTTGTCTGTCTAGACATTTCATAGAAGGTTGAACAGGTCAATTGTAAATGTAAAGGAAATATTTTTATCAGAAATCACTTCATTTTCTTTCCTTCATCCAAAAAAAATAAAAGCCTGTTTTGGCAATGAATACACAGCCTTTCAGTCTTGTAGCTATTTTGTTGCCTACAACAGCTCTTTGTATTTGATAAAGTGTAAAAAAGTGAACAGTGAGCATGAACTTAGAGACACAGTTACTGCCAGTCAGAAAGTCCTGAGGACTCTTAAGTTAGGAACATCAGAATTCAGGTTCTAAAAATTAATGGTAACTGTTCAAAACCTGAACTCTACTGATCAGTCTATTCTGCTGCATGGCACATGTCTTATTAATAGAAAATAATAGCATCCTGGCTATTAAAAGAACAAGGAGAAAGATAAGTGTCTAGAAGACGTGAGGAACAGAGCTGAAATTTGAGGTCATGAGAAGACAGTTCTCCTAAACTGCATATGAAGTGGTTCCCAAAATGTTTACCTTTGAGAGCTGGATGCCTGTCCTTTTGTTTTTAGGACTTATGCTTTCAGTTCCAGAAATCATATATTGCAAGTACCACAGAAACCATACATGCATTCTTTTTTTTTTTTTCCTTTTCCTCTTGAACTCTTACCCCTTTCTTAAAAGGAGTACTACATTCTAGCACCAGCCAAACAAGGAATACAGTACATGTGTGGGTCTGTTTTTGGTGGGGCCACACGTTACTAAGTCAAACATTGGAGCTGAAATGTTGTGTTAGATTTGGTCCAAAACACTCACCATCTTTGACTCTGACCCAGCAAAACATTTAAACGTGTGGATGATCCTAAGCCTTTCCTTCCCCCAATCTGAGCGAGATACTAATTGCACAAAGGCACAAACATCATAAAAAAACATTAAAATTAAACATGTACATCACTGTTTTGCTGGGTGAAGGCACAAACAACTTCTCTAAAACTATTTATAATAGACCCTGATCCTGTATGCTTACAGCCTGTGAGGGCTTTCAGTTGTGTTGCTTTCCATATCCAAATGTCTTTCAAAATTCAGTTCTACTCTCTAGACTAAAATGGACGCTTGAAAAAATTTGGTAATTAACCACAATTACAAAGATATGTACATTCCATGCTGAACAACCATCACAGGCCCGTTGCCAACAATCTTTTTGTTCTTTCATCATCATCTGTAATTTTCCTGGTTTCTTATTTATGCTCCTCAGCTATTGAACTGTTTTTGAGCAACCCTGGTAAATTCTTTGTAATTTTTTTGCCCACTCTACTTCTCTGATGTGAAAAAACCCAGCAAGGTGAGAAGATTCAGTAATCCATAGAATCACATTTCTGAATCACAGTTTCCATTGTCTTTGCCAGTTTTTACTCAGGGCAGTGTTTATAATATAGCCTAAGCAGCAACAACAACAACAAAAAAAGTGACTTGAGTTAACTGCTTCTGGTCCATAATGAAATTAATGCTGGATTTGTGGGGATAATCATATTTGGCGTGTTCATGTAGGGAGATGTTGACATCTACAGCAGCTGTGCTTCAAACATCATAAATACTAAGATTTTCTAAAAGGCTTTGTGAAACATGCCTGTGTTCTTTAAAAAGAGCTTCATCACAGAACCTGCAAGTCAGTTGACTAGATATGGAGATTTTTACCAAAATGTAGTATTTTCATGTCAAATCTTTCAATGCTGTCAGGCAGAATTATTTTCAAAATGCACACAGTTTGCGATCTTACATTATCTCTTACTGCACATAGGTCTTTTTACCTGTTTTCAAGCAGCACCAAGTTCTATGTCTCTTACTAGCCATCCAAACAGAAGATATATGTAATGAACACTAGATGGTATGTAACAAATCTGAGCGTATAATGTTCTAAACATTGTTACTCAGAACTCTGAAATACTTATTTGGGACAGTAGTCATGCTGAAAAACTTCCACTTGTTGTTGGTTAAATTATCAGGTTAATTTGTGGCTAAAAAGGGGCAAAATTACCTTGCTGAGTCCTTTGTAGCAATACTGAGCTGTAACTCTTCAACTGTTATGAAGTTTGGCTTATCAATTCCAGGTAAGAATCAAGCTCTGATGCATGTGTTTAAGCCTTCAAATGAGGCTTCTCATGATCTAAAGAGTATTCATGTAATACAATAATATGAATATAGAGAATAATATAACATACATAATAAATATAGAATAATATATTATTCATATTATATATTCAAGGTAAAGAAGTAGCATGTTCTATGAGAAGAAATCTAGTTTTCTCAGGCTCCAAAAATGGCCAAGGGATAGACATGCTTCTCCGAAGAGAGATTCAGAGTGTTCAGCTGGATTTCTGCACTGAAACTTACTCTCAAGGAGCTCTTTTCCCCACATTGGTTATACAGGCAGCTCAGAGAGACAGGAGAAGCAGCAAAATAAGATGTGTGAAATTATGTGATGAAACCACCCCCTGCCAGTCCTAATCCTAACCCACCAGGGCTCAGGAGAACATTGTTCATGTTGAGGGAAGCTTGTGGCTTGAGGGAGTGAATAGGATTCACAGACATCTATGAACTGTTTGTCAAATAAAAAGGGGGAAGGGGCGGGGAGGGGGTGGAAAGCATCAGTTCTTTTTATTTTTTTTTCATTAATGGGAACTTTGTGAAATGTTTTGTTTGGCAAAGATTCAATAATATTATTTCTTTGGTTTTGCTTCTCATGGGCTCATTGTCAACTGTGGTGGGCTTTTGTGCTCTTTTTTTGATTTTGTTTTTGTTTTGATTTTTTTTTTTATTTATAATGTCATCCAAATTCAATGACATAAATTCCACTATTAACTAGATCTCAGGACTTCACACTCAGATTTGCTCAAGAGAGGCCCAAAATGGGAAAAGTAAGTAATAACAGATCACGGTTGTGGTGCATACTACTGTTTGGGACAGGCTGCCTCCTGCTGATCACTTACTAGTGTCCAAGCCTAGAAGTACAGATATGCATACCAAACATGGTTAGAGAAATCAGAACCAGAAAAAAAAAAAGGAAAATAGAAATAAAAATTAAATTCATCAACAACAAAGAGAAGGAAAGCATTCTACATAGCCTCACGGGGAATCAGAAATTCCTAAGCTTTTAAGATTACATTAGATTTAAATATATTAATACTCTTTTTGTATTGTAGAAGTTTCAGGGGTTGCCTTTGCTTTTTCATCTTGTATAAGAAAATGCATGGCTGCAGTTTGCATACTTGCACCCAACTTTATGCTGGAGTGCACTGTAACTGCTTTACATAAGCCAAGCATCCCAAGAAATAGCAACAGATTTTATAAACTGAATTAATGATAACACCCAATTGCTTCTTGTCATCTATCAAGTTGTTGATAGATACTGTATGCTAAAAGATATGCAAATATTTCTAAAGCATTTTTGAAAACAAAAATTGATCTGGAACTACAGGAAAAGGAAATAAATCTATTTACTTGAACATCTCACTTGATTATGACAAAATATTGAAATCACAATTTTGAAGGGAAATTTCCAGAGAAGCTCCTCAGCAAATGCAAGCATTTACTTGTGTTGCCTCTGACTTTGAATCACATACTGAAAATTTTGCCTCCTCTGCTCACACCATGTGTGAGCAAAAGCTTTACTGAAACCAACAGGATGACTCATGAATTAAAGACTTTCTCAGTATGAGTAAAAGTAGCTTTTGATCTTCACTTCAGCTGGTTTTGTGGATACCCAGATGGACCATTATTTCCTTAGTCTTCAGTTAGCATTGATTAGCCTATCAAAACTTCTGTCTGTGAACGACTTCAGTGAAAATCATCTCTAATACATGATCTTGTACTTTCATTTAATTTAAATATAGAAGTAGCCTTACTGACTTCAGTGGAATTACACACACAAGGTTGTGTGCATATCTATGGCCGCAGAATGAAGGTCTAATTGTAGGAGATTAAAAAAGATAAAAATCTAAAATTAGTGTCAATTAAATTATATCTAAACTTTATTTCTACCTGGTAAGAATCCTTGAAATTAAAAGAAAGAAAAAGTGTTTTCTGTAGAGACTCTTATCATAAATGAAGTGATCTTTCAGAAGTGCAGTGGAAGTTAAGGTCAGACTTCCAAAAGTCAAAATGTCAATAATAAATGACTTGCTAAATTCATTGTACCACATCTTTTCGTCAAGAAGAGCGTCTTCTCTAAGGCCTGCTGTAACAGAAGGTAAAAACAAGCAGTAAGACCTTAAAGACCCATTACATACATTATATTCATAAAGACACCTGACTTCACATTATATTTATGTATAACTTAAAAAAAAATATCTTGTTTTGCTAAAAGATATTACATACACTATTTGCAGTAGGATTATGTTCACCTTTGTTTTCAGAGGCTTTTCCAAATAAGGTTTTTTCCCCAAAAATTTTTGTTGGTTTGTTGTTTTTTCTTTTTTCTTTTTATTTTCTTCAAATTAAATTAATAAAATCCAAATGCACAAGCTTCTTGGAATATTCAGAACTGAAAATTAGTCGTAGAACATGCTGATGTCAACAGTTGCTACTTATTTAAGGTAATCCCTGATCCAGGCCACACTAAATGCAATGAGAACATTTCACTCACTTTAAAGGCAGCCTTTGAAGTAGACAATTTCAGAACAGTGTAGAAGCAAATAGATATTCATATATTCTTTGGAGTCAGCTCAGCATTATAGTATTTCCTAACTGTGTATAGCTGCTTTTAGGCAATAAATCACAGTACAAAAATGAAATTTAGTATTGAGTTGACCTGAGCCATTTTTTTTTTTTTTTTGTATGTTCAAAACACTGAAATATAGCAATTTGGAAAGAAAAGTTCTTTTTGTCAAGAATGCCACCATGATTTCTCAAAAGCACCTCAAAAACTATTACTATTTCAGGTTTTTTTCCTAACTTTGAGTGAAAAACAAATAATAAGATTTCATTCACGGCAGGAATAATAATGTTCACTAAATCCTAGTAAAAATGATGACAGAATGAGCTATGATGACAGTACATGATAACGTAGGTAAATAGATAAAAGGTAGCATAGATAAATAACACCCCTTTAGAATTTTAAATCAAAGTATTAAATAAGAAGCCTACCTCCTTTGCTAACTCTTCGGTCTCCTTTTCACAAGTTGAGTTTTCTGAACACAGAACATCATTGAGATTTTAGAATATCTCACCATTTGATCACACTGAAATGATTACAGGTTATTTATTTATTTATTTATTTGGGAAACTATAATAAAAATAAGAATTTAGGATGCAAAAAATTATAAATAATGAATAATAATTAAAAATATTTGTAATGAAAGATAAGTAAAATTTGTTATTTATGCCCAATGCGTTAAGTAGGAAGAAAAGATCCAATAGCCTTAGTATATTTTTTTTTACTAGCAATATTCCTACCAAAATTGATGACTTTGATTGGGAAATCTTTATTCTGTAAATCTGAAGTGCTTTGCTCATAGGTCTTGCCTATGAGCATCATGATCATTATTACTTTATCAACATGGTATATGATACCTAATTAAAGGTGGGCAAGATTAGGTTTGCAAATATTTTATAACTTTAGTGGAATCCTGATTTTCTTCTTCTTCTACAATCTCAACTTTTACTCTAAAATCCCACATTTTTTTTCTTAGAATACCATAACTTAATTCACCCCTGTTACACACATATGCATTACAATTATCCAACTCAAATATATAGAATTCCAAGGATTGAAAATAGTAGCCAGAAGAACATAGAGAAAAGAAGTTTTTCTTTTTATAACAGTCCTGAGCTGGCCATATGATGGTATTATTTCATTTCCTGTTCTGGTCAAATAACCATTTTATTTATTTTTAAAACATGAAATCAGGATAAGATTTTCTATTTTCTCTTTTGCCTAATTTTCTTTCTCCTGTTCTACTTAATTCCGGTGAGGATTGTTTGTGCACTATGTCCCATTCCCAGGGCCTTGAAAACCTTTAAAATTGGGATATCACACTGTAATTTTCTCTTTTAAATAAGAGTTTTGATACACTTATTTTTACAAGGAAAACAACGTGTGCTGCCACTTATAGCGACAAAATGCTGCCATTCTAGTGCTGTGTGTTTTCTTCCTTTCCTATGAGGTTGAAGCCCCTCCACTTTGCTATTCTCTGCTAGACCTGCTGCATGCCTTTCTATCTCTACTAGTGTTGTCTAAATATCCATTCTCTAAACAATAACTTAGTAAAGCCCTGTCTCATGCACAGAAATCGTTTCTTCTATGCTTTGTATCTCCAAGCAAATACATAATATAGCGAAAAAGGTATAAGTAGATTTCAGTCTTCCTTATTTAAAATATGATGATATATAATGTATTCTAGATTAAATAAAGCTTTTTATTATCTTCTATTTTCTGCCAATGTCAATACTTTACAGTGCTTTATAAATTATTACACCAATGTAATGGAGCCTTGAAATAATTATTCCCAATACTCTTCTATGCTTTCTGGGCCAATAACCAGTAGAGCCCTGATGCAGAATCATCCAAGTGCTGTGTAGCTATCGTCAGAAGCTTTTGTGATGAGATGCCAAATCAGCCAAAGCCTGGAGTTGAAACTCTTCAAATGCTGTTTTTAGAGTGAGTGCTTTAAAGAACTGAAAGTCTTGCTTTCCAAGCCATTGACTTTCCAGCAGCTTTCAGCTGAAGAAGACTGTATATGATCCTTTTTCCTTCCTTTGCAATATTTCCATCTTTCCTCTCTGCTCTTCTTCCCTTTCCCTTTCTGACACTTGTTTCATGTTATCTGCCCCACTCAGACAAGGTATATGGGCTGCCTTCTACTCTTCTACCAGCCACTGTGCTTTAAGAAAATACAGACTGTATTCAGGTCTTTTGCAAACAAATAAAATAGTTATACTATTCATCACAATCTAGACTGATGTAAATTCTACCTTTTTCTAGGCAAACCTGATACAGACAAATTTTCAGACAGAAAATTCAGCCTTCTGCTCCAAGTGCAATCTCAAAAATCTAGTCTGCTCTTTCATGGTCCTTGGCTAAGTCTCTGAACTCATATACTATCCAGTCTCTTTAGGAAGACAGCTAACAAGTCCTTCCTGTGTTGACGACTCCAAAACTGGACACAGTACTCCAGGTGGGGTCTCACGGGTGCAGAGTAGAGCAGTTGAATCACTTCCCATGACCTGCTGGCCACACTTCTTTTGATGCATCCCAGGGTGCGGTTGACTTTACGGGTTGCCGTGCACATTGCAGGTTCATGTTGAGCTTCTCATCCACCAACACCCCCAAGTCCTTCTCCTCAGGGCTGCTTTCCAGCCCAACCTGTATTTATGCCTGGGATTGCCACGTCCCATGTGCAGGACCCTACATGTGGCCTGGTTGAACTTCATGCAATTTGCATGAGTCCACCTCTCAAG
>BJBW01000023.1:16365-42770 GCA_004320125.1 Scolopax mira
GTTGAACAACACTGGTCCCAGTACTGACCCCTGAGGAACACCAGTTGTCAATGTCACTTGGACATTGAACCATTGACCACAACCCTTCGAGTGTGGCCAGCCAGCCAGTTCCTTATCCACCGAGTGGTCCATCCATCAAACCCATAACATCATGATATTCTTGGCAGAGCTGGTGATTCTGAGAACAAGAAAAAAATACCTACCATTCTATTAAATGCAAACTGTGCCTCTGCTTTCTAAATCAAGAAAGATAAAGAACAGGTTCAACCATTAAAGATTTACTGTCATGAAGATCTATATAGAATACTGTTCTCTGTGATAAAAAACAAGCACCATTATATAAGACCATCTCAGTTGGTTGAGACATTGGTGAGCTACAGCACAAGGGTTTTATCAGAACAGAAACTGCATAATAAAACAGTTCAATTAGTCAACAAGTACTTAGAAACCTGAATATTTTTCATAAGAACAAACATTATTGAATCCTCAGTCAAGGCAAATTGTGAAAATATTTCTGGCAGTACTCACATGACATTTTTAATGAATACTCTGATTATATTACACTGTTGGGTTTGGGGTTTTTTTTTGTTTGTTTTATTGGTTGGTTGGTTTTTTGGGCTTTTTTTTTTTCTGTCATTGAATATTCTGTCGCAAATATTCAAAGAAAGTGAAGTTCAAACCATCAATGACTCCTATATGAACAAAAGTGTTTAGCATATATGAGTATTGGGCTCAGACATTGAACAGTTATCCAAGTGTTGGAGAAAAACAAAGCTGTATGTATTCTCTAAGCAACCAACAGACCCTCAATTATAAATAAACACAATAAATGAGCAGTGTAAGAGATTTGCAGATGTATTTATCAATAATTTTAAAAGTTAATAATCTAAATAGGCAAGCAGTTAAATTGAAAGCTTTATCTATAAGCATATCAAGGGGTTAAACTCATCAAACCATTCCTTTGGCAGGAATCATTTGTTTATTGGTATTCCAAAGCTAAAATTGTGATTTATTTCTAAAGTAGTTAAACCACTGAAGGATATTTAACATCTGAGCAACCACATTGTCAGACTCAGTAAGTGCCTTCCAGCTCCCTCTCCCTCTCTCTCTGGCTCTTAAAGAAGTTTCTTTTGAGAGGGCAATGCCTACCTTTGACATGCCTGTCTCCAATGATTGTAGAGGAACCCAAAGCCACCTCCCATCCCAAATAACTACAGTTATTCAATAGTAGATGATGTGCGGATGCTACTCTACTGCAGCAAGGAAAGCATTTTCCTTTGGTTTGGAATGGTATTTGGAGGGGTGTTGGATTTGTCAGGTTACGCTGAGAACACCAGAGTTCTCAGGGTATAATCAAGCAGCGAAACATTAGATCCTAAACCAACATTACTGTCAGCCAAATCTGACAAAATCTCAGTAACCCAATGACATTCCTGCCAGACATGGAATGTAATACTATTGATTAGATTTTGATTAAATACTTCATGTTCTCCTATGCTGAGGCATGTCCCTGTACTCATGTTCTAAAGATACAGACTTCATAGCTGCTATCATTGATGAAATGTAGCAGACATTTGCCTTAACTCTTTGTTCTTTAGATGCTGAAAAGATCTATATTCTAATTCCTCAGTTATGGTATCTGTCTTCATAGCATTACGTTTGTTCCGATATTGCATCAGAACCTACAACATAGATTTAGGAAATTTTACCGAGTTGCTGAGGAAAATGAACACACCTGTTCTATAAGTGGTTGTCTGTCTTTGCGTCAAGTCATGGTTATTCAATGGTTTTATTACAAGCACACACTGAACTAGATGTTACTAAAATTTGTGCTTCATTTAACTACACAAAAATCTAAATAGCTTGCTGAAATAGAAGAGTTTTACCAGGGAAAGTAAAATAGTGTACTGTGTTTATTTCAAAGCTATTTAATTATTCGTACTTAATTTAAAAAAGAATACGTACAGAAGTATTGATCAGAAGATAGAATTCTCTTAATAAAAAGCTCTGGGCAAAATTTCAAAGTTTTGGATTACAGATTACTCAAAAAAAAGGGGTTACTTTCATGAATTTGAGTGTCCAGAAATTTCTGAAGATTATCTTGTGTCTAAGATTGACTCCTCAATGCTTTTTGAAACTATTCTTAGGATGATGAAAATATCCACTGAAATTGAGTGGTATGTTGAAACTGCTTAATACAGGTTATCAGTTTTTAAACATCCCTTATAAAAGACAACTTTGAACTCCTGGATGGTATTAGGCTATAATTTGTTTCCTAGGATAAAAATAATAATTGAAGTGACTATGCAAGAATCCCTTTTTAAAGTTGTAAATGTTCAGCACAAAGAAGGAAACAACTGGGTACATGGAAATTATCATTGTTGTAATTTTCTCTGATTCCAGAATCTTACTAAACAGTATCAAACTGAGCTGTTTTAAAAGATCTTTCACACTAGATGTTAAATAGACTTTCAAAAATTCAATCTTTTTAAAACAAATTTGCACTTCACATTCCATGTTTCAGAAATGTGTGCCTAGCTGATCTGCATTGCAGATTTGACAGATATTAAGCTTAGAACTTACTGATGACCTAATTAAGTGAGCAGCTAAATTAATTGATGCAGTTGAACAAAATTTTCATGACATTATAAACTTTGTCATGGAAGTGGATGTCTGAAGGGGATCAGACTGATGTGATTCACCTCAGACTGGCAATGAATCAGTTCCTTCATATCACTCCATTCCTTAACAAGAAGTACATCCTCCTGCAGGACTTGATTCCTCAGCATATACATCGTTGACTTCATCGAATATTTCCAAATCCAAGGTATGAAGTTTTCAGAGTAACATAGCAACAGAGCTTTCCTACCTCCCCCTACTTGCTCAGCTATTGGTATATAGCTTGTCTTCCTATGGAAATCTTCTTTCACCTGTTCTTAAAGGTGAAAATACAAAGGCTTTTTCCTACATCCATTATAACAGGTAAATACAGAAAAAGTGCTGGAATTTTTCTTGGGTTATTGATGGAATGCTTGTTTCTGAAGAAAATTTTGGACAATCAGGAAGAATTTTTGGTTGTAAAAACAGTGGAGTGACATTTAAAAATAAGAAAGGAAAAGGATGAATAGGATAGCACCATGACAATATTCAGATTTTATTGAGCAGAAAAATAACTCTAGGTCTTTACATTTTTATTTGTTGACTCGTAGTTATGTCCTAAAATGACTAAATAAGAGAAGTCAGAATTAAATTGACATGCAGCCATCATCATTCTGAATCTTTACCTGTCTGTTCCTTTCTCTATTTAAGCTGTTTATAGATTTTAAGCACTTGAGGAGAAGATTTATGTCTTACCAAGCTTTTGCAGCAAACAGGAGACAGAAGCATAAATCTTTGTATGGTTCTGTGGCTACTATCTCAATAATGCAGCCAGGTAATTTGAAGACATCTATAAATAACAGTCTGTTTTCCTGTAATATTGTCTTACATTGATTATTATGTAGATTGCTTTCTTCCATCACAGGAACGGACCATGATCCATGATTAGAAAAAGTAATAAGCTAAAACTGTGAAACCTAATAAAAATCTCAGTCCAAAAATCATCCAATGCATGTCAGAATTTAAAAATGGAGGAATATAAAGATGGATATTCTGTCTGAAGCTTCATGAACAATAGACTAGATGACTTTAATTCCAAACATAACCTATCTTTATCTCTATCTTGATTAAAAATATATATTCAGAGAGACAAATGGACCAGAAATCATTTTTCCTTGGAGTTTTTTTTTCCTGAAAATTACAGGGACAAATCCCTTTGGAGTCATTAGAATATTGGCAAAATAAGAAGCTAAATTCACAGAAGAGAAGCAGAGTTGATCAGTCCTTAATGACATCCACAGTTGTGAAGTCTCAACTCTACAGGTGGACACTGGAGCCCAGGCCTGAAATTACTTAATCAATGGATGAATGCCTTTCTGGATGGGTCTTTCTCAGTCTTAACATTCAAAGGTTTACTGGATTACAGACTAGAACACACATGGCCTTACCTTCCTTATAATGGTTCTGAAAACTAATGTAGAGAAATATTGTCTGTGGATCATGCAAAGAGGAACAGCTCTGGCAGAAGACAATGAGGATGAATATATTTTTTCCTGAAAGGTGAGAGGCTGATCTGGGTCTCCTTGGTGGTGAATGAGGTCTCTTGGAATGGACCAAGTCTAGTTATGGTCTAGTTAAATAGTCTAGTTAAATGAAGACAGCCTACTCCTGTAGGAGTTTTGTGGCTATTGAAATGTTTTCCTACTTGGGGAGGGGATGAAGAGGTGAAGGGAAGCCCAGAAATGAACAATTACATTCTTCTTGATTTTGCTACAAGGTTCAGAATTACTTGCCAAGCGACAAAAAACACCCCACCACAATTTCACAATTCCAACTGTAACCATATTCAGAGCATATATGTGTTCTGCTTGTAGTCTCCAATATATTTATTACATATCATCTGTCATTTTTAAAAGGTAACATCTAAATGCTTTATTAAATGAGGTACAGTATCTCTGAATATAAGCTTTTAACCATTGAAAATGGGTTCCTTTGGGTAAGGAAAAATGCAGCTGACTGTATATGCCAATGCTGGTTTTGGAAAGAATTGTGAATAATATTTGATTTAAAATACAGAGAAATATCTAAGCCAGCAAGAATCCAATTATGCCAAGTTTAAATTTGCTATGGTTAAAAATGTTCCTGCTCATTTGAAAAAGGGTATGGATATTTCTAATGATTACAGGTAACCAGGGCTATGGCTTTGTATTCCATCTGAGAGATTGCATTTCCAGCAGGGAATGTTGCCTCCTGCCATGCTGGAATAATCTTCTGTCACCAGTTTCATAGAGATAAGAGTGACACCTAGTGAACCATTAACACTTCCAACATTTTTTCTGGGGATGAAAATGGTGGTGAAGGACTCCTTATTAATCCCCCAATCAGTACCTAGATAATCCTGTTAAAGACCTGATGAAATTTCAGCCTCAAATACTTTAACAGTATTGCATGACAAGATTAAATAATAAATAATTATATTAAGTGTGTCTGGCAGGTCTAACTTTTTAATTTTGATAATGCATAAGGCTCTGATAAAATACAAGACTCCTCCAACGAAATACAAGCTATTCATTCTTTTTCAATAACTGCATGATATAAAGAAAGTGCAAGACTTGAATTCTCTTCCTCCTTCACATTATTTTCAGCCTATTAAACAATCAAAAACCAAATCCTTGAGTCTTATTTAGACATTTAGGCCCTTTTTATTTTCATTAAACTATAATCACCACATTCTCACAGGGGAAGAGAATGAAGGGGATATTTAAAAATTATTCCTTTGTGAAACTGTCTGAAAAATGACTGCAGCTCTTCCTCCATTTTATCAGGCTTTACACTGTTTCATGAGTCTGGTATTGTTTTAAGGTTTAAATGAACTCAACTTTTCTTTGCTATCTGTTACTTTACATCATCAAAAAAATGTTGGCACCGATATATTTTTTGCTGTAAAACAGGTTCTTTTACTTCTTTGTTGGTCGAAGAAAGTAGGCAATCAAAATACATCTGCAGGCCAGGATAGTAACCTGTACATGTAGTTTCCAAGTCTACTGATTTTTAATACTGAAAGACAGATGGATTTGTAAGAACCTATCTGTTTTTCCAAGGTAATGAAGGCATCTAATTCTTGCAAGGCACAAGAGAGCACAGTGAAACTTTATTAATTCATATTGTAAGGAAAATAAATCATGCAACTTTTTACACCAAAGGCATATATTACTTGCAGTCCTGAGAAGATTGCCACTTAAAATATATTATGGTTATCAGAATAAAATGCTACAGTCTTCCAGCAGTGTATATTTTCAGGTTATGATGATGTGATTGTATGTCAAATTCAGCAAAAACACTAGATTCCCACAGCTATCCAAATTACACCTATTGTAAAACAAATCTTGTTATCAGGAGATAGCTTTATGAGACAAATTAAAATTTAGCTATTAGTAGAGACAAGATTTATCCTTATTTGTATCAGCTAAGATATAAAATTTTATTAAAAATTATTATACGCTGATTGGGAAAATTTCTGGGTGGAATTTTCAAGATCCACTGAAACCAAAATGATTGTTAGATTTGTATGGACCCTACTAAAACCAAAGTAGGAAACTGAAGATCTTTCGTTTAGTGCTGAGTTCCACCTAGTTACACACTCAGATAGTTTTAGGAATCAGTGATTGATACCTTTCATTTAAATACTGTTGAAAAAGTATGTGTGGATGTCTGGGGAGAGTGGAGCATCACTGCTTTTATTCCACCTCAAATACTGCTGATATTCAATCTTTGGAGTTACAAAGAGCGTCTTGCCCAAAAAGTAGTGAAGGTCTTAATATCTTTCAGAGTGCAAAAAGACATTCTTACTACCCTTTTTGCCTGCCTGTTCCAGAGCTCAGCTGTTCCGTGACAGACACCGATTTGATTGTGTCCAACATCTCAGTAAAGACTTTTCAATGACAGGTCTAGTTTTCCTAAGGACACTATCTTGTATATCCAGGCTTCCCCAGACGTGGATGTGATCTTGAATGTTTCCTTGTGTGTATTGATTTATATAAATGTTACAGAGTAACATAGCATCCAGCACATCACAATACTCACTGCTTACAAGAGAAAACTATATCCAGTCAAAAAAGGAGAGAGTTGCTCAATGGTAGTACAGTAAGAACATCAATTCAACTTCTTCAGCAACAGCAAAAAAACCCACCTTATAGAAATTTCTTAAGAGGGTCTTAATGTTGAAGCCTTCAGAATCTTGACATCTGTCAAATATTATCATGCAACTGGTACATCTTCTTTTCAAAAGAGCAGATACTCTACACCCCCAAAAAATCTGAAACACAATTGTGTTTCAACCAGTAGTAATTTCTGACTTTTTAACACTGGTCATGAATGTTTCAGTTTCTGTTTTCATGAAGATACACTTACTAAAGTGTCCAGGGGCTAAGTCTTATCAAAAACTTGTATTTTTTGGACGCCACTGTGCCTAGGTTTCAAGAGCATGGCCCACAGCAGGATCAAATCTCCACATGGCAATTGTGTATGTTTACATCTGCCTCAGACAGTCAGCTATTCATTTCAGCCAAGCTTCAAGCACTACACAGCATATAACCTCTGCCACAGCATTGTGCAAATCCTGCTAAATAGCTTCTTCAACAGTTCTGCTTTCTGTCTCACCAACATAACTGGAGAGCATGCCTTATTTCTTGTGTCTGTCCAGCAGGAGATCTATCATATGTCACATGCCTATGAAGTGTTCGTGCCCTCATGTTACAGAATCACAGAATCACAGAATCGTCATGGTTGGAAAGGACCTCTAAGACCACTAAGCCCAACCATACACACAGAAAGCACCCCTACAATCTCAGCCACTAGAGCATGCCCTGACGTGTCACATCTACACATTTCTTAAATACCTCCAGGGATGGTGACTCAATCACCTCCCTGGGCAGGCTGTTCCAGTGTCTGACCACTCTTTCAGTAAAGTAATTCTTCCTAATATCTAATCTAAACTTCCCCTGTCACAGCTTCATACCATTTCTTCTCATTCTGTCATTATTCCCTTGGGAGAACAGGACAACACCCACCTCCCTAGAACCTCCTTTCAGGTAGCTGTAGAAGGCCTCCCCTCAGCCTCTCTTCTCCAAACTAAATATGCCCAGTTCCCTCAGCCTCTCCTCATAGGACTTGTTCTCTAGACCCTTCACCAGCTTGGTAGCTCTCCTCTGGAAACATTACAGCACTTCAATGTTCTTATAGCGAGGGGTCCAGAACTAGGTGAGGCCCCGCTAGTGCTGAGTACAGAGGCACGATGACTTCCCTACTCTTGCTGGCCATGCTATTCCCGATACAAGCCAGGATGCTGTTGGCCTTCTCGGCCACCTGGGCACACTGCTGGCTCATGTTAAGCTGGCTGTCCACCAACACCCCTAGATCCTTTTCTGCAGGACAGCTTTCCAGCCACTCCTCCCTGAGCCTGTAACGTTGCATGGGGTTGTTGTGATTGAAATGCAGGACTTGGCACTTGGCTTTATTAAACCTCATCCAATTGACTTTGGCCCATTGATCCAACCTATCCAGGTCCCTCTGTAGAGCCTTCCTACCCTCAAGCAGATCAACACTTCCACCTAGTTTGGTGTTGTCTGCAAACTTACTGAGGGTGCACTCAATCTCCTCGTCCAGATAATCGATAAAGATATTAAATAAGATTGGCCCCCAAACTGAGCCGTGAGGAACACCACTGGTGACTGTTCACCAACAAGATTTCACCCCAGTTCACTTCAAACCAGGACACCCCATTAATCACAACTCTCTGGGCATGGCCATCAGAAGAGTACACTTGTTTATGCCATGATTTGCCAGTTTCTCCAGGAGATTACTGTGTGGGACAATGTCAAAGGCCTTATCAAAGTCCAGGTAGGAATCCATGTAGGAATAGTTCCAGTCTTCATGGTAGTTAAGACACAATAGAAGCCGTGCCTGAAATCCTCTACAGTTCCAGGACTTAGGTAAGACACTTCCATGTTATGAAATGTCCTTTTATGTGTAATACCTAAGGAGTATTCACCATTTTCTTTTTAAAAAGTTAGTTCTATATTCATAACTTCCAGAGCATCCCTTATTTTTTTCACTTCTAACTATTGTCTCTACATAATAATCTGACAGAAGTGGTTCTTCTCTTTGAAATTCATGTCATCTGAAGTATCTGACTTCTTCTAACAGTTCTGCAGATAGAAATTTCCCTATTCAAGTTTGCCTAAATACACATGAGGAAAGATAAATGTAAAATTTAAATTTTGATTTTGTGTGGGCTTACTATGTCTCTCATTAAATTTATTTGAACATTCATTTATTCATCTTCCCAGAATCTTTATAGGGTAGACAAGTATTATAATCCTTTTTATAGATGAAAAACTTTGTTGCTGTCAAACAAGTTAGTCACTCACACGAAAAGATTTTTACAGACCTATGAATAGAATCTGGACATCCTGCCTTTTAGCCAGTGCTTTCACTTAACTATTATCTTCCCTTTCCTAGTGTCAGAAAAAAAGAGAAATCTAGAAAGAATATACACAAATGTCTGGCAATATTTCCCCAGCTGTATTGCATATTGCTGAATAAGAAAGTAAGTCAGGGGATAAAATAAAACAAAAGTCTTTCTATCAAGCTACAGGGGAGGTCCAGATGATCTCTCATTGTTTCTGTTTCCATGATAAAGTATTTGGAACATATCTGCAGAAATCACCAGATGGTGCTGAGGTCCTTATGTCCATGTTGTATGTGTTCCAGGGTGCTTTGCTTTGAACTGACTCCAGGCTGGTCCCATGCACTGAGTGTCTTCAGCAGCTGGTGTCTTTTAGATATAATTTGGGAATGCACCTTCTGGTTTGTTTTACCCAAATGAAATACAGTTCATTTGCTCTGAGTCCTCCATGCAATAAGAACCAAAGCTCAGCATACAGGGACAGCCAGAATATTTGCGTCAGTGTACTTCAGATTCAAGTAAAAATGCTAAAGTGAACATATCCTTTTTTATTTGTTTTACCAGTTAGGCATTAAATGTAGTTTGCTTTGTAGTAGCCCAACCTTGGAACTGGAAGAGATTTTGGGAATTGCCTCTCTACTAGCTGTGAGAGTGACAGCTTGGGATTTTGAGTAGTAAATTGTACGCCTCTCTCCCCAGTCTGCACTAGTATCTCAGACCTCCACAGGACCTGCATCCTAATTTCTCTTCTTCAGAAGGAAAAAAAACAACTTGGTCTTCAGCTGGCTGTATCTAGAAGGAGCTGCATAGGCAGCTAACATTTTTTAAACATTTATATTTTGTCTTGTTAAGGAAAAAGCTGACGGAATCAAGAAATAATCCCACAGTCCCAAAGTCTGTATTGTTTGAGAACAGTAGAGTTATTGAACAATAAAAATTAGAATTACCACAGCAACGGATGCAGAGTGTCGGGATGTCCAAGAAGGGACAGTGATGTGAAGAATTCCTGCTCTAAACATCATCTGCAGCAGCCTGCAGAGGTGCACCCACACACAGAGTGGTGGTTGCTGCAGCCCACAGACACCACTGCTTTCTTCTGCTTCACACCAAGCTGTTGCTGGAAGTATTTCTATGGTACCCATTATGAAGAGCTGTGCCTTTATGGGACAATAAAAAAATTAGTGGCACAACTAAACCATTGAAATCATGGCTCCAGAGGATTTTAATCAAGCAATATTTTACCTTAAGACTCAAAATCCATGGAAATATAATTTCAGTTCTTCTTTCCTTATACATACAAAATCAGAAGGAATAGAAATATGTCTGGAAGGACTCTGATATACCTGGTGCATTCCACAGGTGGGCTACAAAAGAACTATAGCACACTGGGAATTTGTGTCCTTTTGACTGGCATTCGCTCTAGTATTCCTTGGTTATGTTCAAAATTAATAATGGATGCAACAGGAAAAAGAATGGAATTACAAGTTATTATTTGTAAATCATTTATGTTCATTGAATGACATTTAAAAAAAAACTGTGGCAGATGAAAAAAAGCTAAAGGAATGAGATGTAATTGCCACATTCTGTGTGGAACATTAATTATACAGAAATGGAAGAAAATTTTTGTTCCTGCTGCCTGGAATTTGCAATTGTATGATTCTATCCTGAAGCTGCCTCATTTACAGAGAAAATAACAATGTGAGGTAAACTAATTTTACTTGAATGAATTCTCCTGGGAAAGAAGCTTTCCTTCTTCACTTATTTTCAAGTCCTGCAGAAGTTTACACACTGAAACTATGAGAAGAGACTTCTGTTGAAATCCATAAAACTACTTATATATTACATGTTAAATGTATATGTACTTAAAGTACCAGGATTTTTGGTGTTAATAATTTTTATGACACAGAAAAAAAAATTTTTGCCAAAACAACTGTTGCAAAAAAAGGAAACCAACACAAGCCAAATATTTAATTAATATCTCCTATATTTGTCAAACATTGGATTAAAAGAATTAGCTATCCTAACAAAAAAACGCTACCCCAAAACCAACAACACCAAACACTAAACACTCCCCTTCTCCCAAATCATCATTTTTATTTCTGGTGATTTGTAGGAGTTTTTGGAAATATTATGGAAAATTTTATCATAATTTAGCTTTATAACTTAATTTTAAAAGTTCAGGACAACTTTGTTCTGGAAATAATTTCAGTTTTACTTTAAATGTATTTATAAATCATTTTTCATTGCTCTGATTTTTCTTATCTCACCATTACCTAAAAATATTTATTAAAAATATATTATGGGAAAATCACAACATTAGGTTTAAATACCATAACATTGTAGATATTGAATAAATTTGATTTCTGCAGAAATTTTAGATAGGAACCAATATAGTTCTTACTTTATATAGATCTTGTTATTTTTCTTCATATCATATTCATGTCTGATGGTTTATATTTCTTCTATGCCTTTGATATGAAGGGTACTTTTAAAAATTCTAGGAAAATAGACTGAGGAGAAATTTGCTGATTCTTGTGACTTTGTCTTATCACTGACAGAATGAAACTGCAATGTGAAATTGTTTTTGTTATACATCTTATGTCACAGACATTATGGAAAAAAGAAAGCAGGAATTCAGGGGTGTGGGTCCCTCTCAGTAAACCATACAAAAATCAGCTTTTAATCCATAGAAGTAAAATGGATTCTAAAAAAGAAAAAAAAAAAAAACCCAGACAGTTATCATAAGTTATATTCAGCAAAAGGAAATACTTAGGAAGGAACAAACAAGAAATCTATGAAGACATTATGAATCAGTAAAGCACTGTTCTAAGCAGAATATGGATAGTAACAGCTGAGTTGCAATTCTACATCTAAATGCAAAAAAAATATAATTTCTCTCTTTCAGTTTCATGCTTAGGGAACTGAGGGGACTGTGGATTTTAATCCCTCATGTGGACAAAAGTTTGCAGTATGGCTGGCTTCCTTCACACAGTACAATGAAAGTACAAGGCACAAGAAGTTTCATTCAGCTATATTTCCCACTCCTGGTGCCAATCAGGCACTATGATGAGGGGACAAAGTGGGGCAGTGACATACTTTTGTTTCATCTAGAATAGATAGGCAACAAACAATACAGGAATTTTCTGCAGTAAGAGGAAAAAACATCCTCCGGATTTTGTAATTTTTTTTTCTTTACATAGGTTGATAGAGTTGCTTCATTCCTATTTAGGAAGGCTAAGAAACTGTAAGCCAAGTAGGAGCCTATAATTCAAGTCTTCTTGATATGTTTTCATTTTGTTCACCTGATATAAAATGGCAGAATGAATAGGGTGCTCATCTCCTCTAGATTTAGAGTGGAAGCTGCTGAGTCTATTAGGTAATGCTAAAGGAATACATTCTTCTTTAATTTTGTACTGGGTAGTAAAATTTTTCTGAAGCCATTTAGAAAAAATAAAGATACTGAAGGTGACAAAATCCAGTAAAACAATTATCTACCCAAGGTGAATAGGAAAGATAACAGCAAAGCAAGAAGTATAACAAAATAGGTCAATAAACTCAATGTTGGTCTTACAGTATTAACTCTGTTGTCTATGGAGTCTAAGTTAGGTACCAAGTCTGTTTGAGAAAGCCTGTGGTATTAGTTTTTCCAGGAACTTGCCCAAAGACTATCCTACCTGATTTCAGCTACAGAAAGCTCTGGTCTTTGGGAGTAGGCTTAGGAAGTGATAAAAGAAAATGGACAACCATAATCATTATTTATATAGCTCTTTAAGTTTATTTGGGACTGTACAGTATGCTGTTATGAGAGCCTCTGGCCAGGAAATCTTACAGTTAAACAGCATGAGCTTGAAACAATATGTTCAATTATGCAAATAAACACGGAGTGGCTTAAAAGGCCAGATGGTGTGAATCAGCCAAGTCTTATACACTTAAGTGGTACTCAGGCAATTTGCAGCAGTTGAGAATCTGCCCCGAGATCCCTGCAGATGGAAGGTTTTGCAAAACATCTGCGTTTGCAGCTGTTTTACAAGAAAGGGATGAGAAGTCACTGGGAGAATGCTGTCCAGGCACACAAGTAAGAACAAAAGAAATCATTAAAAACAGAGAAACCAAACAGATTTCACGTAGTGGAGAGGAGTAATTCATGTAGTGTGATTAGAGATGTAGTTACTGCTACCCTTACTAACTTTAGACGAGCTAATACATGACTGCTTTCTTGTCAAGTGGTAGTGTATTTCAGAATCTTGTAAAAATTTACCTGTCAAAGGAAAAAAAAGATAAATTTTCATATTTTCTATGGTAGATTTTGTTTGGTTTTGTTTTCTAGGATGTATGCAAACTTGTATCTCCAAATGTTTAACAGCTGACACACTGTGTGAAAAATTAATAATAAAAAGGGCAAGTGACTGAAGCTTTTGTAAAAAGAAGAAAACTAACACATCCTCTTGGACATGTGGATGCTCCAGACTTTTCTGGATGGAGATGTCCACTTCTGTCCACTCATGCACATGCCAGCCAGAAAGCCCCCCATGACTTCACATATGCACACCCCAGGTGTAGGTGCCTTGTTGTTGGTCAGCTGGCTGGAATGCTGCTCCTGGTGTCTGGCAGTGAGGAAGCTCTGTTTGGCCTAGACAGCTTGAAATGGTGATGGGGTAACTTCTGGCAGCACCAGGGTTTGACTACTGCTGTTGCCATTGCGAGATCTCTCTCTCCTGTTAAAATTTTTTGAGCTTCTTTTATGGTTACTTTTTGAGTGGATTTTTTTGTTTCAAAAGTCTCTAGGTAATTCCCTTGTTACTTTTTAGTCTGGTTGATGTTTGTCTCACTCTTCAGTGTAATCTGTTTTGTATCAAATGTCCCCTCAAAAGGTTCTGGGTATTCAATTCACACACACTCACATTCCCAGGTTAGCAGGCGTTGTTATCCACATCGTTTTTCCAAGCATGGGCTATGCAAGCATCCCTATGGACTGTGCAGGAAAACATCTTGGGATGGTTCAGAGTCATCTGAACATCAGCTCACAAAGCAAGGCAGGAGCAAAAGGGCTCAGCTAAACCTTTAGTTTATAAGCAGTTACTAAAGAATAATGGAGAAGCTATTTTGCTTTGGGATTAGTCCAGAAATCTGTGTTCAGCTCAACGTTTCATCCCAAATTCTGGGGTTTCAGACCTTAACCACAAGAATGGCAAATGCATTGAAATGCATGAGCTGAAGGGAGACATATCTGGAGACAGTCTGCTTAGAGAAAGCTGATCTTGATTTTTAAATATGTGTACAGAGGAGAAAGAAAATCTGGGAAACAAAGACAATTTCAGCAGCAGGAAATCGAAGTTAATACAAGCTCAGGTTAGAGAAAAGTTAAATGTTTCAGGTGAGAGTCTCACAATCCTTTCTCTTTAAACAGCTTAACTCTGAATAACTGGCTTTGTCTTTTATAATCCACATTTAAGCATCAAAGTAAAACAATATCCTGAGAAATTAGCAATTTTTTAAAAAAGCATATCAGTATATAAATTTGCATTCTACATAGTATCTTAAGTCACAGAAACAAAATTATTATCTTGTGTAAGTGTATGCAAGTTCAGATGTTACAGTAACTAGGGCTGGATGGAAAATGGAAATAAAGTCTTCTCTGATAACACTACAAAAAAAAAAAAAACGAAACAAAAAAAAAACCTCACAAAACTTCATGTTAAACTTTAGTGACTCCTTTTCCTTATTAAACGTGAAAGCTATTATACTCAGCAGCATGTCATCCACAGACCTTAGAAAAGGAATCATTGCTAATTAGGAATATAGCTGGTGAATACAAGTATAATTATTTTAAGCCTCCTACAAAAATTCTCATAATAGAAAAAAATGAAAAGTTAGAAGGAGCTCAGAAGAGAATTTAAATAACTGATAAATAATTGCAGTATGAGCTGATTTGACTAACAAGAGATTAAGATTAAAGAACTGGAGTGACTAGATGAATGTCACTAAATAAATAGCAAATGAAGGAGGCACTAAATACCTGTACATAGCAAAAAAATAGTGGGAGGAAGTGCTTGCTTTTTGTTCTGAAATCTGCTCACTGAAGAAGATGTGTATAGGCATGGTTGCTTTACAACCTACATACTTTGTAAAGATCAAGAAAGTTTATTCACCTCTCTTTCAAAAAGATAAAAATTTCAGTTTGGGAGATGGATTTTTTTTCATCTTAAATAGTTCTTTGATGAGTTTTCAACTTATTTTCTCAATTCACTTGCAAATTTATCTTCATAAATTATTTTTGTATGTGAACAATTGAGTTCTTTCTAACAGGTGAATGAAACAAATAGGGAATGCTGAGGTTCCTTAAGTAAAGAGCTATTATGGGAAGCACGCCGTAAAAGGGAACAGTGATCTTTTTACTCTGCTGATTAAAGAACATGTCACTGAATGCAACTACAGGAGTTCCACTTGCTAAAATCAATAAGTGTATGTTTTCCTAGACCGTTCACCCTTTGAACTTGTAAATTCTTATTTTCACAGTGTAGGAATTTAATCTTCTACTCTACCATTCCACATCAGGAAGGCAAACAGTGAAATATCTGCTATGATAAAATCAGTAATTTCCCAGCCCACTTTTTACTAGTGCTAACAAAACCCCTACCTTTTATCCTTAGCATGAGCAGGGAAATAGATATAAAAACCCCCAAACTCAAAGTTTAAAAAAATAGAGTTAAAAAGAGCACTGTAATTTAATAATATCTTTATTCACCTTTTAGTCAATAATGGGCAATGACAGATTCTTAGTCAGTACTTACAGAACAGCAACTGCTTGGCTATGGAGTGGAAGGAAAAGGAACAAGAAGGTATTGCAACTGCACAGAAGTCTTCATCATAAGAACTCAGTCATAAGAACCTAGAGTCTGTCCATCTGTCTGTCTCTCCCTCTGAACTAGAGGGTGTCTAACAGTGCCCAAGCTAAGATAGTCTACTGCCAATAAGTCCCTGATAGATCATATTAGTGAGACAAAGTGCCACGTGAGTGGCTGCTTAATTAGCCAGGGAAAAGAAATAGATTCACAGCCACAGCCTGGAAAAGCAATGCTTGCTTACTTTGATAAAAGTACGGCAGCAAGATAAACACCAGGGAGAGAAAACTAACATGCCTCAAGAATAATATTGGTATAACAAATACCAATAAGCAGATTTGGAAAGAAGAATGAAGCAAAAGATGAGACAAGTTTCCCAATAACCTTCAAATAGAGAAGTATCCTTATTCCAGAAGCTCTACTCTTCTCAAGGTGAAGCTTGTGGGATTATATGAAGCCTGTGACAATGGCAAACCAGGCAAGATGAAGGACAAGACTAGAAGACCCTGTAAGTCCTATACTTTTATGTCCTTTTTTAATGTCCTTTTAGCAAAGGACATTGATATTGAATATAAAGCAGCATTAATTTTGTTAGCATTCATTTTCATTAGATTGTATAATAGTACCAAATTTAAGCTGGGGAAATGCATTTGCTTATTACATTAAAAATACAGCTGGATAAAGCAGCTCTGGGAGTTGCCCATTTTAAATTGTTTTTCAGGATGGATTTCTGATCAGATAAAATTTCTTCAGTTGGGTAAAATAGTTCCTTTTGAAATTCATATCCATCTCTATTTTTAATGTGTGTTACTTCTGTCTTGCCTGTCCTTTGTGTCTTGATTACAGCACAGTTCACTGGACCTTGCCAAAATGAACTGTTAATCAGTTCTCTCTCTTCTTCATCATACTTCCCTTCAGGTCAAAGATTAAACTTACTGAAATCTTATTGAGACATGAGTTGTTGGAAGAGAAGAATTGGATTTTCTATGGAGTAAGGACCTTAAAATCTGGCACAAATATAAGTCGCTGTGATTCTAAAAATGCAAACTGTATGCCATTTGATTCTAATTGTTCTTTATTGAAAATGAATGTAAAAAGATTAGATTTATTATAGCATTTTGGTGACAATTCCACAAATTATGCATAAGTAGGACTGCAGGATTTTATTATTAAAAAGAAGGGATAACTTAAGAAAAGAGTGATATAGCTTTAGGTGCTGCCTCTTAGAAAGAAAATAATAATGTGTTAAATAATTTATGAAAATTAATTTATGAAAATCAGATTACAAGACTTTCAAGTTAGGCAGATTTCCAAAGGTGCAAAGAATAATGGCCCTCCTATCAGAGTAATCAGCTTTTGCACTTACACAGAGTCCATTTAGTTACTCTTCTAGGAAGTGTTCTATTTCGCTGCAAACCTCAACTAATTACTTTAAAGTTAAAGGAATGGATTAGTGTGAAAAAATAATTCTAATGCTTACTAGCTTGTTTGAGTTTTGGTAAAGATGCAGACTATCCATCAATAGGGGATAACATATATTGCCATAGCATTAAAACTTCTTTTAAAAATCTCTAACATAATAAAAAAATGGTAAAGCTGCTTGAGGTCTTGATAAAACTTAGGTATGATTTCAAATAGAAAGCTAAGAATTGAAGATTGTAACCTTTCATAGTCGAGGGTTAGACATAACAAGATGACAGCATCTCGCAGATTAATGCTGCAATGCCTGTGAGCAGAATCCTGATCCTTCAATTTAGTGTCCAGGACTCTGCATATATAGAGAATCAGGAGAGGTAGATTCTTGAAAATGGCAGTCCACAGACCTCACACACTGAGAGGGAAGCCACCCAGTATAAAACAATGGGAAATGCTAACTGTGACTGAAATCTTGCCTTTCAGAACTAAGGCAGAATTAAAGTGAAATACTACCTGATGGGAATGCTAAGCTTTGTTTTTCCAGGTCACATTTTCATTCTTTATTCTTTAGGGGCACTGAAGGGTGGTATAAAACAATAGTTTGAAATCAGGAATTGATTTGTTTTCTTATCTTCTTTCAGCTATTGGTAAGTTAATGTACAGTCTGAGGCAGCTGTCTAGGATCCCTCTAAACATAGGGCAGAGAACAGAACTTTCTTTCCACCTGGCTTAGACAACGTCTTGGAGATACTCAAAATTCTGCTGGACAAGGCCTACAGCAACAGACCTGCTTTGAGCAGGGGGTCCTATTAAAGGAGATCTGCAGGTCCTTAAATTACTCTGATTTTGCGACCCTGGGATAGGATAGCTTGCAGAGTATCCCCAGGATGGGACTCTGCACAGAAGTTCTGGAACAGCTTATTTCTGTTGTACTCAAAGTGAGACAAGATAAGGTCTTTGGCTGATCATTTATATGGCAAAAATAACGGATTCAGAGACAGTCCAAGGCTTCTTAAAAGAATATGCAGGGCTAAATGTTGCCATCTGACAAAAGGCGGGCTCTGTACCCTGGAAGCAGAAGAGATTAGAGGAAGTAGACATAATAGCAGTCAGAGTCTGCCGGTCCAGGGTTGAAGGATAATGGCTTCTGCTCCTTAAAGAGTCTCCTCTCAGAGTTGCTGCTGGAGCACATGTGCTTACTGCTCCTTCAGCTGCAGTAACAGTTAGCTTGGTTTTCCAGGACCCAAAGCCGGACAAAATATCGGTGGTTGCTCGCCACCATGCAGAATTTACTATAGCCATAACTGCCGCCTTTGTCTATGCAGAGCTGGCACCGTGTAAGTCCACCCTTAAAAACAAATTAAGATCTCTTTTCCTTTATTGAAGCTGGGTCGAGATAAAGCAAGTATGTAAATTCACTCACCAAAACACAGAGGGAAGGGATGTCTACAAGCCCAGAATCTGAGTTGTCCTATGGAAAGTTAAATCCAGGAAAGAGTAAAGGTACATGCTGGTCCTACTCTTTGTCCTAACACAAAAGGCAGCTCAGTTCCATCTGAGCTCTGTAAGAAGCAGGACTTTTTTTCTAGGGCAGGCTGTGATGATGCCTTCCATCTGGGCAGTCCAGGCTTGCTTGGAGACCCCTGTCTGAGAATAATTTCTGCAACACTGGTTTTTAAGTCTCAGCCCACTTCCATCAGCTGCAGCCTAAATCCTAAACTCTGCTGGAGCGAGGCACCGAATGCAGTTTTGCAGTTCAGATGCAAAATCTTTCAGCAATAGGATCTCTGCTGTGACCATAAGCAATACTGGCGGAGCCTGCATGGAGCGTGCATGCTGTGCCCTGCTGTCTCTGTCTGCATGAATCACGTGTGGATGCAAAAACAGACGCCTACTAAGCATTTACAAAAATCCCGAATATACACCTACAGCATAAAATGCAGCACTATCTTCAGTGCAGCCTCGGGCCCCTTCAGATCCTGAAGTCTTAAAATAGGCCTGGCCAGGGCAGAGAAGGCTGTGGTTACAGTCCCTTCCACAGCTGATCCAAAACCCAGCCTGCAAACATCGAGGAGAATGTTAAGTGTAATTATTCCAGTAAAACAATAAGAACGATGACATAAAAGCTTTAAATACTCACAGTGCCTTTCTTATATGCCTGCAGCTGTCATCTACTCTTTCAAGATGAACATAACTCTGAAATGCAACTATTAGTGACTTATTAAAAATGGAGATTTTAGTGAAGTCTGGGTCACGGGCACTCTATTAATAAGTTAGACTTTGAACTAGCATTTTGCATCTTTTTTTTTTTAATAATTCTGATGACATTTGTAACTTTTTATTCTTCTTTACAATAGCTTTATGACAGTTTCCTGAGTGATTCTCAAAGACCCTAAGCTAATTAGGGTCCAACAAAAGTACATTCAAAGGATTTTAAACTTTAAGTAGCTTTTGTATGTTTTCCCTTATTACTCTCTCCAGATTTGTAATGGTTCATGACATTAACTTTGATTCCCTTGGGTTTATTTCTTCTTATACATTCTAATATTTGCTTAGCTTGTGCAAATAGCTGTGATATTTGCCCTGAAAATTCCTCATTCTAAATTCAAATGGCCTGCTGATTCTTTATTTCACATTAAAAGCTTTTAAAGGAATTATCATCTGGGTTAGGAAAAGCCACACAGTTAACATAAGAGTAACAACAAATTTTCCCAGAGTTTAAAGAACTCTGGGAAGTTGTGTATGTTTTGAGTTCTTATTTGTTTGTCATTTAGGTAGCTTTGTAGTGCTTTCTGCTTTTAGGAAACAGACACAAGCAGAAATAGAATGGAAATGATTCTGTCACTGAATTTTCTGAGCATATTAAACCAGGAAACACTGAAATACAGGAGGTAGTCTGTTCCAGTAAGACATACCAGGGGAATCTTCTTGTAAAGTTTATTTTTTATGTTTATTTTCGTTTTTTAACACAAAAATGAGGGTATTAGGTACCTTGCTGAATCTCTTAAGCTTTTGAAGGTTAACATCTATATATGGTATCTTACTCTATTTATCCTTTTCAGGACACAAAAGTACACATTCCTTGCATGCTCTAAGTGCTCAGAAATATGTTTCAACTGTGCATTTGTATGAATTATATATATATATACGTATATGTTGCAGCAACAGCAATAATTCAGAAGACAAATTTTGAAGTTGTATAAACTAAAGGATGAAAATTATGGGAACATAATTACTAAAAAGTACTTCTTGTTTTGATTTTTTTTTCCCATTCTGTGGTCAATTTAAATTTTCACTCCATCTACAGTCTGATCTGCCTTACCTTCCAGGGCCCTGAGGGCACAACCAGCCCTGACTGACCCTGCCCATCATCGCCTGGTGTCCCAGCCATGGGGAGCCTGCAGCCCTCGTGGTCCCTGCATATTCTCATTCAAACAAGAGACATCACACTGACACGAGGGAGAAAAGTAACCAGTCAAAAAGGTCATGCAACCAGTGTCTTATGGTAAACACTTATTTTATCATTTACACTTATTTAAGATCTTTCAGCTTGAGTGATTTCCATCACTTTATATTATCACTGAAACTGACCCTGATAAATAACACGTAGATATAAGGAAAAAGTGTAATGTCATAAAAGAAAATATTACTGGATACTGAAAATGTAAGTTTTTATTAACTGGTGATCATAAAAATAAAAATGTGGGTTTGTTTCTCTATTTTACATAATGAGTTGCTCAAAGTGTTCTCTATGGTTCTGCAAACAGTGAAGGAGGGCAGCACCCTCAGACACCAGGAAAAGACTTACGTGACGTAACTATTTCTAAAATAGCTGTGGCTGAAATTGAGCAACAAGAAGACAGGCTGGTTTTCCAGTAATGAAAATAAAGACAACCCAAAAATGAAACAGTGGTCTTGGGAGTCTGTCCAAAGCTTAAAGACTTTGTTATTTCATCTTAGGCTAATCTGCAGCTTCTCACTCTAAAATAATGTTTCTGTTGTACTTTTCTTTAGAGGTATCTGGCTGCATTGTTTTGTCCAAGCCCTCACTGAGTAGCTTTTGTTGATCATTCAGGAAGCTGCTGTTTGGCTCCCTCTCCCATACACACATTAATTTTTAAGCTTTTTGAGTCTCCATGAAGTCCAATCACTGAGTCTGTCTTGGGGCTTCTATATATGGTGACTTGAAGGTCCTCTGTTTAACATCAGTTTTGAGGACCAGGAATTTTGAATCTGACTGCCAAGGTCCTAGGACTAATGCCTCTCTTCCAGATGTATACCCCCACCTGAGGATTTTCCAGAAGTCCAGGCATGTGATTGCTATGATTTACAATACACCTCTCCAAGGATACAGGGTAAGTGAAGCTCATGAAAGCTAAGGGTCTCAATAATTTCTACTACTATTTTCATAATTACAACCAAAACAAAAACACAGAGCAGAAAAATGACGTGTCCTCTTCTTTTTTATTTTCCTCACCATGAGGAAAACGCATGGGACTTTGTCAAGAAGACTTCTGTGATAACCTTGCTTATCTGTGTCTCACTCTTCCTTTATTCTTCCTTTTTGTTAGCAGTGACCTTCTGAAGGTCTCTGACGTGGCTAGAGAAACCTTCTTCCTTTCATGTCAGTTTTTAGATGAGTATGATCAATCTCAACAGCTGATCCAAATGTATAATAATTTAATCTGATTGGCTTCTTCTTTACCACATTGATGATATAGCCTTTGCAGACTTATTCAAAAATGCATGAATCTCAGCAGTTCACTCATCTGATTTGGATTTATCCATATGAAATAAACATGCTAGCCTATTATTTATCTGTACTCCGCTCACAGGTGGAATATTCTGAGTACGGGGTTTAATCTTTGAGGACAGATAACAAACAGAGCAAGGTCAGGAAGAGAATTTCAAAGACATAATGAACAGTTAATTCAGCTTACTGTATCACACATTATACTGCATCCCTCCCTTTCTCTCAATGCATTGTGGAAGTGAGTAGAAAAAACCCTCTACTGTCATCAAGATTATTTCTTATAGGTGATGATTGATGAAACAGTGAGTTGAAGCTTATCACAATGACAAATATCTAATATAATATCAGAGAAGTTACAAACATGAGAAGAAAGACCTTGTAAGGGACTAGGAGAGAAGCATTGTAATTCAGGCTTCTATCACACTTGAATTAACTACTGATCTTAACTAAAATGCTCCAGTGCTGTTGCTTTGCAGCCCAGGTCTCTTAAAGGATCAGTTACCTACAGAGGGATTGTGAGCCAAAGAAAGTTAATTTCTCCCTACTGAACAAACCAATATTTTTTCAGAGTTCTTTTGGAACAGGATAATATCCTGGCTTCACTGAAGAAAGTAAAAGTTTTACTATTATCTTTTCTGCAAATAGAGCTTCTCACTCTATTGTGAGTGGACATAGATATAGAGGGACACCTACCACTAGAGCAGGTTGCCCAAAGCCCCACCAGCCTGGCCTTGAACACCTCCAGGAATGGGGCAGCCACGACTTCCCTGGGAAACCTGTTCCAGTGCTTCACCACCCTCACAAAGAAAGAATTTCTTTCTGGTGTCTTATCTAAATCTCTTCTCTTCCAGTTTAAAACCATTGCTCCTTGTCCTGTCGTTACATTTCCTGACAAAGAGTCCCTCTCCGGCTCTTCTGTAGGCTCCCTTTAGATATTGATAGGCTGTTATAAGGTTTCCCCAGAGCCTTCTCTTCTCAAGGCTGAACAACCTCAGCTCTCTCAGCCTGCTCCATCCCTCTGATCACCTTCGTGACCCTCTGCTGGACCCGTTCCACCAGGTCCATGTCCTTCCTGTGTTGAGGACTCCAGAGCTGGACACAGTACTCCGCCACTTGTTAATATAGAGAAAGTAAAGTTATACAAGGCACTCAGATGGTCTCAGCTTGCAAGAGGGGTAAAATGTCTTCTTCTTTGATATTAAGCAAGACTAGCAACACAGGGCCATTTCCCAGGCTTAGTGTTGCTATGAAGGAGAAATGAGTTACACAATTGCTTGTGAGAAGCAAGAATCTTCTCTCTGAGTCACCTAGGAAAGCGTATGAAATGGTATGGACAACTGTTCTCATCACAAAGTGGGTGAAATCCAGCCCATGGTGAGCTGCTACAAAAAAAAGCAAAGAGAATTGTTTACATGTGGGTTTAGTATAGCTTGTCACATTTAAACACCAGCAATGCTGCTTTGAAGAAATACTTTAAGGGGATCTCCATAAGATTATGATCTTTACAATACTCTAAATCTGAATAGTAGATTATTGGAAATATGAAATATGGTACATTGCTTCAAAGTGCTTTTCTAACCTCAAAACAAATAAATATAGAAAGACAAGAAGAATTAATTTAATGCCAATACTCCAGCATTACATTTTTCCCAGTTGTCAACAGATACATTTTACAGAGCTCCTGGACAAAAGCACTAATGCTAAAAATAATAAATCTGTGTGAGAATGACATGTTAGAATGAGATTCAGCATATTTTCACTTATGACCTAAAAAGCAATTGCATGTTAGTTCTAGTGCAGTTTTTAGTTCACTTTTAATTCACTGATTTTTGGCAGTGGTCTATTTCATCTCCTCCCAACATCCTGCTAAAGCAAAGTAAAGCCCTAGCTAATAATTACAATGATAATTTTCTAAATTCAACTCCTGTTTTTTTCAAGTAATTACTGTAGCAGAGGGGATTTGAGATGGATTTTTAGGACAAATATAGATGAGAAGAGAAAGAATGGCTAAACTTTCTGGAGGATAAAAGCTGCTTTGAGCTTGTGAGAAAGAGACAGTGATTAAAAGAATTGTCACAGTAGTGGGCAGAGTCAAGGGGTTTAGGAAAGTGGGTGTAGCTGATAGAGCACAGATCCTTAGAAAGAAGGCAAGATGAAGATTTATCCAGCAGCAGCTTGGTAAAAAGCTGTAAAGAAGTTTGGCAAGGACTACAGTAAGCCAGAATGTATTTAGAGAATTTCTCCATTTCAGATTTTAATAGCAAAATTTGCATGCAAAACATACATATATACACAGGAAAAAAACCAACCCATCCTTCTTGAAATTAAAATTGGCCACTGTTTTGAATGAAAAGTTGCAGATCTTTGAGGGAGTTTTAAAATTAACTCCTAAAGTTTCTTCTTCTTGATTTTTTTGTCAATAGTATCTGATTAATAATACTATCTACAATTAGTGATTGTATTTTGGATCTCTAAATTTTAAACACAATTACTTTACATAGAAAATGTATGCTGCCCAGGTACCCTTGTATCAATTTCCTTCAAAAGAGGGAAGCCCATTACCATTTATAATAAGCTAGTGCTGCCACCTATAGCAAAAGAGACCTTGCCTTTTCACCTATGTAAAGGACAATGCAAATTGAGTTCTATTAGAAAGAAAAGAATATACAGAATTACAACAGGAAGTAGAAAGTGGATGACGATTCACTGAAAGTTGTAATGAAAGCTATGTGCAACAGGAATAATTATTTTTATAGCTTCCTCTTCACTAATTCATTTCCTAGCATTGTCACAAAAATAATAGTTGGCAAAGTCATTTAAATCACATTCCTCAAACCATTTTTTTTTATCCCGTGAATCCCAGTCTGATCATGATGATAATGTAAAAAATATCCTTAAAAATGAGCTAAAACTTACTTTTTAAACTACATACTTCAGATGTACTCTTGTAAATTGTCTGGACAATGGATAATAATATGGACTAAACTAATGTTTTCCAAGTTTCGTATATTCTTATTTACACAAAAGAGAGTTCTGTCATGGCCAGTTCTTCAAGCTGACAGGCACAAGGCAGCTAATAGATTTAAGGTATTAATTTTGAAAACTGACCTTACTTCTACACTCATTCGACAGACTGTCAGCAATCCCTGGATATTCTAAATTTCTGAGCTACAGGACAGTTCTGTTATGGATTGTTTAAAGAACAAGCTGACAGGTTGCCAGTCACCAAAAACAATTGCCAACTAGTAAAACACACTGACATTAAATTCTTCCATGCTTCTGGGAGCTTGAGAGATTTTAGTGGTTCTTTAAGAGATATGTTAATATAGACAGTCCTTATTACCTCAGTTCTGGCAGGGGTAATATATACACTAGTAGGTCTGAATTGCACAGTGGGAATGCCAAACCTCTCACAGAAAATATTTTTTTCAAAATCTGTAGGTAAAACACATCAGTAATTTTATGGGATAGAAGTTTTTCTTGGCTTAAGCCTCACTACCAATCCTAGCAATGAGACACGACACCATTTCTCTCTTGGTTTTGTAGCCTATGATATGGTGCCAGTTTATTGGCTGGACATTTCCTCCAGATACGTGGCTTCTTTACACACAAACAAATACAAAAAAGGATGAAAACTCCTATTAATGCCATAGTAGCTGCATCCAATACCAGTGAAAAGATTAAGAAATCACACTTTTTACTGATATAGGGAACAGAGACTGGAGTTGAAAGGGATCAGTCCTCAATGCAGTAAAAGTGTGTATATTCTTTACAAGCAAAATGCAAATTACTTGTCTTGATTCACAGGACATTGTTCTAAAGCCCACAATTCTTTTTATGAGGCTTTAGATGAATTATATATTATGGGGGTTTTCATAGCAAATAAAAGAAAAATATCCAGAAAATATACAGGTTTTTAAAAAGTGCTCACTAATTGTTATATACGTATATACTATTTTTATTTTGTTATATTGTCACTATTGTTATATACATATATACTAGGCACCAATACAGGTTAAGTGTGGACGTGCTGGAGACAAGTTCTGAAAAGAAAGATCTCGGGGTCCTGGTAGACAACAAAATGACAGTGAGCAAGCAGTGTGCTCTTGTGGCCTGGAAGGCCAATGGAATCCTGGGCTGCTTAGGGAAGAGCGTGGCTAGTAGGTGGAGGGAAGTCATTCTCCCCCTCTACTCGGCACTGGTGAGGCCACAACTGCAATACTGCATCCAGTCCTGGGCTCCCCAGTTCAAGAGGTTCAAGGAGCTACGGGAAAGAGTCCAGTGAAGGGCCACAAAGATGATTCAAGGATTGGAGCATTTCCCATATGAG
>BJBW01000023.1:42895-59953 GCA_004320125.1 Scolopax mira
CCCAGGGAGGTCATGGAGTCCCCTTCTCTGGAGATTTTTCAAGACCCGCCTGGATGCAGTCTTGAGTGACATACTCTAGCTCTGGGCAATCCTGCTTCAGCAGGGGAGTTTGATCTCTACGGTCCCTTCCAACTCTAAAAATCCGGTGAAATTCAGTGAAATTTTCTAGGGTAAATATTTGTTTATACATTTGGAATGGATCACTGTAGTATGTATATATAATTAGTTATGTTTTAAAGGTTTATAATGTTTCCTATTCCAATGCTCATGCTTATTTTAAAAATCAGAATTCTTGCAAAGTAAGAGGAATAATGATTATTATTAACAGTAGTAATAATAATAGTTTTATAATTTTATGTATATTAATTTTTCTTTATATTTACATTAAGAGAAAGATAGTCGTAGGAAAGATTGCTTAGCTCAATCTTCAAATCTCTACCATTACAAGTCTTTAGAAAATAGATTAGAAAAACATCTGTCACCAATGATTCTACCTTGAAGAAAAGAATAGACTCATTAACATTCCTAAGTTTTTTCTAGCCTTAGTTTGTGATTTCACAAAATTACCTGCAGCAATATCACCTTGATGCCTTCCTGCTCTTATCTGTCCTTTGTTTTTCCTTTCCATTACTTAACCCCAGCTTAGCTGTTTTTATGGCCATACTCTGAACAAACATGCAGAAAACTGAAAGAAAAACAAACCTTGAAAACCCCATATTTTTTAAAAACAGATGCACTTTAAACTGTTACCATTAATGAATACTTTGTCTTTCAAAATCACAGCTTTCATTTATGAGATATTGTGATTTTCCATATTAATTTCATAGGAGTACAGGAATTCTGAATTTCTACAATGCAGTCTGAGCTATGATATTATTCTTCCACAAGATTCACATAGAGCTATTTACCTTGTAAACATCATGGTTAGTAACAACAAAATCCAGCCTATATCCAGTCCATAAAACAGAAACTATAGCTTGCAAACCATTTGTACAGAGAACATTTATTATATAGTTCTTACAAGATAAGCAAAATGAGGCAGCAGGTCTTGTTCACCAAGGCATTTCAGCAGATGTCTAATTTAAAGAACACAAGCAATTCCAAAATCAAAGCACCTGCTTGTACGCATAAGGATTTTGTTGAATCTCCTGCAATAGTAGGAAGGAAGTAAAGGATGCCATAGCAACAGTAACACGGAAAGCTTTTTCTGAGGAAGGGGAAATTCTCAGCACTTTTCAATATTTAATGCAGGTCTCTATTTTTATTTTGCAATTCTAAAAATTTTAATTTGCAAAATTTTAAAATTAGAGTATTCACAGATAGTGTTCCCCCACAGTCCTGAATTAGTGTGGAAACAGCAGGTCATAATAATTCCATTGATTTCATGCTTTAGTTATAAAATAAAAGAAGGGAAGTTGTTTTTTCTGAATAAGTAAGCAAGGTACATCAGCTGTACCAGTAACTTCCATATTAATAGATTTTTTAAGCCTCAAGGTTGTCATCAGTTATAAGAAGTAATAGCACAGAATGCTTCTTGGAAATGTACAAAATCTGGGAAGGCAAGATGTTCAGTTTATCTCTTAACATTGTCTGAAAAAGTGCCATACCTGTACATCATTGCTATAATTTTCTGTATATTTGTTCACAAAAACATCCTTGTTACTCTTGAAGTCAGTAACAGATACTTTTACTTTGCTTCTGTTTGATAAAAGCACACAAGAAGAAAAAGTTTATCTTTGATAGGTATTGCTGGTGACCCATTGCAACTAAATCATCTAAACAGTTACGATACTCCCTCTATAGTAAGTGGAGAGAGAGACTGGAAACTTCAGTTCAGCCACATATAAATGTCGCAGATGGGATGACATCTTCTATCTGTTCCCGTATGCTGACTGTTGAAGAAGACTAGATGACCACCTAAAAATAGATGCCTAAATTTTAGACCTAGGCAAAACATGCAGACATCAGATTTGGACATTACTTAAAGTTTACAATGTTATTTTCATACCTGTGCAAAGAAATCCTTTAACCCCACAGGGAATTTTGGGCCCAAATGAAAGTTCACTAATAAGCATAAGGTTTATACAGATTACTTTTTTATTTGTGGTATTTTCTTAAATACTTTGGAAGCAGTATTTTTTGGTTGTATTTATTTCATATATATGCAGGTAGATTTGTGCTCAGAGGGGCTATTGGCTATTTCAATCAACTCTGAAATTAACCAGAATGCATTAATAAATAAGCAATAAGATCCATGAGGCATAACTTTTTCTTCACTAATAAAGAAACTAGCAATGCACCCGTGTGAAATAAGATGTTATTTATCTCTGCATGTCTGAGGGGATCAAAGGCATGAATAATAGCACTACCACCTTTCAATATATTAATGGGAGCAAGCTGTTACAATGTCTTTATTTTTGCTGCTTTTTTTCACGTCAGGCAATCTGTTACTTTCAAGATCTTTATATTTTCTCTTGCAGCACTTACCCACATAATTAAATAAGAAATACAGGTGAAAAGGTGTTAATTTACATCTCATGAGATGTGAAGTTCAAATCAGAATTACATTCTGATGAAATTAAGATTGAAATAGTAGACAATATGATAAAAGGAACTTAATGGCATTATATTGCAGAGGGGGGAAAAAAGAGCTGGAATTTAGCTTTTTAAAAAATGCATTAGTATCAAACAGAAGGATTTATCCCACATTTCATAAAATGGGCATTGCTATTCCCTCTGGGGTTGAATTTTCGTCTAAAGCCTCCTCTGCTAGCTCCTTATACAAAAGTAATTTCATGACAGTTTTGAAGCTGCACTTCATACATCTTGATATAACAAATAAAAACTCCAAATTAGTAAAAATTAAAGCACTAATTTGACAAGTGTTGCCCCTCACCATGAAACATGAATGACTTGGAGAAATGCCTACCAAAACCAGGAGGGGTTTTGATTTATTTTAAGAACCAGTGGCCAGCATTTTTCCTTACATAAAGTGCTTTCACTCTACCAAGATGTGGGATATCTGTTTCTGTTAGACTCTTTTATCTTTGTTAAACAGAGTTTGCCATTGATTATATGAACATGTAACACAGAATGCCATTGAATAGTCTGTGATCTAAAACTGGAGGCACGAATTGTGATTAATTTAATCCCTGTGTCAGGGATTAAATTTACAAACACAGGTAGGTCTGTTAATCACACTACTAGTTACAGTGTCTCCGTTTAGCCTCAGTAACAATATTGCTCACTTGATAGAGAAACAAAAGAGTATTCAAGGCAAAGTTGTCCCAAATCACAGTAGTCAAACACAGAGGTGTCTGGTCGTGATATGAAAATAACACTTTTTTGGCAAGTGTCTTCCTAAATGTGTCTTCCTGAAACTTTAGATATGCAGGTGTTCTCCCCCAAAAATCACACTATCAAGTAATATATGAGTCTGCTGGAGCTTCTGGAGTCCAGTCAGACACTGCTCAAACCAGGTTTGCTGTTGTGCAAAAGACACATGACCGGTGGTTGCAGAATTGGCATCTCTGTGGGGACATCATTGTTATTTTTAAATACAGTCCATTTTCTCAATGGAATCTTAATTTGGAAACAGTCATTCAAGTTACAGCTCTTGTGTGCAACCCAGTAAACTGTATTTAAGTCTTAAAACAACACAGACAATTGAGAATGTGCCTGACACAGCAAAACCTATTTTTGACAATTGCATAATTACAGTCTGTCTTCACTGAACAGCATATACTTGAGAGCTGAAAGGACAACTACACATATATATATAAATCTCAAACATGAATATTTAAAGAGGAAACTCTACCTAAAAGTAAGTTTCTCGGTTTGAATTCCTCACTGTCATCCAGTGGTGGCAAAAGATAAATAGTTAGGATTAGGTTTGGTTTTTTTTTTTTTTAACCCAGTGTTCCTATTTCTGATTATCCCTTCAGAAAAAGCAGTACATTAAAATTTAAAGCATTAAAGGGGCCTCCTCTAGCAGGAGTCTCTACTTAATTCATTGTAAGTTTAACCAGCAATATCTACTTGACCATACCTAACTTTAGGTACCCAAATGAGACACCTAAACTTAAAGCAACTTGCCTGTTGCTTGCCTTATCTAGTCAGAGAAGCTACCCATCCAATTTTATGTATGCTGATATTTCCCCTCCATTTACTTTATGATGACTAAGCCAGTATCTTAGGCACACTAATTAGACATAGATGGGATGAAAAATAGTGTATGTAAATAATTCGATGCAAAGCACTATTACACATTTGCTCTTCTTTCTCCTCTGACATTCCCTGTTCCATCACTTATTTCAAAATACCAGAATTGTGCTTTAATGATGAGTAAGTTAAACTTTAAGACTGACAATAGAATTGTCACATTAACAAAAAAATACTGCTGTTCTTCAAGGTTTGTGATATTTATTCCACATGGTTAAGTGAAGATATTAAAATCTCTGTGCATCAAACCATAGAGAACAACAAAGTTTTTCTTCTGAAAAATTAAAAGTAGGAGACTCAAATGTTTGAGCATCTTAGAAATCCCTTTCTGCAAACTTGGCTTTACATTTTCACATCAACACAGTGTAAATAACATTATTCTTACCAGACATCTTAAGTTCATAAAATCACAATGTAAACCAATTGTCGGAAAGACCCAATAAATCCAGAGGGTCACAAATACACAAATGATTTTGCAATTTGCAACACCACCCACTTCACACGTTAGTGAGAATTCCCCATGTAATGAGAACTACTGCTTCTCTTGTTAATGAGCTCTATAAACTCACTACAAAATTAAATTTTAAAAAAATCTGTGAGAAAACCCCACAGATTTTTGTTTCTTGCTCATAAAATGGCAAAATGTTCTTCAAAATGTTTTGTTTAAAATGTTGACACTGGTGAGATCCTGTGCATTTGTTATGAATGTGATATCTTATTTTTATATCCTACTTCCTTAATCAGTTTCTATCTGTTAACTTGTGAATGCAGGCATCAATTTTGAGTCGGTTGGTTATTTTGGGTGTGGATCAGCATTCATGTTAATAGGTAGATGTGCAAATATATGACAATACTTGAGAACTGCATATTCAATATTTGTATGCTGCATACATGAAGTATAGCATATATTTTAATAATAAGGTATTTTATTTTTCAGGTCAATTTGCCTCCACAACAACAGAAAAATAATATTAATAAGACAATAATTTATTATTATGATCCATCTAGACTCTATCTTGTAAGCATTATTTTCAACACATTTTACTTGTCTCCTGTAATTTTATCAAGACATGAAATCAGAAGTACTTGAGAATCGAGTGAAGTTAAGAACAGGTATATGTAAGTTTGGAGACTGAAACAGTGTGTGTAGGCAGGGCCAAGCACCATACTTTCTCCATTTATATCTGTGAGTATATGCCATTCATTATGTCACAAAAGCAAACATATTTTCCAGTCTAAGAACTGTTAAAAAAAAGAAAAATTTCCATGATGGTTGATATATAATAGCTAAAAAGCTCCATTTGAAAAGCATAAGTGAATGCGTATCAAAATAAAAAACAAGCAATCTTCTAGATATCTAGCAAAGGCAATGACTTTTAAACACACAGCATCATCCAACTTCTTGTTCAAATCTCATTGGTACATGTGCAAGTTTAAATCAAAATAGAAAGTTGGTTTTCAAAATAATTGACACAAGCCATGGTTCATTGTCTGGGGTAAAATTATATATATTCTCTAAGGCATATATTAAGGAACTAGAACCATTGTTTAGTATTTCAGCATCAAAATACAACTTAATCACTCACACAGCTATTTTTACCTAGTCAATTATTTTTACACATGCTTAAACTAAGTAGATGTATTTTCAATGCATCACAAAAGAATGAGTTCTACAACTGATGCATTGGTATCTTCTCTGTCAAGCAGATGTCATTCCATAAGCCTATCCTAATCCCCTAGTCAGACAAGGAATTTATTTTTCTTTTTAAAGCAGCCTTAGACATTATAGCTTGAGGGTAAAAGTGTTAGAATTATGCTGTCTTCAATATATGTTTTTCAGAATAGGTATGAAATATGCTATAAGTTACAATTCCCCAAAGGTAAGGTTGTACATGAAGAATGTTTACTAAATGAGGGCCCAAGAATATACTATGAAACATCCTAAAATACACTCTCAGTTGGGGCAAAATTTGTAACTCCTAGATTAAAAAAAGACTGACGTCTTGCTTGTTCAGGAAAGAATATTTAAAAGTCGTAGAATGATGCATTAGTTGGTTCTTGGTATTGTCCTTGGATGTGCCTTTGTGCCTTCAACAATTTATGCACATCTGAGATTTTATTATAAACACATCACAAAATGGCTCCAAATTCTTAGGTAGTGTTTTATCCTTCTTTATCGTAACAAAACTTTCTGATAACTTTATGGAAAAGGATTAAGAGGAATTCCCAATAGAAGTAAGGGTAAATGGAAGAAATATTGCTGTGGTGATTCAGCTCAACATAGTGTGGAAGGAACATGCCACAACCAGAAGCACTGAACAAGAAACACTGATAAAATTATGATCAGGAGTCACGCAATGTGAGATTTTGTCAAAGGCCTGAGTTTTATCAGTCAGCTACATATCAGATATGAAATGACTCTTTCAGAAATAATTTAAAGCACAGAAGAATACATCCAGTGACAGCAAACATTAGTGAAAATAGCACATATTAAGTTATTCTAGGTTGATGCTCAGTAGCCACATTCTCAGTAAACAGTCAATTCACATGAGGTCATTTTCTTTATTACTTGGCTTAGTCCCTGAAGAGTCACTGACTAACAAGTAGTACTTAAAGCAATCTGATCCGAAGCTGTATTTTTCTCCTGCAAATGTTTTTAGAACATCTCAGTGAAGTTGAGGAAATTGACTGTGGTCATGGTTTTTAGCTTGGGCAAAAGGAGAGGAAAAACAAAACAATTTGTTTAACCAGAAAGAGAATATATTTATACTACTACATGTTTCTTGAATAAAAACTGATCTCACTGGGCTTATTGCCAGACAAAAAGTCAATTTTTTGTCAATCAAACTTTTTACTCTACTCCTGCCTCACTCTGCTATGTAGTATATCTATCTTTTAGTACAGCATTGTTTTCATCCCACATCAAAGCTAGTACTTGCAGAGAGGAATGCCTCCTCCACTTTCTGTCAGCAAGGTGAAGAAATGATGTATGAAAATAGCCCCTACTTTCATTCATCTCGTCAAGGTTTAAATGACTACACAAATGAAAACATCCGAGAAAACAGTCCCAGTGTATTAACTTCTTTTTGGAGAAAATGAAGAAAGTCTCCTGAAAATAATTTGTTTAAACAGCTGTCTGCACTCAGACTCTGCATTTTCAGGGCTATTTGCTAAGGAAGGTGTCAAAACCTATGATTTTCAAATGACCTAGAGATACCAGAAAAATTGTATCCTCCATGAAAAGAAAGTACATTTTACTTCTGATTTGCAGTTGAGTGAAGTGACTAGATTCTTTACAACTAACAAGCATGGAAGAAAACTGCAAGTGCAATTTGTTTGATATCTGAGAAAATCAGTCTACATGTGCCTGTGCCAAGCTGATGTTGTAATGCGTATATGCACGAGTTAAAAACTTGCTTCATCTAGATTACTGATAAATTAAAAATAAAATCTAAGCTTATGCACACTGGGGCATCTTCCACAGTTTGCACTAGACGCATAAAGAGGAGATGGGCACTTGGGAAGAAAAATGATGTTCCAGATACCAATGAGGAGAATGGAGGAAGGTGTTTAATATTAAAGAAAGAAGGCAGAAAGTTGTAAAAAAAAGAAGTACAAAAATAGACTGCATTCACTGGAAGCAGAGATTTAGATAAGGATATAACCATGAATACACTTAAGAACTGAGAAAGAAGTATTTGAACTGCATTTGGATTGAAGGAAAAAATAATGGAGATCACAGGAGAGTGAGATGGAATTGCAATGTTAAGGATGAAAAGAATGTAGATTCTGAGACAACAGAAGAAGGAGAAGTAAAAATATATGCAGAGAAACTAAACCTGAAAAAATAAGGGAGAGGTGCTAAGGAATTTTTTGTTGTTGTTATGATAAGGATATTGTTATGAAAAGGATGACTGATACTATGTGATAAGCAGACCTTCCATGAGGAACAATTATTTCAGAAGACAAAGCCAGGTTTAAAAAAATAACTTGTAAAGGTTTCTTATTGTCTCATTTTTGAGGGTAAAAAAAGTTACAAAATAGCTTTGATAAGCAACGGAGATTGGTTTTGCTTTAGAAAAGCCAGAAATGACAACTTGATTCACAGTTATTATTATATCTTGTGCCATGACTAGGACAGTACATTTGCCACAGTACATTTTGTGAAACAAGTCCAAACCAACCAAAAATACCACATATAGTTTAGAATATGCTGTGGAACTGATTGGAAATAAGTTTGTGTCAAATTATGAAACCCATCTTCTGTGGATTAGAACATCTGAGACAGTGGGCCAAAGGCCATTGAGCATCTTGTCCCTTCTGCACCACAGTACTTTCTACTAGAAGAAACACTGAATTTTAGTGATTGCAAGTGGACAAGCTAACTACTGCCAAAAAAGGAAGGGATGGGTCTGGGAGCTTTCTTCATAAGCCTGTAAGAAAAGAGTGACAAAAACGGTTTTAAAACATTATTTTCCTTAATGCAAAGAACAAAGAGAACAAAAAATGGACGAGATTAAGAAGGCAGGAAACGCTTCCTGATTTATAAATGCTAATTAAATCTTGTAGGAGTGAAGTCAGGATGTTGCATTAGAGGTAGCTCACCACTGGTACCTACACTTGTCTTTGGTGAGAAATTCCTTTTCTAAATGTCCACATTGGAAATACTGTCCTCATATGGTTTAACCTGAAACCCACAGGTAGGTAAACACTAACAGCATTTGTACAACATGGGGTAAAGATGAAATAACAGACCGTCATGGTGAAACTGTGGCAGATGCCTGTTACAGGGTGCCTGATGAAGAAAAGGAAGAAGATGCCTTCTTCAGGCAGCCGAAACAAAGGGGCAGGCATAGTGTCTGCTGTTGTGGAGAAAACACAAATGGCCCAAATATTCATTATTCAGTCTGGAATCTGTGTCCCAATAGCCCATTTTAGGCACCTGAATTAGACACCTGTGCTCTGTAGAAGTAGATCTCTTTTCCAAGTAAGGCTGACTTTCTTCCCTGACACTCACCCATATTGGCTGACCTGGAAGAAAATGTCTTTCCCAAAGCAAGAAGTCTTGATTCCTGCCAGAAAACCTGCTCCAGTATGGGCTCCTCTCTCCATGGGGTCACAGGTCCTGCCAGGAGCCTGAGAAACCCCAAACTAGGAAGATGTAATTTGTTTCTTTTGTCTAGGGGGCTTGGCAGTAAGTAAGGTGTTTGAGGGAAAGCATCAAAAGAGTCTGCTGTCAATTCAGTGAGAAAAGAGGTGTCTTGGTTTGCAAAATAATTATTTCCAAATTTTACAAGACAACATATTAGCTTGTATATTCTTTCTGTTACAGTTGGTGCTTTTACCTAATACTTCCATTTCTGCAATGGTCAATAGGATATCAAATTCATTTTTCTCCTCATGTTTTCCAAAAGGGGGGTTTGCACTAACTCATAAGGCTGATGTCTCAGGATTATTTATTGATTAAGAGTTGGATTAGAACTGATTTGATCTATAACAAGCTTGGACTTTGAGAATACATTCACTGAATTATCTTTTGATAGTGCTGGTGAAGTCTTTGTTCCATTTCTAAACCACTGCGATGGAATATCCCTGTTAACACTAACTCTTCACACCTGAAACACTCATGATGGAATATCAGTTAGTACTTTAATTTCTTATTGCTTTTGACTTATGGGGTTGATGCTTCTGATATTTTTCTCATTATTTTTATTATTATTATTAATAATAATAAAGCAAGAATCTGTCATCAAAAAGCTTCTAAAAATATCTAATGAATTCAGCTGATGACTTAGAGTATGTGAGCTATAGATGTGTCAAAAGATTAAAAGGAAGGCAGCGGTGCTTGACTTCCCTGATTCATTCGGTGACAGATGTTAGATTCAAGGAGGAGGGGGATGTTAGAAATAAGCATTTATTTATTCATTCCACAATCTCCTGCAGCAAAAAAACTACAGTAGTGACAGTGTTCACCCACACTGAACAGCTTAGAAATGCCAATTTATGCTTAAAAAAAAAGCTGATTGTTCTGTTAACATGGAAACCTTTCATAGCAAAATAAAGGAAAAAATCATCTACCTCCAGGGGCTTACCAGCTACACAGTATGACACATACGATCGTACATTATTGTAAGTTTTATTTATTCCAACTTGAAGGTCGGGATGGCAGATATTTTTGCAAAGCTCTAAGCCTAGGACTCATGCTGACCCTTTTCAGAGAGATGAGTGTGGCCCAGTATATTAGAATTCTCTACAAATAAAACCAGCATTTCTTGGCAAAGGCATACATTTTATTCTGAATGTAGATGTTACATCTAGATGAATGACCCTCCCGCCTCTCCAGTCTCTTCCTGGAATTAAAGCTGCCACAGGCAGTGTCACTAATAAAATTACACCAGTGCAAGGTCAGTTATAATTCCCTCACTCTCTTCAGTCTCTGCAGAGACAGGGAAGGACAGTCACATGGCTTTAGTATTCAGTAGCTTCTTTCCTTTGTGTATATTAGGATGTCAAAGTTCCACTTTTGTGATCTTGAAGGTGGGAGGGGGGGGGGGGGGGGGGGGGGGGGGGGGGAGAGAAGGATGCATTTGAAAGAAAGCCTTTCCACCATGATCGTTCCTTTTTTTTCCCTCTAGCACTTTTTAAAGAGATGAACAAATGTTTGGCAGAGAGAAAGGTCTTCAAATCTTACATTTCAGCACTTCCAGAAACTTTTCCTTTGCTGGCCAGCTTTGTCCACACCCTTTTCTATGCACCACCCCAGGCCAGTGACCCCAGGGAGGCTGTGAGGGTGACCACTGGCCACTCTGGGATGAGAGGAGCTCCAGAGGGCAGCTGATGGTCACCACTGGCTACCACTGGCTGCCAGCCTTGGGAACAGTGGTGGTGGAATGGCATGGCACGTGAGCTGTGAGCACCCACGCAGCCTCCACTATAGATCTGAGCTGAGAACAGACACTGATATCAAATCTTCTGCTTCCAACAGGCAAAGGACATATGTAATTATCTATCTGTTTAGACTCTTACGCTACCATACAGCTATGATATTGGTAATAATGACAACTAACTGTGATCTTCTCCTTTGCTCTTCCTTCCCATCTCATCTCTCTCTTCCTTCATCGGCCGCGAATGTGTCATGGTGTTCCAGTGAGGGGCTGCAGGACAATCGAGTAGGATTGTCCCAGAAGGATAATCTGCAGGAGTGATGTGGATGTGTTCCCAAAGCAGCAGTTTTCTGTTCATATTTAAAAATTTTAAATCTTTTTTTTCCTGGGATCATCAAAATCAGGCACTTGATGCTTCTCCATAGGAAAGTGTACTTCTTTAAATATGTGATTATGAATGTGTTTTCCTACAGAAAATCACTCTTTTTAAATCCAGGCAACATCTGTTTGAATACCTGATTATTTCTTTTCATTATTCTTGAAGGGCACGTACAAGGGCTGTCTTCTGTTAGCTACGTAGCTTTATTCTCTGACAAAATTCCGTCATTTGCTCTGTAGTTTTATATATTCATTATTCCGCTATTTGCTCTGTGGCTTTATATATTCATTGAAGGGCTCCAAAACACACTATCAAAATGTCAAGCACTTTGCGGCTCTGATTCATGTCTCCTCAGCATTCAGGAATTAGGTCTAGCAAACCTTCTGTGAACTTTTAATTGCAGCTGGTACAAACTTTGTGTGCTCTCTGCCTGTCTACAAACATTTTTTGATACTGTTCTGTGATGTGCTTGAAAGCTGAATCTTTTCTTTCTATAGCAAATCAACACTGTTCTTTCCATTTCCCTGACTGGCTGAAAGTGCTGTCAGTGCCCTGGAAGATCAATTAGAAACTATTTCCTTGTGTAACTAAAGAAAGATAATACTAGCTCTTTCTCCAACAGAAGAAAAAAATAAAAGCCTAATTTATCTTAGTCTTCCTTTTTGCAGGGTTAGAACTCTGGCTCCTAATTAGGAGAGTTTTATTTTCAATTTCATCTGTCAATAAGCTTGCATCCAGGCAGTATGGTAAGACAACATGGCCATGAATAGTCCACACCCTGGATCACCACTCCAAACAATGCCCCAGAAATGGTTTGCAGTAAGACTAACCCTAGATCTTGTCTGACCTCAATAAACAAGCAATAGAGCATCACTGGGCGTGTGCAACTACATGACTTACCAGCATTGCAGACTCCCATATCTGTCATTCTTGAGTGTGGATTTTTCTTTTCAACCTCAGTGCATTCCATCAGCTATATGCATCTCTTGTGAGGCAAAAAAAATATCTGATTTGGATTAGGTTGGCATGTTCTTTGCTGTCCAGCTCGGGTCTCCATCCAGATCTCCTTGCTACAGTACCATTGCACAGCAGAAACTCAAAATGTGTGTTTTTCTAAGGTAGGTATCTACGCCACTGTACCCTCAAACTCCATCTTTGAACATCCCATAGCTCTCAAACCTCTTGTATATGGTGTTCATGTTAGTGATGGGCTTCATATATCCCCAAACATTTAACTTTGGCCATGACTGCAGGAGCCCTGACACTGCTATACACTTGCAGATGTGACTCCTCAGAGCTTTGATTCAGAGTCTCTAACATTTCACCTCTGGAGACTTAATAGCTTACTAGATCCATATGTCTGTCCACCCTTTTGCTACTGCTTAGCCACCACATATCACAGGCTGGTATATTATTTTAAATCAGCAACAAGTTTATGTCATGTTGATCCACCAGTCTGTGAAGTAGGGCAGGTAGGAGAGGACCTTTTTCCCTTTTTCTTCCAGAAAGAACAGAGTAGAAAACTAGAGATCAGGGAAGGGTGACTCTTTAAATTATGCATGAATCTATGAAAGCGGTGACTCAGTGTTCAATTTCAAACTTTACCTAGTGGGCTTGTTAGTAGGGTTACATCCTGGCAACTTATTCTGCCTCAAATCCTCTTTCTTCCTTTACATTTCTCTGCTTTACATTATATATTTTTGTTCTTTCCTTTCATCATTAAAAAAGTCTTCTGATATGTGTCTTAAAACCTCCTTAGCGTTTTCCCATTTGAGTTTCAGTGCTTCCTGTGACCTGAATGGGCTCTGAGCACTTGCTCAGACATGTCTATGATTGCACAATGAAAGCTAACCTTTGGTGGATAAGAATTTGCAAACATACGCATGCCTGTTTCAGACTGAAATTGCTGCAGGGATGACATGCAAAAGCTATCCTCATTGATTTAACTGGAATCTTGGACATTGATTTCAGTGAAATAGAGTCTCCACACTTAACTTTCACATATAATTTCACTCAGAAAAAAAATTAAAAATAAAAGAAGGAGAACACTTACTAATGTGGTCTTTCTAGTCCCTTGTCTGTGTCCACTGTTTCCTAAATCAGTTTCATCCAGGTACCTAACATGTAGATACTTTCCCTAAGGGATGAATGACTTATCTTTTTTATTGATGATCAAATAGCTCAGCCCCGATACTGCTTTCTGACCAATACTAGGTGTATTACTGTCCTTGAAAGAACTGGATCAAGAAAGTAAGGTCCTGTACATTAAAGTTAGCTTTTCTGTCTGTAGCATGGTGATTTTTGAATAACACACATCTTAAGGAATGAACATGACATCTCTGAGCATGTCTATTGATTGGAAATTAGGAAATCACAGAGACTCACGAGATATGCATGGAATTTGTGAGAGAGCATAAGCATCCCTGAGTGAAGCAGCCACACAGAAATTACAAATGAAGAGTTAATTATCCTCTACTGTGAGCAAGAATATCATTAGTAATAGCTGCTCAAGATCTCTACCCCTGGAAAAAAAGGGAGCAGTTGATTCCCCATAAGAGATATCTGTAGTACACTTTGTGTGGAAGCTTTAGAAACAGAGACTGACAGTCATAGAAAATAGGAAAAAACCCAAGGAAATCAAAGCTTCTTCAAACTTAACACCATGTTTCCGTGATAAAATCTGTAGCAGATAGTGCAGTAGAGGACACTACAGTCTTTGAGAGAAGAAGTGGCCTCCATGAAGAAAAGAAGCTCAGAGCTATATATAAACTGCTTGTCATGTATTTTGTTACTATAAATTCCTGAGTTACAACTAATCAGCAGAAACTATGGCAGGTGAGATGCCTGCTCTGTACAGGAATCCTAACTGTGTCTGGTGGTCAAGCCTCTTGAGTCAAATCTGTAGACTAGAACCAGTTCTCCTGTTGTGGAGTTATTCTCTTTCAGCACAATAGCATTCCCTTTCCCCTCCACCTCCACGATTTCTCAACTGGTTTCAAACACTGATATCCTGAACCACTTGCATGCTGGTTGAAAGAAAATTAAGACCATGATAAGGGAGGTGTACAAGGAGGTCCACTGGTGGAGGAAGTAATAGTAATAAAATAGAAGTACATACAGCTCTCCCAACTGGAAGATATCACCCTGAGTCCCGGAGAGGAGAGGAGAGGAGAGGAGAGGAGAGGAGAGGAGAGGAGAGGAGAGGAGAGGAGAGGAGAGGAGAGGAGAGGAGAGGAGAGGAGAGGTCAAAACTTGTGTTTGTGAAGCTAATATCTAGCTCTGCTTTGAGAAATTATGAAGAGTGACGTATAATAAATAATGTACTAGAAAGTAGCACATAGATCCTCTCCTGTACTGAAAAATATTCTTAAAAAAGGTAAGTAATTTTCCACTTCACAACACTACTGAATCAGCCTCCTCTTGTTTCTCAAATGCAGCGGGAATATAGAGGCTGAATGTTTAATTGCATGGTTTCTCCTCCCATGTATCTATGTTTCTTTTCATTAGTATGCAAGCAGAAATTAAAGTGTAAGTCTAAGGATCATCAGACCTTAAGTAAAAATCTCTCCACAGTCACTATTGCTATTTTGAAAAAGTCTTCTCACATGTTAAGTGTTTGGTGTGCAACCTAAGCCTTGGCAAGTCTCCCGTTGGTCTTTCTTATTTCAGACACACATACTAAGCAGAAAAGCACGTTTTGGTGAGGAAGGAAGTGAACTGGAAATGTAACTATGAATAAAGTCCTAAATATTCTTCCTACAAGATTTTCCTTTTGTATTGGAGGTTTTAACCTGAAGAGTATATTTTTCCTTCTCCAAAGTGTTGTATGTATTTCATGTTGCACTTTCTTCAAGGCTAGCTTCTGATATTGGAAAGAATCTTCCTGCAGACACTTTAAATTCAAACCCAATTAACTTGGTCCTTTTGATTTCTCCTTTGATTGCCTACAGGTATATCATGACCCATTCCAATTAACTACTACAGATGATAAAAATAATCATCTTATTAGCCAGCAGTCATAGCTACCATGGTACCCTCATTTAGTACATTATAAGAAAGTCATGCAGAAATGAGAAACTTTAGAGAAGTTTTAAACATGCACAAATTATTGGAAATATGAGAATAACTCCCAGCTCTACAAAATCGCTTTTATAGCTAAATTTTTTAGTGCCTGAACAGCATGATCTCCTAGACAAGAGACCAGAATATGGAAAGGAGATACACTACTGTTTGTAATTCTTATTTATCAGGAAAAAAAAAAAAAAGCAAAAAAAAAGCAAAAAAAAAAAGCCTAGAACTAAAAAAACATATCTAAAAGTAGATACAGTCAGCCAGGTGAGATTGCTTTTGACCAACTGCATGCCATCTAAGGTATCAAAAGGTACCTCTGTTATTTCTGTTATTAGAAAAAATTAAAAGGCCGAGCACTCATTTCTATGTGATACTTTTCTACAAAACACATCTTTTAATTCAAAAGTTAATACATCAGACTTTAAAGTATAGTTGCTTACACACTTTCATTTAATTTAGGTAATGGTTTGGAAAAGGAGGTATATCCTCTCCATCAGACAGGGAAAACTTCAAGGTCTGTTTCAGGCAGCATGTTGCCCTCTCAATAGTAAAGATCGCTCTATTTCAGGATTGGCTAAAAAAGAATTAGACTATGGAAAATTTCGGAAATGTCATAACCTTTTTGTTGTTGTTAACTTTAGAATGAGTCAGGTCTGAGGGTTTTTCATTTACAAATTGCAAATGTGAGAGAAAAGGTGAAAAAAGGTTTAAAAGGTGTCAAGCACTCTGAAAAAAAACATTTAAGTTTGACTACACAACATTTAAAAAAACCCCACCACAACACATTGCCGCCAGCTAGAAATATCAACTATTCTCAAAGCCTTTTGTGCATCAGAAAAAAATGATGGATTAGAAAGCGAGGATAATGACCCTGAATTGGGAAATAATGTCTGTGAAAGAGCTCTCCAGTGCTGCTGAAGAAATGCTGCCCGCACACTGGAAATAGATGTGTGTCTAAAAATACAGGGGGTCACAAAGGAGATGCTTTTCAAAGTTCTTAAGCTATTCACATTTTTCCCCTCTGTATGTAAGTTGAAAATGCCTCATCATGTTTGGCTTATGGGAAGTGTAAGCCTACGTATTAAGCAAACCATCAGTTCTGCTTTAAATTCATTTCCTATTTCTAATCACGATACATATCAAGATGACAACAGAAGCAGAGACCAAACCCATTATCATCTGAGGAAAATTGCTTAACATTTGTAGCATTTAAACCCCATCCTCAAATGTAGTCAAGGGATGTGGTGAGAAGTGATGGGTCTCAGTCAAAGAAAGTAAGAGGTCACAGAAATCTTGCTCATAAAGAACAGCGCAGAGATGCTCAGTAAATGAGCAATGAGCAAGCAGTGTGCTCTTGTGGCCAGGAAGGCCAATGGAATCCTGGGCTGCTTAGGGAAGAGCATGGCTAGTAGGTTGAGGGAAGTCATTCTCCCCCTCTACTTGGCACTGGTGAGGCTACAACTACAATACTGCATCCAGTCCTGGGCTCCCCAGTTCAAGAGG
>BJBW01000023.1:67245-93068 GCA_004320125.1 Scolopax mira
ATGGAGAACCTCTCCTATGAAGACAGGCTGAGAGAACTGAGGTTGTTCAGCCTTGAGAAGAGAAGGCTCTGGGGAGACCTCATTGCAGCCTATCAATATCTGAAGGGAGCCTACAGGAGAGGTGAAGAGGGACTCTTTATCAGGGAGTGTAGCAACAGGACAAGGGGCAACAGTTTTAAATTGGAAGAGGAGAGATTTAGATTAGACACCAGAAAGAAATTCTTTGCTATGAGGGTGGTGAGACATTGGAACAGATTGCCCAGTGAAGTCGTGGCTGCCCCATCCCTGGAAGTGTTCAAGGCCAGGCTGAACGGGGCTTTGAGCAACCTGCTCTGGTGGGAGATGTCCCTGCCCATGGCAGGGGGGTTGGAACTCGATGATCTTTAAGGTCCCTTCCAACTCAAACGATTCTATGATTCTTTCCAGAAAATCCTTATTTTCCACATTAATTATATCTTACCAGCTTTGTGAATAAAGAAGAAGTTATGTGCTAAATTTTATCAAACATTGCAGAGAAATGTACACAACAAACTTTTTAAGGTTTTTTTTTTTTGTTGTGGGGTTTTGGGGGTTTTTTGTTTGTTTGTTTTTCATTTAAACACACAAACAAACAAGCATTCTTGTTGAAACTAAAAGCACATTTCGAGAATACCTGATATCTTGGAACAGTTTCCACATTTACCTCCAATGCAGAACAGTTTCTGAGGCGGTCTCTCAGAAGTACATGGAGGTGGAAGTAGCTCAGCTTTACCGTACATACGTCAGCCTGTTCACAAGTACAGTACACATGGGCCCCAAGGTGCATTGGCCAGACCTCCAACCATCTACCCTCAAACAGGAGATTTGTTAGGGTGAAAGTGAGTGGTGTATATCTTAGGCTCTTTTCAAAAGACAATTGGGATTTTGGAGCAGCGTAACTTCAACAGCGAAGACCAATGAGCTCAATATGGAGGTGGGAGCTTCTGATTGGGAGCCTACCACGTTTTGATCTGCCTCTGGCTATCTTAAGGATTGCAGATGACATTGTAGATGTCATCTTAATTTCTGGTATTTCAGCACATCTTTGAGTTTCAGCTTGAAGGCAAATGCTGTTTTCAGAACATTTTAGAGGTAGGAATACAGATGACAACCTTGCCCTGTGTAGATTTGTGTTTACTTTACAAAAAATCTTGGTCTGCAGAAAATGCTATACATCTCTATGTATAGGAGAAAATGTTATACACACTCTTAGACTTGCAACAAATATTTGTGCTTTTTTATTTTAAACACACATTTGAATCATGGCCTGCTGCCTTAACATATTAAGAGCAAAATTCCTGTGGTATAGCACTCCACTAACCTTTCTCTGAAACATAATGTGCTCATTTTCATGTTCTCCACAAAAATCTGTCAAAGTAGAAATTTCAGCAGTGTTCCAGAAAACCATCTTTCATCCTAGAACAAGCACATACGAACACCTGCTCTTCCATGTTGGAAAAGTCTCAGAGAGGCAAGAAAAGAGGCTCTCATGTGAATCCAAGGATTACTCAGCAATGCCTGCTGCTGTCTTGAGCAAACACATTAGTCTGTTGCTTAAAACAGATGCAGGTCACGTTCTCCGGGCCAACAAGCACAGACAAGACTGTTGAATTGCCATCTGTGCTTAATCAGTCACTAAAGAGCAAACAAGGGTGTTCCAGCCTTTCAAAGGAAATGCTGACTGGTAGAAACATGTGCCGCATAAGAAGGCCCTCCAGTAACAGGGCTTTTTTCAGTTGTGCCTTCTGTTTGATTGTTTTCTTAATTCCTTCTCCAAGGAAGGGATATTGGCTTTATTCTGACATTTTACAAGGCTGCTCATCTTATTTAGTATGTTCCTTTCTCTTTATTTTTTTAAGACTTTTTTTTAAAAAAGTATTTTTATTCTTGAAGGAAAGAGGGAGCTGTCACCTAATCCTAATTTTTAAAAAATTCTCTTGGTAAAATGATAACCCAAAGAGAAAACTGCCCCAGTAAACCCTTACTCGGAGCACTGAATGAACGAATTTTAGCTGTAAAATATTTTCAAAACATGAAGATATTTATAGTCAATTAATCAAAAAAAAATACGGATGCTTATTTCACCAAGATAACTATCTTAATCATTTTAGGCATTTATTAAAAAACTAAATGCTAAAAATGAAAAAATATCCCCTTGAAGATTTCTTTTTTCCAGTATATTACAGAAGTTATGTAATTTCTGGACCTGTCAGTTCCAATTAGCCAACTTCTTGTTAAAAAAATCCTGGTTTTTAAAGCATGATTTAACAAGGTATGTGCTTAGGGATGTAAAAATTCATAAGAAGTACTTTCAAGCTACTTTACTTTAATATATTATCTGAGGGGGTTTTTTAGAGACAATTCGCACCAGAGTATATTTTCAGGAGAAATGTTCTGCCAAAACCATCAGTTTTCCAGTAGGTATTTTAGTCCTTTTTTCTACACCAGAGATACTTCTGTGGATTAAAAGTAGACTTTACCCTGCCAAAATCCATCTCTTCTCTGAATCTCTCCTACGTATACACTAATTCATGCATCTCCCTCTATCTTATTGCCCATCACCAAAGAAAGGATGTAATTTCACAAACCCTGTATTATGACTCAGCTACTGTAGCAGCTAGAAAAACATATTAAATTACTTTCTCTCTAGAGGCAAGACATCTCTTTGATAATTAGGCAAGGAGGCTGAGAAAGTTGGTGAAAACAAGTTCAAGATAAGTCTCCCTGGATTTTAAATAACGTGGATGAGATGTATATCTTCTATGAAGTGATAGAGTTCCATTTATTTAAATGACATCCTTATTAATACAGTCTGAGGATTAAGATTGGTGTGTTTTAGGCTATTGCAATTTATATAACAAACTGCTTAGCTACCTGCTATCATGGATGGGTAGTGGGGATAGGGAGAGAAGATAAAATATAAGTAGTCAGGTAGTTTACTTCCCTAGGCAGTTAAAGGGCCTCCCAGTGGAGTCACTGAAATAGCAGGAGAAGAATAATTTTGTTGCACCTTCCATTCTGTGTGAAATCAACATTAAACTGAAAAAGTTTCTAGCCTTTAAAGAGTCTACATGAGCTTGGTTTCCTACCAAAGAAGCAAAATTACAAAGTGAAAGATTTCTGAGGAGAACAGATAAGTTTTGTTTTTTTACTCTGCCAGTGCATAAAGTCCTCATGAATCTTCCATAGCCTCATAAGTTTTCTGGCGAAGCATACCCTTTTTCTGAAACTTACTATTATATTTCAGTATTACGTCTCTGTCTCCTCAGACAGTCTATCAATTGATTTTAAGTAGGTTTTCTTCGACATTCAGGAGCAGAGACATCCCTAGCCTGTATTTTGCTGAGCATAAAAGGGAGAAGATTCAGCCCTAGAATTGTAACACTGGTGGTTTTTTTTGTTTTTTTTTTTTGTATGGAGCTTTGCCAAATTCTGTGGCATCTTGCATCAGCTATAGGCACCTCTATATCTCTATGATTTTTTTTCTGTCTATGAGCATAAAATCATGACTGTATTTCATTTTCAGTATGAATATGAATAGAGCTCCCAAGCTCTACTCTATAGATGCAACAACATTTAAAAAATAGGTATGTGGATTTTTTTTTAAGTCTCTAAAAGATTTCTAAAACAGTTTTTATGTGTTCTTTGGGATGTAATGAAAACATGTGACAGTGCAATATAATGGCCTTTTGGGATGTATGATATAACGTCATCCTTGTCTTATCATTTATACATAATTCAGTTTCCCCAAACTCATGCTAACAGAAATGAAAAATTATTTGTAAACAAAACAAAAATACATTCCCTGTTGGTTTTAGCAGAATCTCCTCTCTGTCTGTTATTTTTTAAACCATGACAGTTTTTGTCAGTGTGACCCTGAACTATGTTTCAATTTTGATAAACTGTGTTTTCAAGCAGGAAAGTGCTCTGTTGGACTCCCTGAATAGCTCTGCACACTAGAGCTGAGGAGATAGAAAGCTACTTTTACTATTCCCACCAACAGTGAGATTCCAGGGGTTGATTCTTTTCACTTCCCAGGAATCTTTACTGGCCTAAAATTTTTCTCTTCCCACTCCCAGTCCTCAATCTTCTTTGGGGCTGAAACCAGCTCTACTTCTGTTTTTTAGCCTTTCTTCATACTAACAGGTAAAAATACTCCCCACCCCAAATAAGAGCTGGTATGACCCCAAGATACACAGACACTTGTATTTCTTTCACAGTGTACCTCCAGAGCTTTCTGAACAGTTTATGAATGGATTAAACACACTGATAACACCACACTAGTAATATCAAGTAAAAGATCACATTTTACCTGTAGAAAAATCAAAGTTCAAAGTAGTTTGGCAACTCACTTATCACTGTTCAGCATGCCAGAATTGGAGTGCAGATGAAAACTCAGGTTTTATATGGCTGCGGACACATTATTCATGTTTTCCTGAATTATTTTGTCTCTTAAGTATCAAGCTATTGAGGCTATTAGATTATTCAGGACTGTCCTAAGAGGACTGTCCCTTCAATGCCAAAATAGTGTAGCACCTTAATGCCCGGGTGTCATTTGTCAGGGAAACTGAAAGGATGTCTTGAAGGTGTCATCTAGTCCTTTCAAACTACTGTTGCAGAAAGCTCTGCTGAACAGAGAAGGGTTTCAGTGCAAGGACTGAAAGCTTGAATCCGACAAAAAACTACAATAAAAAATAAAACCTTTTACTGCAAAAGCCCTGCCACTTATTTCGGGAAAAATACCTGTTAACCTAGCAATGCTGAAGTGCCTCTACTTCCCTTCCTTTGCAGCCCCCCGAATACGCGGGGGGGTTGTGCCGCTGCTGGAAAAGCAGGGGGAGGCGGTGCTGCTGGAGCTGGGAGAAGGAGCAGGAGCGACCTCCTTCCCACCGCCGCCCCCGCCGCCCCCGCCCGCTCGCCCGGCGCGGCGTCCCCGGAGCCGCAGCGCCGCCGGCCGGGAAAGGAAGGCAGCCGCCGCCGCCGTGAGCGGGACGGAGCCGCCGCTACCCGCCAGCAGCCCCGGCTCGCCAGCCCCGTTGCCTGGGTATCGGCACAATTCTTTCTGGAAAGCAACGGCTACGTGTAGGGGGCTGGGAAGGAGAATGTTTGTTCACATACAGAAAAAATAAAAAAATAAAAAAAAAGAAAAAAAAAAAAAAACAAACCCACCACCCCACTTAAATTCATTAATGTGCTCTCCTCTGGGGTTTTCATCGTGTTGGCTCCATAATTACTTAAGGATTTCCATCTTGATTTTTCATGTTCGAAAGGATTTTAAAAAATAAGTAGATAATTTTTGCCCATAGTATTGATCCCATCATAGAAGAAATGGTACAGGACTGGAATCTCGAGTTTGTGATAGCTAAACATCCCAACCTGGGCTGTCCTCTGACTAAAACCATCATAACTCCTGGGTCTGTGTCGCTTGTCCTTACCTCGATGACCAAAATTTTCTGTGGACATCTTAAGTAGTGGATATGTCAATACTGTATCCTGATAATATCTCCATAATGCATGCATTAGTCTGCCAAAAGGTTGCACCAATTTGAACTGTGTAATGCCTCAGAAATCATGTTTTGCTCTCAGGGCTAAAACTAGCCATGCTGGTGGATGAGGCGTGGAGCTGAGCTTAGTGTGACCTGGAGAATATATTTCGCACTTGCAGCGCTGAAACTCATTTCACTTCTCTTCTGGTGGTAAGAACCGGTGTCTGGACCCAGTTCTTAAAGCCCTGTAGGGAACAACTGACAGTGTAGATATCTAAAGTTGGGTGGGATGATTTCCATCTCAGATTTCAGTATTTAAACTTTGTCAGAGCCCTGAACAGTGATCACAGATTCCTGCCCCCCGGCTAACCTCCATCTATATGTTGAGCATGACGTCTACGGTATGGAATATTTCACTGGCCATTCCATTGTTCTGTCTATTCTTTTATGGGAAGCTGAAAAAAGTTCCTTGAATAGTGTAAATATCACTTAGCAACAGCTAAAACCAATAGGCATTATTAACGTCCCTTTCGCAGCAATCAATCAACTAAAAATGAACTCTTTCTCAACTGAAACCAGGACATACATTCAGGCCAAAAATGATACAAGGCTCCATGTCAATGGTATGGAGAGCTGCACAACAGTCACTTGAGTATTTTAGTTTTCTAGTGTAGATGAAGGTTTAGGGTGAGAGTGAGGTGTGAACAGGGAAAATGTTCAGCTGCTCTGTCTGGGAATATTACAGGAGAAGACTGAGGATGGGATCTAAATAAGAAATGAGACTGGAAGACAGCTGGCTTTGGAGAAAGTGTTTATCATGAAGGAAGCGTTCCTGGACTGAGAAGGCTGGGATCAGAAAGTAATTTAATTGCATTCTTTGTAAACAACTATATCATTTTCAAATATTGTATACTCATGTCCCAAACATCTGTCAAAGCAAGGTGCTCAAATCTCTATTCTGGTGCAGCAATACCAGCAGTTAGCACAGAATGATAATTAGTCTAGAGCTTTGCAGTCCCAGATTAGATTTCATGAATTTTGAAGGATGTTTTATACTTTTGTAATGATATCAATACATAGTAGAATATAAAACATGCAGATGTCTCATTTGCAAAACAAAACCTAAATAAATTTACATTGTTTGGATTTATTTTAAGCATATCCTTAACCCTGCAATTTCTTAAATTTATGTTTCTTTATTTGGAAAAAATTGCAAGTACTGTTTAATGATAACATTTTGGATGTATATTATAAGGCACACCTCCCATTTAAATTATAATTCCTGCAGGAATTGTATTGCTTTTCAAAAAATTTATTCAAGATCACTAGGAAGGTAAATGCAAAGGAGCACTATTATGCAATCATTAATGGTGTGGAGCTGTGTTTTCAGTAGAAATCAGTTTACTAGAGTAGTGATTAACAACCACTTTGTGTTGCCAAAGCAGAAAAATACAGCCAAGTTAAAGAGCTTCCAGAATCACAAAATGGCTGATGTTGGGAGGTCCCTTTGGAGACTGCAGAGACAAACCTTCTGCTCAGAATAAGGTGCCCTAGAGCAGATTGCCTAGGACCACACCCAGTTAGGTATTGAAGATCCAGAGATGGAGACTCCATAGCGTTTCTGGACAATCTGCCTCAGTGTTTGACCACCCCCACCGAGATGGTCAGTATTTCTCATATTTAAATTGAATTGCTTGCATTTCAATGTGTACCTAATTTTTATTGTCTATTCACTGGGCACCACTGAGAAAAGTCTGATTCTGTTTTCTTTATGGCTCTCATTAGGCATTTCTACACATTCATAAGATCCCCCTCCAGCCTTTTCCTCTCCAGGCTGAGTAGTCCCAGCTCTCTCAGCAGCTCATCATATGACAGATGCTCCAGTCCCTTAACCATCTTCCTGATCCTTCACTGGACTCTCTCTCCATTATACCCATGGCCCCAGGCCTAGCTTGGTCTGACTTTCTCTCAACAGTTTATTTTGTATCAGAGTAACATGAAAGTGGAATAAGGATGGGTGCATCCCAGAGCTTCTCTTTAAAAGGCACTCTCAATAGTCTTGTTCCATTTTCTTTAGCGGGTTTTCTCACAGGACCTTGAAGGGCCCTTCAAACATCCTGTTGGGACAGGAAATTGGTTCAAGAGCTCAGGCCAACAGCAGCAACAAGCCCTTAGGAGGCATTGTGATATCAGAGCTGTAGGATAAACTATCTGTGAAGGAGACATGGGGCTTAACTGACTTGTCGCTGGTGATGTAGTAACCTTAATTCAAGAGTTAGCTAACTATTGCTCTGAACCTGTCAATAACCTATGCCAATAACCTGAGCTCACTGTCCCAGAGACAGTGTGAGCTCAATTTCTAATATGTTTTCACTAAAAGGATTCAAAGAAGAGAATCTCCAAATTTCTGAAGGTGGGTATGATGTTGTTCTCTCACATTTAATAGCTCAGTGATTTCAGTACTTAGGATTTGTGAGACTTGAGTGTCCATTCTCTCTTAATCCATTCACTTGACTCTATACAAATTCATAGTACCATAAATTGCACTCTGGAGCACAGATAGAAATCCAGGTATATAATCTCTTGAGGTAATACACTAAACTAGTGTCTGTGGTTCTTAGGCTTATATTTGATCACTGCTTGCATGTAACACCCAAAATCAAACACTGATCATTCTGATCTCCTGTCTCTGGCACATGAGACCATGGAAAGGATGAAAGGCCACCTTTCTTTGCTGCTTGTATAATACACTCCCAGGGAGAAGCAGCAGAAGGCCATAACTAGTTCTATCAGCACTGCATTTGGTAAATGAAGAACAGGACTTTGTTTTCCAGCACCACTATCAGGAAACAAGAAATAGTAAAAATAGCCTTGTTGCTTCATTAATGTACAATAAAGAGATATTGGCAGGCCTGTGGAACGCCGTTAATGGCATTCATAACAATACCCTGTTGGTCTCATTTACCAACTGAGTATATATTTAATTATATACAGTAAAAATATTAGTGATTTAGATTTTTATGTAATGAGCTTTTTAATGCAAATGTCAGTGCCAAGCTGATCTTTGTGTACATTCAGATGTCATGAGAAATACTTATTCAGACACAGTTCACAATAAATTCTATTTTTAGGAAGTGTGCATTTTGTGACTCACTAAGAAATGTTATTTAGGAGGCTCAAGAAATGTTATACATAAATAATTCACATTCTCATTCTGTTGATGTGCCACACATTTGAAAGTATTTACACCTCAGCTTGAAATTATTAGATATTGGTTGTCTGGAGAATTTACCTTAAATATAGTATGTAGTTTGATAAACAAGATCAATTCAAAATGTTGCTATAAAGTTAGTGTGCTTCACCCTCTTACCTGTGAAAGCACTTTACCTCACATTAAACAACAACAAAAAAAAGGTGAAAAAAGAGAAAAAGAAAAAAATTATCTCAGCTACTTCTTTTCATTGTGAGCTCCTTATGTCTGGCTCATAACTTCTTGGGACAATATTTTTGATAATATCTCTAGCAGGATTTTCCAAGATCTTTATTGTTCACATTCTACTGTTTTTTCTTTCTCTTATCCATACAGTAAATTAAAAAACAAAATTTTCCTTTGTGCTCTAGAGATAAAATGGTATTCACAGACAGCACTCATCTAACGACTGTAGTTTGTTTTTTCAGAAGTTGAAACTGTTAAAAATGCAATAAGCTTTTTTTCCCCTGGAGGCGTTTTAGACAGAAATTCAATATTTAAACCACGGTCTCCTATATTATTGAGCAGTAACACAGACTTGCTTTTCCCATTTCACAAAAGCAGATAAAACAGATAAAACAATCAGATTTAGGAATAAAATTAATAACATGGTTTTCAATTAAGTAAAGGTTTGAGAATTCTAATACCAAGTAGTAGTTTCTGCTAGTTAGTTTATGGCATAGCAGATCTTTCCTTCTTGCTTTACTGTCTCTAGCTACACTATCCTGTTGCATTAAAGTCTCTTATATTGTCTCATGTCAACTATGTCAAGATATGGGAGATAAAAATGAGGATTTCTGCCATATAAGAAATTTTCAGACTGCTAAATGTTCAAGTTCTAGCTTTTTAAGAGGGTTTCTATTAACTAGCAGTGAAGCAGAATGTGAAGGAGGAAGAGCAAAAAATATTAAAACATTATTTAAATATGAACTTCAATAAGAGCAGTTGGGATTTTTAAACAATTAGTTGGAGAAAAGAGTTCAAAGGGAAAAATAGATCCACAGATCTACATGGCCACTTATTTCTAAAAAAGTTATCTGAGAAATTTAAATATGTACATTTATATATACAACTATATACTTATATGTAGTTGTTTTACACAGAAAGCATATTGACATCTATAGTAAAATTATTTCTCTTTTTCTTTTTAGTGTGTTGTTTCACTAGAAACATGAAAATTTGAATAATTGTCTCAACTTAGACCAAAATTAGAATATCCTTATGTCACCTTATTCTATCTTGGTCTGTCCACATATATAAAGGTAGGAAACACAGCATTTCTTATTAACTCCTATTTTTCTTCTCTCCCTTTTAAATCTCTAGCCTATATCAACACCATTTTCTCTTAAGCATCCTCTTAAGTCAAGACTACTTTTCTTTTTTGATGGCTAGTAGGCATATATGATTCTTTCACCTTGAGATGGAAATACTGGTACATTTGTGTTGGTTTCCATGGCTATAGCTTCAATCACCATAAAAAGTGAAGCAAGGGTATATCACCAGACCTCTTTTTCATTTTCACCTTTGGTAAAAGGAAAACTATATGAACATTCATGACAGTTCGAGGTGCAAGGTCTGTGATTCGGCTGCTGTGCCCCAGATGGGATTTTTGGGTCTTTTTCTCCTATTTTGGAGGTGCATTTATTTTACTTATATTATACAATGTATATGTGTATATTTATAAATGTACACTCCAGCCATGGATAAGCAGGTTTAAGTGTCTATTTATATCAGAAAGTATGTTTATCTGAAACACTGTTTTTTCTTATGTCCAATAAAAGCTTCCAGTCGTCTAATGTGTCCTTACTTATATGTCGGATTTTTTTGTTATTGTTGTTTTAGTCATCTAGTAAGGCATTCTGTTTTCAGTAGAACATAGTAATGTACTTAAAAGTTTTCCTAAATGGGACATATGTACCTGAGAGGAACAGAGAGTCTCTAGTGGTTTTGACTACTTTGGCATAAACAATGCTGACCTTTTTGGTTTTCTGTTTTTCACTCTGCCAGCCCTATCTCAGTGTATGTGAATCACTAGCCAGTAAGCAGCAGGGTTAGAAGTACAGCTACGCATTTATTTAGAGAGCTGAAGGTCAAGAGCTTGCCTGCTCTTAGTAGCTGATTACTTTACAAGTCATATGCTTTCCTTGTCTTTCACTCCAGTTTTCACAGTAGATATTGTCTTGGCATTTCTAGTCTTGCCAAGCAGCCTGTGTGCTCTCCTTCTCTTCCTCTTCTGTATATATGCCTTCATCCTCCTGGACTGTGGGAAGGAAGTCCTCACCCTCAGAGCTATAGTTACCACTTCCTCCGGACAATGCCGCTGCCACTTCCTCCTCGTTTTTCCATGGGAACTCATGCTGGTCCATGATGTACTGGCTGGTGTTGTGGGGCACGCGCATCCCTGGCAGGCAGCACCCTGCCATGTTCATGGGGCGAAGGTGCATGCTTGCCTGTCGCAGCATCGCTGCTGGCAGGTACGAGGCTGTCACCCAGCAACGCTTCTTCATGTTCCAGAACAGCATTTCCTCTTGACCACCCCCCCTCTGGCCACCTGCCTGGTCTTGGTGGAGGGGCTTGGTGTGTTCTTGTCGTTGTTGTTGGTTGCTCCTCCAGCGGCGGCCCTGCCAGCATGTCTTCCCAGGCTGCTCACGCCAAGGTTGATGCACAAGAAACCTGCACTGGTGGCGCTGCCTCCTGCAGCCATTTGAGGAAGATGCACAAGGGCACTTCCTCATGAAGTATTTCTCTCTCGTCCGTTGCCTTAGCTTGTAGTCTCTCTTAAAATATTGTTTCCTCCTGTGCTGCTGTCGCTTCTGTCGCCTTCTGCCCCTGCCAGCCCTCTTGCATGACCAGAGGAAGCGGGGCATGTTGCCCTCCTGCTGCCTTTGCCTGTTGCCACGGCCCACACCTTGCCAGACCTCCTCGTGCTGCCCGGGATTGAATACAGGCAGCAGTATGGCATGTCTGGGTGGCCTGTGCCAGGAATGGTCTCCTCTTCTGCTGGGGTATGGCTCTGTGACAAGGGCAGCAACCCTGACCTGATAGATTTTTAGCCAGAAGGTCTGCAAGGGAGCTTTGTAATTTGCCCGCCCCATGCTGAGACACTGCTGTCCCACGGGGGGCATTTACTTGGGGTGGCCTAGGAGCAATGTGACAGACTTCCTTGCCACCCTACCAGGTTGAGCCAGTGGGGCATGTTTGTGACATAGGGGTGATGGCTGAGGCAAGGGCACTAGCCTTTGTGACCTCAGACTTGGTCAGCAGTGGGGACAGGGCACATCTCACGCAGTGGGGATGAAGTAACTTTCACAAGCTCCCACAGAAATTAATCACTGCCAAAGAGCCCTTCTGACTCTCCTGACTCAACACCCTGTATCCAGCTCTTTATAACACCTGTTGAAATTAATTGTTGTCCTTTTACTGTGAAAGGTAGCGAGATGGATAGGAGGCCTATCTCAAAATTCATTTTCTATACTTACTATATTTATATCACACCAAGAGCTATTTGTAGTATCCATTTTATTGGCTTCCTGGGGTAAAGAATAAAAAAGTAAATAATTTTTCTCTTCTATATTGAGATAAAAATCTTTATAAATGCCAGTTAGGTTGAAGACAGGTGTTATACAATACACTTACTTATGTAAAAACAGGTGGTGCCCTAATTTTCACCAGTACACCTTACACAAAAGTAAAGGGGTTTTCTTGGGGCTGTTTGTCTCTGTGGAAGTTCACAAGGCTTGTGTAGCTCGGAGTAAGGAGGGATTAATGGTTTTAGTCCCCCATCCACTGACATTGTCGGATGAGGTTTAATCTCTGTTTGTTTGCAATATTCCCTACAAAAAGGAATTTTTAAAACTCTTTTATTTTCTAGTTGCATTTTTTAAAAAGCAACTCTATACAATGTTCCTTCATTTTTTATCTTCAACTCCTTCAACTTTCATTAAAGATGAAAGTAAAAATTGTGCATAGGATTATGCTTACCAAACATAACGTCAGTCACATCTACCCTTAATGTTTGGTATGCTGTCAAGTATTACTACTTATCAACACACGATGGCAGTAATAGTCCGTAAAATGATTATTAGTTGATGACTAGTAAGACAAAAGCTCTCATGCTTGTTTTTCTAGTTTTCTAGACCTAGCTACAGACTTTGCTTATGAATCTTCACAGTTACTGAGCTCAGCTCCACAGAAAAATGAGAAAAAAAAAAAAAAAAGAAAAAAGAAAAAGAAAGGAAGGAAAAAAAAAGAAAGAAAGAAAAAGGTGGAAGTTCCTACTCTTTGCTTAATCAAAATGTCCCTCTTTTCCAGATATGGTTTGTGATCTCAAACTCAATGCATAAAGTGACACTCCAGTGATATCCTTAACCATAGTGACTTTTTGGAAAACTTTCTCTGGCTTATCGTCTCTACTCTAGCAGGTTCTGTAGGCATTCTTTACCTCCTGGTGAGCTTGCAGCTCTTTAGGGATCTCCCTAATTCAAAAGAATGATTTCTTTAGCAGCCCATAATAATAATCTCGTATCTATGATCAATTTTGAGTGAGGTATCAAAGCTTCTTGATGGAGAGACATAAAGGTTTCATGTATTGACTAAGGAAGTACAATTTTTTTGTCACCATGTCAAGAAAAAGTCTTTTAGACATGTAAAAGTAGTTTAATATTCACACTGATAAGTTTGGTTTGATTTGATGTCATTACTTCTTTTTGAACACTGACAGCTTGAAACTTTCTGCAGAATGTGTCTGTGTGGATTTCCTTTCAGATGAGCTCTTTGATAGAAACTAGACATTTAACACTAACTCCCTGTAACTTAAAATAGTTGCACAGTGTTAAACGGTTGAAATTCTCGTGTTTCTCCCAAGCTGAACCAGACTGGTCTTGTGGCTGAAGGCACATTTTCACTGATCAATGAGACAACCCTGTATCCTCCCAGCTCCAGAAGCTAGCAGCAGAAATATCTCTATCTCTGTAAAAGCCTAGTTTGACAGTATTTACTGAGGAGCACTGTGAAACCACATCTACACTCTTTCAGATACCTGATGTCCACCCAGTGTTGTTCAGTCCCCCAGGCCAAGAAATTACTTACAAATTATTAATTCCTCCTGCAACAGTCCCAGCAGATGGTCTCAAACATGCCAACCACACAAATGTTGCACTGAACCGTCTATACAATGTAACAGCAATCTTGTTCTTTTGAAACCAGCGCTGGATTTACTTTTGCAATTTACTAACAGAGCTTTTCTAGTAGTGTGGACTTCCTAGCAGAAAGGGACTTGCGGAAATTACCTCTGAAGGGACAGGGCTCTGCTATATGTCCAGGGGTGGTGGAAAACACCTGCAGATTGGCCTGTACATGATTCAAGGATTTAACCTTGTGCTAACCTCTGAACTATTTTCTGAAGTGGGAAGGTCACCAACTGTCTCATGCTATAAGGGTAGTGTAAGGTCTGGTCAGCTAAGGAATTCAGAGCAGAACGTGTTTTCAGACTGTGGATTCAGAATATGTGGGTACACCAAAACCTACAACCTGTAAAACAGGATGAGGCAAACCTGAAGACTTGGTGCCACACTCACTGTGTCGTAGTAACTGTCTGGAGGGAGCTGCAGTTGTTTTGGTTTTGTTCCATGGCACTAAAGTCCTGCAGCTTGAAAGGCATCAGACAGTTCACTTAGTCTCCCACTCTGGAGCCAGCAAATCAAACACTGCAGGTGTTTTCTGCAAGCATCCATTCTGTGTTACGAGAGTAGAATAGTGCACAAAAGGTCAAGGACGACAGATGAGGGACTGAATTCAGCAAAGCACAGCCAATTTCCTCAAAGAGGGCTTGGTGGGAACCACCATTTCTTTGTTTGGTTGGTTTTTTAAAATTCATTTATCTTGTATTCAGTTTTTTATTTTTAATAGACTTTACAGGTTCTTGCCCCAATATTCAGCATTTGGCAAAGAGAACTATCTGCAAGTCTACCACCTCTTATTTGTCACTTATGTACTTATTTGTCACTTACGTACTTACACTCTGCATACAACGTATAAATATGTTTTTTAGTCTGTAGGGTAGAGAATTTAAATTAAAGCAGTACACCTGTCTTCCTGTGTTGTTAATGTACCCTTTTGTATCCCATGAATCAATCTTGAAGCATTTATTTGATGTTAGGGTGATCTAAGTCTGGGTTTGCTCCTAAAAATTCTGCTGAGAATCAACTGCCGAGAGACATTTTTGCATTTTCAACTTCAGAGAAATAAGATTCTCTCCCTTCATTGTTTCCTTCTGGCTTCCTTATTTTTTTAAACCCACCCACCTGGGCACAAACCCTCTTACCTACTATGAGTTTTCTATTTTATTGCCTGAAACTTGGGGTTAGCCTTCTTTTTCATAAGTGAGAACCTTGAAATAATTACAGAAACTCATGCAAACATCATTTTTAAATGCAACTAAATAAGTGAGGATACTGTTCTTGCAGATGTCAATAATATGAATGATGAAAGGTAGTAAACTCAGTAGCAGACAACAGAAGAGATTACTACTTTTGCATTATCATGCACTCATAATATAAAGGTGATGACAACTGATATTCTATATGCATAATGAATAAAATTGACAATGTAGTGAGTGTGCTTGGCCTTGTGAACTTACACTTGTTTGTTTTCCCTAGGAAGCACAGATTATAGTATGAGCACAGGACTAGGTAGTTTCTAATGCTTTTTTTTTTTTTTTTTTTTCATTACACAGTTTTTTTCAAGGCTCTTAGTTCTGGTTTTATCTCTCTTTTGCTAAAATCAATCAGGTTCATGCACATTTACTTTGTGGAAGTAGTGTGAAAATAACTCAAGTAGAAAATTTCTAAAGGCTTTTCTCTCACACAAGGCAGTGGAAAATGACAGCTAAACTAGGGCTCATGGCTTTGATAATAACCCCTGGGGGTCTTTACAGTCATTGGAAACAGAAGTCAGTAAGAATAGAGTTGTCTATTTTCTGCATCTCAAGAGCTCTTTTTATTTCCTCTGTAGGCCAGGCATGACATTTCTGACCAAAGGAGTTTTTGTCTGTTTCTCCTTTGTAGCAGTTTTGGTACAACTTCTTCTGGTGAAATTGCACATTGTCTCACACTTTCACAGTTAGAGAAGTCAGAACATTTCTTTTCCCTAACACAGGCATATGCTTGGCATGCACCTGAATAGGGAAGCTGCAAGACTGCTTGAAAGACAAGCCCAGGCTTCGACTTTATGTTTGGCAGTGCTGCTGTAGGATACTGAACTGCAGAGGGAGACAAGCTAAGGCTCAGGCACAGAAAAGTAACAGAGCAGGTAGCACACACACTCTGAACACTTCTCCCAAACCTCTCCCGTGCTGAAACCTCTCCTAATCCTCTGAAGGATGGAATTCAGTAGCAGGCTTCAGGTGAAGCAGGTGTGCGCCTGAGCATCACAGTTGAGTTTCATGAGACTTGTTCTGCTTTGTAATGTGTAACAAAGACTGAAGTTCAGAAAAAACACACAAAAAGAAAAACATGTACACAGAAACTGTGAACTACCTGGCTAGATTTCTGCAACTGGATAAGGTTGGAATTAAGTTAGTATAGCTGGCCACTGTACAAGGGATGGAACTCTGGTTTGTGGTTTTGGAGGCTTCCTCCAAGGCAGAGTTTAGAGACATTATATCCCATTTAGTATTTCTTGACTTCTGTAGTACAATACTTGATTTTTATCTACCACAGAAATTTCTTCTTTTTCTGGCATATCCTTTCCTCGCTGTCCTTGATCCGAGAGTAGCCTGCAAAACAGCCTTCAAATTGCAGGTACACACCACAGAACATGCTTGGGGGCCAGGTATCTGAACACCCACATTTCTTTGTATGTTCCTTGGTCCCCCTCAGTGCTTGCATTTTTATCTTTCCCAGAGCACATGTGCTCCACTGGGAGCACAAAGAGCTAATGATGGTATGAGGGGTAAAGTGTAAATGGAAAGGACGGGGTAGAATTTCTTTAACATAAAAATAAATGCAGCTAGAATCTAAAACTCTGGAATTTGCTGCTCCCTCTCCAGCTTTCATCAGGATGAAAACCTTTCAGAGACAGTACCCGCTATCTGAAACACAGTGCAACACATTGACAGAGATTTAAAAGTAAACAACCACCTAATAGAACAAGTCATGTTTTTTTTTCTCCTCAATATTAGTTTTATTTAATTGAAAAAAAAAATAATCTGATGGTTTGTGTATAGATTGACAGAATAGGGAAATTGAGTCTCAAAGGTGCAGGTGAAATGGCTCTAGAACAAAGCAGTGTAGATTCTGTGTATTTAAGGATGCATCGCACATCCACCCTTTGACCACTAAACATAGTCCTGTACATTCAAATTTTAGGCCTGAAATGACATCTGTATCTCTGAAGGGATTTTTTTTAAATCATTGACCTTTCGGTTACTGTTACAGAGAAGAGAGATGAAAGATAGAAGAAAAATATTGTCTTGGCTCTAAAAGCGTGTATCTAAGCACAACTCATATCATTTGAAGCACAACTCATATCATTGCTAAAATGAAGATAGCTGCTGTTTGTTCTGCGTAAGTGTCTAAAACCAAAGAAAGTTATTTCAAACACAAGTGAAGGGTCCAGCTGTTGTGTTTGGTTTGGAATTCTTTTGCCTATCTAGATTTCAAGTAAGACTGTCAAGTTGGTAGAGGTATGTTTATAAAGGCACAGTCGTTGCAGCCTGCTGTATTTCTTTACCTCTGATTTTAGCCTGCCTAAGGTGGTTATGTAGAAACTTGCTATCTATGTTCCCAGTGGGTTCTCTTCCAGAAAGTGATGGTGAGGGTGAAGAATGTGGTCTCTATGAACAGTTTCCATTGCTGGCCCAACAGAAATTTAGCAAGTCAGCTGCATTTACATTTTAAATGAGCATGTATGTTCAGTTAGATGAAAGGGAGCTTTGATATTAAACAAATATCGACTTGTGTAAGTGGAAGGATTTGTTAAATTTTATGGGGATTTTTTTGGCTGAAGTCTTTCATCAAACCTTTATCACTGAAGATATAGAGGTGTTATTTGCTGCTTGTTACTGCAGAATAAAATGAACAAGTGCCTATGTTGTGCCTAGTAGATCCTTTCTGGGGGATTTCTCCCTAAAAAGTATATATTAAAGCTCCCCAACAAAAAGAGGAGAGTTAGTCAAACTATAAAAAGGGAGGGCAATTCCCTAATCTTTATCTGGTAAAGCGTTTAAACAGTGAAGCAGAAAAACTCAGTGAAATTGTTTCAAATAACTGGAACCTCAGCCATGGGTCCATAAGGATATTTGTGACTAAGGTCTCCAAATTCTGATTTTTAGTATATTGAAATGCAATATTTTGTGTGACTCCTAAATATGTCAAGGGGAGTTTTTTCCACTTCCTTTGCAGAATAGAGTTCAGTATTTCTCAAATGGGCTATTTTACATGAGATTTTTATTAGGCATATAATCTGGCAGGCAAGTTTATCAAAGATATGGAAGACAGTTTGGGGCCTAATCAGCATTACAAAGACGAATTGTTACCACAAAGTATAAATACATAGTTTATGTGCTTTTGTGGGGAAATCTGATACAAGATTAATCTCTATATTCCATTATAGATTCAAGGAAAGATTTGGTTTGCTAAAGAAAACATGATTTTTTGGAATACTGCTAGTACTTTTCCAAAATGCAGGGATGTTTAAGGAAGGAAACAAAAAAATGGATTTGTCTCCTAATGAAAAATATTTAATTAAATGAAAGGGAGATAAATATTCAATTGTGTACACATAGTTAATTTTTACTTCTTTATTTACTGTGTTATAGTAGATTTTAATATATAAAATTATTTAACTTTAGAATTCATACATTACTTCTTAATAATTCAGAATAAAATTTTTCATTTACATTAATCTTTTATTGCCTTCAGTACACTTTTTGTAGTTAAATATTTTTTATACTGTTGCTATACAACTTATAGTTGGGTAGATAATGGAGTTACTTGTTAACATTTCAGATTATTCTTTGTACCTCAGTAATCAATTTCATTATTAATGGAAATATTTCCCGTATTAGCAAGATTTGAAAAAAAAATACATCTTGTGTAGTGTAGCAGTGAGTTAAATTTGTCTTTAAAGATTCTTTTAGTGTATGAGAGTATTGTCTTCTGTCAAAGCTTAGATGAGGTTACCAACTGGCAAACGGGGTAGACACATGTATGCATAAGGTGTTTTGCTCAGGTTGATGGGATTACCATCCAGTCTGATGTCTTCAAGAGCCCTACGTACATAATTAAAATCTTTCATTCTGCAAAAAGTGTCTTCGTGCATCTCTTGAATGTTGTTGTTCTAAAAAAAAAAAAAATTTCTATGAGAACAGTTGCTTGAAAGCAATTTTTTACTCTTCAAAAAATGAAGAACAATTTATGAATGCATTTGCAGTGCTTAGAGAGATACTTCCTTGAACCCAGGAGGCCAGATTGTGGGTGCAGGTCATCTCCTGCAAGAGAAATCTCCCAGGCAGTGGAAAAAATTTCTTGGCCAGTACAAAGCTTCAGAACTGAGTAACTCAGACCATGTAGCAGAGACATGCTACAGGTTTTGCAGGAGGGGCCCAGTAGAAGTATAGGGCACTTTAATTTCCAGAATCATGTTGAAGAGCCTTATTAACCCAAATTGAACCAGCACAGGGCCGTCCAAAAATCATAGAACCATACTTATCATCCTGCCATCTTGATATACAACCTGCAAAGGCATAAATCTTCAATTTGATCTGTGACAAATTTCTTTCCCCCAAGCCCTCTCACATGAACTTAGACCACATCTGTATATATACAGAGAAAATTGAATGCTTTAGGTTTTATTCCTTTGATTTAAATCCATCTTATATTCCTTATGTTCACTGAGCTTTTGTTCTTGAAATGAACTATTTTTAACAATGAACTGCTAGAATATAATATTGTCTGGAAATTGAGACTAAAAAAGTCATCTCCTAAAATGAGGTTTGTTTGAAAATTCTTCTATTCTCCATTCCTTTGCTAGTCAGAAATTGGTGTGGAAAAAGTCCAGCTCACTAGTTTTGGTCTGTAGCACTCAGCACTGAATATTTACTTTACAGTTACAGGCAAGTGAAAAAAATAGTCAGCTAGCAAGCAGGATATTTCTATAGATTTATTTATTGATAGATAGATATCAAATTATGTATGGTACGTCAGCCTATTTATTCAAAAGTATTATTACCTTTGAATATTATTAATACCTTTGAATAAAGGTATTATGTAATAAATAAAAACATCTGATAATCAAAACTGGGATTGGTACAAGAAGGAATAAAGTGAAAGAAGAAGAGATGGAAAAGGTTAAAAGGAAGAATTCAGAAAAAAAAAGTTTAAGTAAAAGCAAATACAAAAGAATTATTACAGAAAGATGGTGGATGGGATGTTCCAACGCAGTAAAATGGAAAAGTTTGTCTGAAAAACTGTTAGCAACTGGAAATGATCTTTATTAAGAGAATGAAATACTACTGGATATAGATGTAAAGCAACTTCCTAGGGATATCTAAAACTATTCCTGCCAGAAGATTTGTATGAGAAGTGTGAAGGATTTTTGTCTTTGAATTCTCTTAGACTAATGTTGTTCTTGACAGCTGTGAAACTAACTTTAATCTGTATTAGCAATAAATGTAGAATTTTATGCTTGAAAAATACCGTATTACACATTCTAATAATTAAAGCTTAGCTGAGCTAAATTTTATGACTCAAATACTGCATTCAAGAATTATTTGTATGTTTCCAATATCTTGTTTAGTCAAATAAGTACACTTTTGTATAAAGAGAAGAAACAAAGGAAGAAAATAATTACCCTTTCCAATTTTACTTACTATTTGGACACGATATATAGAGACATTACTTTTGTGGCCTACCTGAAGATGAAGAGCTTGGAGGCTTTCAGGGAGTGGCAATGGAATATGATCCAAATTATTGTCAGTGATGTAAAGATGCTGCAGTTCATGCAGATCCTAGAGGATGAAGGGAAAAGTTGGGAGAAAAATATACACGCTTTTGAAAACCTCTAGCAAGTAGCTTTGACATCTATCACTTCAATGAGTACTGCTGGATAACAGCACATTTTGTTTCAGCATGATACAGTTCAAAACATCAGAAATTCAAAGACAGTCATGAACTTTCATTTTCACAGGCTGAGAAGTGTTGCTGTTGAAGATTAGGTATTTGGATTAAAATGAAGGAAAAAAATATCTTTGAAATGTTTAGAAAATCAATAATTAGAAATGTAATTTCATATTGTTCTAAAGTGAAAATGCTGTCTCTCCCAGACATTATGCAGAATGGTTTCCTATTCTGTCTGGTTTTTTGCTTTTGTGGCAAGCTTACTCAATTTTGCAGCAGTGTATTGGTGTTGCAGCAAATTAGAATGCATAAGAAATGCCTGAGTTAAAAATAAATTTCTCATTCTGTTTGAAAAGCTCAATAATTTTCTCCCTTGATTTAGTGGAAGAAGCAGGTTCATCTGGTAATTATAACAATAGTAAAATATAAATTTGTCTGTGTCAATAAAGCTCAGCAGAATGTTGTCATTTTGCCCTCTTTTAACACACACATTACCATGGCATATAACTGCTTTTTTTGAGCACAGTGTCCTATTTTAACTCTTACTAACACAACTCTAAGATATATCTTAGATATCATAAGGTGAAGGTTCTTGGCAAACATGGAAGATAAAAGCTGAGACTCCTTCTTGTGGCTAAAATCAGGTGAATGCAGAACAAAAGGATGCTAACCCAGAGTCTGAATTTGAAGGACTGATTTTTGCCCATAATTCCTATTCACAACACCTGCCTTATGTTGGTCTAGGAGAAAATATCTGGTTCAGTAACTGCTGTTGGTTGCTTCATTAAGAACCTGTCTTCCAAAGGAGGAACACAGAGGTGGCTGGTTGCAACTTCCTTTTTAGATGAAATTGAATAGTGCATATCAGCCAGGTCTAATATATGAAGCTAGCCTATATTCCATAACAACTTCAGATTTCACGTGCAGTACAAGCACATAAAAACAGTACAAGGCTGTTTTTAGCCAGCAAAATTCCTGAGGAATGATGATCACTCAGAGATTCCAACTCTCCTGCTTTTCAAGGTGGAAATAAGACATATACATTAAGGAATATTTTTGCAAGTTCTCATGTAGATATATGGCAGGGTAAGTTGGATGCAGCAGCATCCATAGCTTTGTTCTTCCCTCTTGCCTACTTGCAAGGCAACATCAAGCAGATTTCTGGAGTCTTACTAGTCATGTGTGTAGTTGGTTCATAGAAACACACATAGCGTTCCATTGCAGGTCTTTGTAAAGAAGAAGAAAAAGGGTTCTCATGTCCAGCTGATAGTGCTTATACATCTTGCTCCATCTTTATAGATTATGCAGCAGCCAGCAGAGTCATGGTGCCTATAGTCTTAACAGTTTTAGTACTGCAGAGGGACACATACTTGTTTTGACCACATCCTTTGGAGAGAGGAAGAAAAGATTTTCCCATCAAATCCAGCCTTACCTTAAATGCCTCGTTACGTATTCCTTTGCGACCGAGCCTGTTCTTACTAACATCGATGAATGTTAAGGTAGGTGGTAACTCAGGGAGTTGCCTTATCCTATTGTCCCGGAGCACCAGCTCCTCAAGTTGGGGCAGTCTCCGGAAGGCATCTTCATGGATCTCAGATATAAAGTTTGCAGTCAAATCAATCCTCTTTAAATTGTCTGGCAGAGAAATAAGATACAACAAGCATATAAGGATGTATTTCCTGAAAGTTTGAAAAAAGAAAAAGGCAAATGGGTTATTTAAATTACAGGTTAAATGTCTTGAATCAGATCCATTCCTGACCCACTATGTGACAGCTCTCTCTTTATGTATATAATGCAATAATCCATATTTGAATAATTCTCCTGAGGAAGGGGGCCAACATTTCCTTTTCATCCTGTTTAGAATTTCCTGTGTCATTCTTCATACATCTTTCAGTAAAAGATTTTAAAGTAAATTATTTTAAAATTTCTGTATGTTCTGGGAATCTTTTAAATGGTTATCTTTTTGGAAAAATAAATAAAAATAAAGGGAAATAAACATCTTCTCTACCACCTTGTTCCACATTACTTTACATGTTCCTATGTGTGAGAAATTCGATATATTGATTTTTATCTAAAATACAGTTTTTACACTTAAAAAAAAGACCACAATTTATTTTTGACAAAAAATAATAATGCCTAGATACCAGTGCATTAATATACATTAATTTCAAATGTATTATTCTCTAGCTTACTCCTATTTTCCACCCAGCATGTTTTTGATGGTTATTTTATTTTATTATTTCATTCTTATCAGTATATTTTGACCTAAATAAATTTTCTCTCTTCTTAGTATTTATTCTCATTGGGTTTTTTATATCAATTTTATTCCTTCCCAAACTTCATGTCGGTTTGCACAAGACAAACCCTTATAGATTTCTTTCATAAAAGGATATTTACATTCCCCTGAATTATTGTAGTAGTCTCTTTTGGCACTGATTCCACACTTCTTATGAAATCAATAAGCATTATTTACACAAAATTAGGTCTAAAACAAAACCAAAAGAATTTGCCACAAATGGTTTTGGATTAACAGTTTTCACTTACTGAAGATTTCCCTAGATAATTCTGGTTTAAAGCTACAACGTAAAGGTCGTGAAATTCCTTTCATACAAATAGACTTTGCAAATATTTGAAGGTATGTCTACCTGAGAACTTGTTTTGTTTAGAAAACAGTACTTTCCACTATGCAACAAATGTTTCATTAGGTTTGGGTTTTTTTCTACCTTTTCCAAAGCTGGTTACAAATATCAGAAAAAAAGACAGATGAACATTGTAATTTCTAATAATTCAAAACTTTGTAAAACAATCTGCATTTACATTCAAACGTAACAAACCACTTTTCCATATATGCATTTATGTGTATAATCCTACAGTCATCAAACATTACATAAAGTAAATCACTATGTTTTAGGTTAGGATGAGCCAGAAATTATAGACATTAAAGCTAATTGCAACATTATTTCTATCCATACTTAAATTAGCAAAGTCATTTCTGTTGATCTTCCTGATTCTGTTGTAGCGTGAGTAGAAATACGTGGTTTTCATAGGTAATGGTGGAATAGCATCAAGCTCATGATCATCACAGTAGACTGTGGTCCCTAAACATGTACACAAGAGGCAGGTGGGAAGACCTATGAAAGAATTTAAAAGAAAACAGTGTGTTACCAAAAAATGTTCAAAAATTGTAATTACTACAATGAAAAAAGCACATAATGATAAGATCTTGATGATGATAAAGTTCACTCCCATCCTGTTTTGATTAGCACATCATATAATTTCAACAAGTGATGAAATTCTGTTTAAAACTATTTTTTCTTCTGTGCCTAATAGGAGGTCATTTAACTTGTTCTGATACAGTGTTTCTCAGACTACAGCAGCCAACCAAGGATCAATTTCCCCCTAAGCTGGCAAGTGTGCACTTCCAACTAGATGGAGAAATGAGTTGGTCACTGAAGCTTCTTGTTAAGGTTTTCTAAATTTGGTTCTGTGAATAGTAATTCTGAATAATTTGTAGGGAGATTAATATTTTCCTAGCGAGCTATGGAGAAGAACCTCAATTTCCTCACATGTTGTTTAATTATGTTTTTTGATTCAGAACTTCAGCATAATGAAAAATTTCTCTGTCAATCTGACTTAAGGTAAGTTGGAGCCCATGTTAACAGAACATTTGGTTACCACCAGCAGTTCATGGAAATAAAAAATTAGGCCATTTCGTCTCAGTCATAAAACTGCATGAATAGCCTGAATTCAGAAGTTCCTTTTGATGATACTGTTCAAGTTTGGTGAGAATTTTGACACTACCTGGTTTGTCTGGATGTAATTTTCAGTAGGAAAAGTTGTTAGTTGCTATGTGTGTTGGATTTTTGATAGAACTTTTCTTTGATTGTGGGTATAAATCAGGATATCTGTTTCTCATTTTTTAATCCCATAGAAATACTTGTCTGTTCCATGTTTTCTTCCTCCTTGTAGCAGATGGCTACTTTTTGTTCTGGTTAATTTAGAAAATAGTAGCATAATTAATGAGTATGAAAATGCTTTTCTTGTAGATGAGATTTTTCTCTAGATCGGTTGTGGCTACATGGAAGATTTGTCTTTTTAATCCATGCCAATTACTGACAGGCAGCGGTAACTAACTGAAGGGTGGACAATATATGTGGTGTCTTTTCAGAGAAGATTAAAGAATCAGCAGCCAGAGTACTCCTTTATTCAAGAATCTGTACTTGGACATCCAGGAATAACATTTCTGCAGAGATGAGATTCTTTTTATACTCTCCTTAACTTCCTCCACAGGACAGCTGAAATTAGCTACAGGGAGCAAGCCCGACACAGGGGAAAAAATAAAAGGTCACACCTTGAACCATTCCAACAAATCTAAACCTAAATGAATGTTGAGTTCAGGATGGCTGACATTTTTTCAAAATATTGCAACATAGCACAAGGAAGAGAGTTTCCCCTTTTGCCCTAATTTTGATCTTGGAGGAGTGGTATTTGTCACCTATGGCTGGTGCAAACCAAAAAATGACAGAGTAATGGGAAGGATTCAAAAAGATATCAATAAGAAAAATTAACTTGGCTTGATGTTGTCTACTATCCAGTACCAAGCCAAGAATAGCAGCAACATCTGAAAGGAAACTCTGTTACTGAAAGAAAATAAAGTCATAAAATAACTGATGTGATATGTTACAGCCTCGAGCCTCCCGTGCATATCTTCAGTTGATGCAGTAGTTTATTTGCATTCAGTGCTCAAAAATATTGACAGATACAGAACTCATAATATGTAACATTTATGTAGCTCTCAAAATTGAAGGAAGCTGTGTGGTTTTTTCAGAACTCTTCTGGGAAATTCTCATTTCCATTTTTATTTGTTTTGACATCAGTGGGTGTTTTTTTTGTTTGGTTTGTTTTTCTTTTCGTTTTTTTTATGTTGGGGGGGGGGGGGGGGGGTGGGTTTTT
>BJBW01000023.1:93142-133206 GCA_004320125.1 Scolopax mira
CCCCCCCCCCCCCCCCCCCCCCCCCCCCCATTTCATTTGTCTTGTACAGCACTCGTTACAGTGTTGGGCATAATAATACATAGGCTTTTCCTGTTGTATGTTGATAGCCAGGCAGCAAAAAGACTCATCACAGCAGTGGATAACTCTAGTGATCTTCAGCTACAAGAGTTCAGAGTAGCTGCTAACAAATGTCAATTATTAGCATCACAATGTTTGCATGGGAGAGGGACAGAATGTGTTTCAGAATTTTAATTCCCATGTGAGATGCAGAAAGTTCTATCTTTACTATAGTTTGTCTGAACGACTGAAAATCAGCTTCACCCAAAATTTCTAAATAGTTTCCTTCCTTAAGTTTCATAGTTTCTAGTTTTCATGGTCCAAAGTTGTTCAACTTCTTAATTATATTTTTTAAAAATATTTCATTTATTTATAAAAATCATGTAACAAATCACTATATGATAAAATTAGTTGGTAACAATATTGAAATCTAAGTTAATAAAAAGTACTGGTAGCATTTGCCAACCATTAGCAATTTCTTAAGTTGTGTTTAAGTGTTAATAAAATTTTATTTGAAAACTATCTTCATGGGTGCACAGTCATTTTCTTACTGACATAGTGTGGAAAAATTTTGGCTAGGCACCTCTGTGACTTCAAACCATTCAAGATAGGCATGTTTTACATCTCTACAGTAAAAGAGGTACAGAAATTATATACCTCCTCTTCAGAAAGAGAGGCAGACATTCATAAGCAAATAAAGTGGGCTCATAAAGCAAAGCTACAAATGTGAAACTCATAGCTCTTTCCTACTAACCATCTTGAGTTTGGGGTCCAAGAACCCCAGACCCCTGTGCTGAAGATCCATCGATAAATTTTGGAGTTGATGCTTCCTCACCAGATTCTTCTGTCAATGGTGCAGAAGAATAACTCTCTTGAATTATAGCAGGTAGTGCTGTCCCGATCTCTGTCTAAGGAAATCAAGAGGAAATAGGAAACGTTACTGTTCACTTCCACTGGTAGCTGATTCTCTTCCAGTTATTCATATTCTCCCACTAGAGGTCATATATGTTCTGAGGTTTAGTGGTTGAGCTGCATTTTATCTGGTAGCCATAATGAATTGGAATTTACACACATTATGTGTAAATTCATGATGTTCATGAAACTCCAATATGCTCATTCACATTTTATCTCAGTGTTTTAAACTGAGATATGCACACATGCATGCACAGTGTGCACACGTTCATGCACACTGCATGTACTTCACTAGCAAGAACATATAACAACAGAATGCTTTTTCCACATTTAATGAAGTTAAACTAAATTTGTGATAAAAATTGGTATATCCTGTGTGACAAAGGAAAATTTTTTGTGAAGTATGAAAAGGATGCAAGTATTTTGACAATAAAATTGTAAATTGTACCAGTATAAATCCAAATCCAATGTAGCTGTGCAGGGCCTATTAAAAAATATTAACATATTTTAAAAATCTTATTACCTAGGAACTCTGAAGTCTAAGTTCACATACTTCTTGCAAATGTGGTGGCAGTGGTTTTATCAAATTTTTTTTTTACTCTGGTCAGCTTTATTCATCAGTAGCTGCATTATGTAGTACGAAAAATTAAGGGTATAATTAAACAAGTTAGATAAAATCTTGGTTTAGAAAAATCCTATAAACATTCGGAAATTCCTTTCAGGGAAATAGAAACCTTATTTTTTTTCCTCTCCACTCAACATAATTAGTCAAACCAGTGAATTTTATTGTGTTAACTATAATTCTAAAGATATATTCGGTTGATTTTGCTATATGACAACTTCAGGATAAAAATGAAGACATAGCAATTTTCTTACATCATTAAACCCCTCATAAAAATAGTAGGGCAGACTTGCCAGGATTGTTGCAGAGGGTGTTACATTTGCAAAGAGACAGAGGTAGAGAGGCACAGCGGTGCACTGTAATCACCCAGACACTGAGAACCCATGCAAGTTGTGTGACCTTTGCAAGTTACTTTACCACTGTATCTTGATTTCCATGTGTGTGACAACATAGTTTGACCACCCCAGGGACTCCTTCAGAAGTGCACTTCTTTTTTTTTAAATCCCCGACAATGAATTATTGCCCTTATAGGGTTTTACAGACCTGAGGTTCAGCTTAGAATTTAGTAATACATTCGCTTGCAGGGTACTGCACTCTGTTCTGCAGTAAAGATTCCTTAGCCTGTATCTAAGGAGGCGTGATCAAAAGCAGGAATTTTGTAACAGTGTCTTCATCCCAAGTGTGAAGGAAAAGAACTATTAATTTATGCTTTAGTAAAGATTTTCCTCCGCTGCAGCATTCTAGCACAACACTACCATAAAACTATTGAATCCCGAGGTTCTTTACCTGATCAACCCTCTCATTTTTTTGAGATTTTTTGCTGAATTTTCTGTCCCCATGGAGAACCTATTGTTGAAATCACTCACACAAGTGCTCATAAATTCTAGTAGTAAAATACAGGTAAAAGTAGATTGCATCCAGATGGGACAGGTGGTTAGGATTTTTCAAATTAGGCTTTCTATGTGGGCTATACAAGTTAAAGGAACTAACACACCTGTGATCTGAGTCCCAAGCACAAGCAAAGTATATTCTGATCCCTATTTGAATCTCATAGCTTAACTGTATGATATTTTGCAAGTAGAATTATTTCTGTCTTTTTATTCCTTGATAGGATAGGTTTTAAATAGATTTATGTGAAAAACCTATATACATTTGCATATGTATATTTATATAACCAAAATTTTGGAAGAAAACTCTTTACACTATAGGCTGGATTTTGTGGTGTAGCTCTATACATTACTAGCAGTATCATGCTCCTAGGCTGCCTGAGAGCACCTAAATAACCATATAAAATGTATGTTGCACAGAAATGATTGGTTTAAGTTATATATATTCAAATATTTTGCATCAATTAGTTTCAATGAAGACAGAGAATATGGAAGCAATGAAAAACCAGGAAGCACTCTGAACTTCATGGACTAAGATTTTGACTGCATACTCTTCACGTTCTCTGTATATTTTTTAGTTTTATTCTAGTAAGCCATAGATAATATTACTAAGTAGAGTTTATGGATAAAAATGCCCTGATACAATGCCCTAGGATCATAACTTTGCAAAACATATGGTGATCAAGTGAGCAAAATGAACTTCAGCTGAACTACGACTGAGTAACCTGTCGGTGTAAGTAAGAGTAAGGATGTACCTTGTTGCTTTGTGCAGACAATACACAATGTTCCCATCTGCAGCACTGATGGTAAGACAGCTTAACCAGGAATGGACTTGGGGACAAATCAAAAGAGGACTTTGGGAACAAAGGAAATGGGGCAGATGTTCTCTGAATGGAGGAAGCCTAGAGGGAGAGAAGCATTCCAGACTTTTATTGACCCAAGGTAGTACTGCACTAAAGTGCTTGCACATGAAGTTTACTACTTCACCAGTTTTGTGGAAATGAGATAAGAGTCCCTGTCCTGAACTTTGGAACAAAATCCACAGTGTTTGAGACTTGTTAATGGCTTTGTATGGATCTTTTGTGACAGTTCTACTGAGAATAATGTTCTGCAAAAAAGCATTTTCAAGATACAGTTTGTAAATAGGTTTCAGATCTAAGACAATGTTCCTTTCGTTTGTCATGGCATTTGGGTTATCTACACTGATTGATACTTCTCTGAATATTTGAGAGCATACTTTATGGAACTTGCCAGCTTGGAATTTGTGATTTGTTTTATGCTTTCTCAGGTTTTCTTAGTTGATTAATCACTTGTAGCTGTTGGGTACCAAAGCAGAGGTATTAACTTCTAGTACTTAACTTCTAGACAACAGTACCTAGACTGTTGTCTCTCTTTGATTACAGAATGTTATCTAGTTTTGGAAATGCACAGTTGAAAGCCTCCCCATAGTTTCCTTGCCAATGATCTGGGTTCTACAGAAACTATTCTAAGCATCTAGTTAGTGTTATCTATTCAGTCTCCTGCACCAGTTGTGACTGTCATAAAAAAAAAAAGACAGTTATTACAGTGAATTTAATGATGCTGCCATTTTTACACTGGTAACAGAGTAGGAGTTCACTGATACATGTGTATTACATACCAGACCTGGAGCATGAGCAGTATTTGCTTGCTGTAAATAGGTTGGACTTGAACCAGTAACTTAAAGGTAAAAGTCTGTTTTCCATTATCAGTCCTCTGATCCATGCAGCTTTCTATCTTTTACATATTTGGTAAATCACGCAAGTTTCTAACAAGACAAAGATGTTACTTGAACTGTATAATGTACAGAATGGACCTTTGTCATCCAGATGTTTATTTTTGGCAGCATGCACTTTACTAAAATTCTGAAACAGAAATGATTCTCCATCACTTAATGGTATTATTCTCCATAGGTTTTGGGGTAAGGGGTGTTGGGAGTAGGAAGGAGGTTGTACTTCCTTTGCTACTCTAAGTAATATTCTTTATGAAAAAATCACAAAGCAGGAAGAATATTGTAGAGAAATACAATAATGCACATTTCTCTTTGCTGATAGTTGCAAGTCATAATCAGAATCAGCTTTCCAAGCCAGATTTAATGCATGGTACAGGAAAATACTTAAAGGCAACCACATTACCTACCTTTAGCCATCTAACTATGTGGTTAACAGTTACCCTACTTTGTCTTTGGAATCAATCAAGAAATTTGGAGGATACCAGTGCAGAATAACAGCCACAGAACATGTTGTAAACAGAGTAATATCTTTCGTAAGATTGCATAGAGTATCTACTTTTTTTCTGCCTCCTACATTTATCCAATGTGACTACATTTACAAATGAAGCTTCATGTGGATGGCCGATTTCATGGAATCGTAGAATCATGGAGTCATGGAATTGACAGAGTTGGAAGGGACCTCTAGAGATTATCTAGTCCAACTCTCCTGCTGAATCAGGATTGCCTAGAGCTAGAGCATGTTACTCAGGACTGCATCCAGGTGGATCTTGAAGATCTCCAGAGAAGGGGACTCCACAACTTCCCTGGGCAGCCTGTTCCAGGGCTCTGTCACCCTTACCTGAAAGAAGTTTTTCCTCATATTTGAATGGAACTTCCAATGTTCCAGCTTGAGCCCATTGCCCTTTGTCCGATTGTTGGAAACCACTGAACAGAGTACACCTCCAACATCCTTTAACCTGCCATTTAGATACTTATAAATAGAATGTATTTTATAAAATAAAATAAAAATTTATAAAATAAAAAGTTGAGGTCTCCCCTCAACTTTTGCTTGTCCAGACTAAAGAGTCCCAGCTCCTTGAGCCTTTCCTCTTAAGGGAGGTGTTCCAATCCTTAATCATCTACATTACCCTGCACTGGACTCTCTCCAGTAGTTCCCTGTCCCTCTTGAACTGGGGGGCCCAGAACTGGATGCAGTATTCCAGTTGTGGCCTCACCAGTGTAGAGTAGAGGGGGAGAATGATCTCTCTCGACCTACTGGCCACACTCTTCCCTATGCAGCCCAGGATTCCATGGGCCCTATTGGCAACAAGGGAAGATTTCTGGCACATGGAAAGCGTACTATCTACCAGGATTCCCAGATCCTTCTCCTCAGTAGTGCTTCCCAGAAGATCCATCCCTAATCTGTATTGGTGCCTGGGGTTCTTCCTCACCAGATGCAGGACCCTACAGTTGTCCTTGTTGAACCTCATTAGGTTCTTCCTTGCCCAGCTCTTCAGCCTGTCCAGGTTGTGCTGGATCGCAGCACAGCCCTCTGGAGTGTCAGCCAGCCCTCACAATTTAGTATCATCAGCAAACTTGCTGAAGATACACTCTGTCCATTGTCCAGGTCATTGATGAATATGAGCCCATTGCCCCTTGTCCTATCGCTGGAAACAACTGAAAAGAGTCCAGCTCTTTTCAGCTACATACTACTGGGCCTACTATTGACCCCTGAGGGACACCACTGGTCACAGGCCTACAGTTTGACACTGCTCCATTAATTAGAACCCTCTGAGTCCCGTCACACAACCAGGACTCAATCCACCTCACTGCCCTCTCATCTATCCCACACTGCCTTAATTTTCTAATGAGGATGTTATGGGAGACAGTGTCAAAAGCCTTGCTGAAGTCAAGGTAGATGACATCTGCTGCTCTCCCTTCATCTAACCAACCAATTACAATTTCATAGAAGGCTATCGGATTGGTTTAACATGATTTACCCTTGGTAAATCCATGTTGACTAATACCAATAACTTCTTGATCTTCAATGTACTTGGAGATGACGTCCAGCATGAGCCTCTCCATTATTTCCCCCAGATAGAGGTGAAACTAACTGGCCTGTAGTTCCATGGGTCCTTCTTCTTGCTCTTTTTGTGGACTGGTGTGATATTTGCCTTCCTCCAGTCCTCAGGCACTTCTCTTCTCCAAGATATCTCAAAAATGATAAAGTGGCTTAGCAATAACATCCACCAGTTCTCTCAGCACTCGTGGGTTCATCCCATCAGGGCCCATTTTTTTAGAGACATTTTCAGACCAAGAAGTCAAGAGCATAGAAATCTGAACATACCAATGAGTGATAAGATACAACTGGTGAAAGTCAACTCATAACTTTACTTATTGATAGACTAGGGGTCTTGCCTATGCTATGTCCTTTCACAACAGAGAATGAGACAAAACTTCTGAAAAGTAGCTCCGACCACTGACAACACAGGCTTCTTTTAGGATGGGCTCTTTAGGAATCTATCTCTCACCAGTAGCTGAAAAGCAGATGAGACAAATGAAAAGATTTTTAAGATTAAAAATGTCTCAGAAGCTGAGATGTGAAAATAAAGTAATATGAAAGAATATCTGTGGGCTAGGAGCCAGTAAGGGTGGAACAGAATAGAAATGTAGCTAAGACTAACCTATGTGAGGATTATGAATTTGCATAAACAATGCAAAATAATAAAATACAGAAAATAAATAGATTTAAGGAGTTAAACAGCAATTTCCACATTTTACTTCTGAGGTGGTGTAATTCTGGGGCAGATGTTTTGTCTATTGTTTTCAGTCTTTTAGGAACAAAGTTGATAAATCACACGAAATAAATTCAAATCTACAGAAGAATCTGAAATATGTCCCATTCAGTAATTCGTTTGCTGCAAAAAATGTACTTTAAAACACAAACAAAAGTTCAGAACTTAAAAAGAGACCTCATAAACTTGAAGGGCCAGTTGTACCACACACTGACCCATCAAAAGGAGCTGGTTTCCTCCACAGCTGCTCTGAAACTACCAAAGGCTTACATGAAAATATCTAATTATGGTAGAGGTTTTTGGCTTGCTTTCCTTTCCAAAAGTATCTCATACTTGTTTCTTCTTGAATTTTGCACTTAAGGTCCTATTGTTCTATCTTAAAAAGAAATAGATCTGTGAGCCATTGCATGTTAATGAAATATCTACTTAGATTGAAAATTCTTCAGCTCAGATAAATTGTCATTTTCAATACATAAAGAAGTTGTGTGGAGAAATTAGTGTAATAAAACTCAAGAAGATCTGGGAAAGCAGAAGGTGATATTTGTTTACAAATTTTAAAAGGAAGCTGATTTTACCTACTCTCACTCATTCTCTCAGATTTTACTCATTTTTGTGTTTACGCCGACATATTCCCACAGACCTAAATGTCTGTGCCTGAATGGTCTGGCCAGGATCACTGGTGTTCAACACAAAAAAACAAGGTACAGAAGCTACTGTGTCCTTTTACTGACTCTGGAGTTCTTCTTGACAAACATTGAAAACTAACTCTTGGACTGGTTTCTGTTTCCTTTAAGATTCACCAGCTGTTATGAGACAGTCTTTTCCCTCAGAGTCTTGGATACTCCAGCACCTAAGAATCTTTCACCAGGTTGATGCCCATTGCCTGCTTTTCCTCATTGGGAATGTGATTTCATAGTGGTTAACATGTAAAAGAATGGTATATATTGTAGTCTATAACATTCTTTCCTGTCTGCTGGTGGTAGGATGAAGGGTCTTCACCAAGAAGTCATCTGTGCTGAGATGATATGAGGGTGACTTTAAACCTTTGATTTTAGCGTAAACAATATATTCCTCAGTTTTGCTGCTGGGAAGTGGTTCAATTGGGTACAGTGTCCTTAAATTTCAATGTAGGCCATTATTTTAACCCTTTAAGACTTCTAATGTTTTTAAGTTATTTTGTTGTTTCTGATGGGTCTTGCGTGCACATACATACATAAATTTCCATTCATACTTCAGGCAGATCAACCTTAATATTTAAGTTACAGAGCTCTGGAGTTGGAACCCAGTTGTCTAGAAAGTAATGTCTGTGGTTTCTGCCTTAGAAAATATAGGTAGACTGAGGTTCTTATAATTAGTGGTGGAAAGAGTAGTCCTTTTAGCACCTTGACCACAGAATATCCTACAGCTTCTTGTCTCAAAAAAAAGTGTATCTATGTCATGTCTGATTTTAGCTGAGTAAAAACATTTGTGCTGCACAACATTGCTACAGAGATTTAACTTACTAATTCTGTTGACTGAGAATGAAGAAAGTCTATATAAATTGAGCTAATCTGCATTCCCACGAGTAAAAATGAAGTCAGTCTTCAGCACTGTATTTGAGATTTTATTTCTAACATTCTGCTTTGACGGCTACGTAATATCAACGTTAGGCTACAGATGCTTTTCTTTGGAACAGTGCTGAAGTTTTGTAAGACATTAAGTTTCAAAGAGAAATACACCAGTTTTAGAAATCAGAACAGGGCTTTTGCCTTTGCAGTATTATAAGGCACAAAAGGAACTGAAAATTAGTCCCAAGTATTTAACAAAGATTTCCACTAGAGCTCCTGATAATCCAAGCTACAAAGTAGATATACACAGCCAGACAAAACTGGAGATCACTTAGATGACCACAGAAATCTGGTATCTACCAGAAACTTTGTCAGTCCTCAGACCTGTGGTAAGGAGCTGCCTCATTTGGACTTCCAGAGCTCAAGGTAAAGAAAGATTCAGGGTCTGAAGGATATTTCCTCATGCAGTGCAGGCAGACCAGGCATTGCTGGGGCTGAACGTGCTTTTGCCCAGTTCACCAGCCTGGATTTTCCTAAATGTGCTATGATTGTTTTGTGTCCAAACTACAACCAAACAGTTTTAAAAACATGAACAAAATACCCGGATTTACTTAACTTCAGACATTGAATTTAAGGGTCTTATTTAGTAGTTTAGTCTCCTTGCATTCCTGGTGCAGACAGTAGAACTTCCTGAGGGTGGATCAGCACACATAAATTTTGAATCAGCTTCCTGAGGTGCCTGTCTATCTTGATTTGGCTGTAAAGGAGACCATATAGAGGCAACTATATTTTTTACTGGACATCAGGTCTGGTCTTCCTCTCATTTCTACAGCTTGTAGTGCAAAGACATTTAATCCTATATGATCCAATCCAGACCATGAATGTAGTCTGAACAGCAGCTATACAGGTATAGTGCTCTCAAACTGATGTATCTTCATAACTAGATAAGTTCTTAATATTTAGGTTTGTCTTCGCAAAGTTATGCTATATAGAAATGTTCTCTCAGTGTAAGATAAAAAACATTTAGTTGCAGGTCCAGGACATGAGTATTGTGCACAGAAGAAAGTACTGAGGACAGGGCCATGCGTATGGTTTATTTCCTGCCATTGAGAGGAACATTCTGCATCATAGTAAAAGGCACTGTTGCACAATTCTGAAAAATAAGGAACATGGATATAAAAAAAGGAATAATAATAATAATGGGACATTTCTGCATATTAAGTGTTTGTACTTCCTATTTTTTCTTCAACTTGTGGTCTGAACTCTATATCCAGGATCATTAGCTGCAGCTATTTTATCCGCAGCTACTATTTCTCCTTCTATTAATAAGAGCTAAGTTGGGAGTGAAAGATAAAAAGCAAAAATTGGAAGCTGTGGATATTAAGTTTTTGTACTTCCTACTTTTTTTCAACTTCTGGTCTGAACTCTATGTCCAGAATCAATAGCTGCAACTATTGTATCCACAGCTACTACTTCTCCTTCTATTAATAAGTCATGAGTAGAAGATAAAAAGCAGAAATTAGAAGCTGGTTCAAGCTTATATCTCGCCTAAAAAAAAACAGAGCCAAAACCATTCTTGAGAGACAACATTCAAAGTAAATTCTCAAGCCTCAGATTTCTGTGATGTCACAATAGGGACTGTGTTGCTATGAAATATTTACAATTACTGCAGTACCATTTCTGTACTATTTTTTTTTCTTAAAAAAAAAAGAAATGGTACAAGTCATTAAAAATGAGAGTTATGCGATACTGGTGGACAGTCCACCACGTCTTTCACCATCTGTCAAGATATTAGGCTGCATTGAGGAATCTAGGGATAGAAACTCAGTGAAGTTTTGCTTAGCTAACTCTATTGATACATGCTTGGTATGTGTGCAGTTAAGGATTCAGGCAGAAATTTCACCAGGGATTTAGAGTTGTGCAAGTTTCAAAGAATTTACTGAGCTATCTCTCTAACACTTAAAGCTGTTTGTGTAGGGAATGAGGCATTCCTGCACCTAAGTAATTCAGAAAAACTGTTCTGCTAAATTTGCATAACTGTTTTACTCCATTTCACTTCAGATAAAAACAAAGACGATGATTCTCCATTCATCCAAGAAGCAAGAGAGCTGAGACATAAATTGCTAGCTTAATGAGGCTGGCACCCCAATAACTTCTGTTCCAAAAGACATCTTGATCGTCAAATGGGCTCCAGAGGAGAGTTTGGATAAGATGTTGAAACAATGCCAAAATATATCCAAAGAAGTAAAACTCATGGCAGGAGGAGAATGTCCAAAAGAAACATGATTATGTAGCCTAATATGAAAGGAACTGAGACCTGGGAGCTTTTTCAAAGGATTATTAATGTCCCATACATTAAAAAAAATTAAACATGAATAAAGACAAAAATGACTCAGAGCAGACTCAGAGTAGAAAAACAACATTCCCAGCTCTGAGTTGTGTACCAAACCACGCTCTGGATTCTGCTCTGATTGTCTCTAAAATGATTCTTACCTTAAAGGATTGTTAAATGGGATAGAAATGTGCATGTTATTTAACTTGACAGTTGCCAGAAAAAGTATATAGCTATAGGTACAATTAGGAATTTGAGTTAATTTTCTAAAATATCTGTATCCTTATTTCATATCCCACATCCATAGGAATGATGAAAACTGGAAGTCTGGGGAAAAAAAATTAAGTCACTAGGGAAATTGAGGTAGCCAGCATCTACTATAAAAGACCTATGTAATCTCACTGTGGAATTTCAACTGTCACATCTTTCACAAGAATTTCAAACATTGTGAAAGTTACTCTTAAGCAATGAGCCCTAGATGGACCAATTTAGGTATTTTCAACAACTATTTAGGAAATCTCACACAGTTTGAGGCAAGAGGAAGGAAGTAGTTAACCAGTTCAGATAAGGTACTAATAACTAATAGCATGCCTCATATCGATTTTAGGTGCTTAGGAATGTTTTAGCCAGTACACTTAGTCTTTATGGCATTTCAGATAGCTAAGTGGGTGAGACAAACCCTTCTTGGATTGTACTAGAATTTAAGGAATAACATGCAATTTCAAATTCTTAATTTTTGTCTTGCATTTGGTTTTGCTATATGACAAAATAGTTTAAACATCACTCAGGTATTTCATAAATGCTTTTTAATCCACACAAATGTTTCCCTTTTGTGAAGACATCTGTGCAGAAGCATATAGAATCAGTTGTGAACAGCCAGGTGAATGTAAGAGCTGTAGTCAAAGCTTTTCTAAAAAAGTAGAAAATTTCCTATTTGGGGATAAAGCTTAAAATAGTAAATTTAATGATCTTATCAACTATTTAGCTATCTGACTTGTACATTACTTGTACAAGCTCCTAAGTTTTTTACAAGTGTATATGACGTGTTCTGAAAAGTCATTGCATATCCACCTGTTTAATCAGATACCTGCCACAAAGATAGAAATAGCAGTGTAAGCCTCCCTCAAGTGCATAATGGCAAGTGGGAGCTCTTGCACAAGTAAGACCCATTTCATTCAAGTTATGACAACAGCATAGATGCTTTGTATGTATGCGCGCATTAGCGTAAGTGAACATCTGTGCTCAGACTCAAGTTCTGAGCTTTGTCCAGGCACCTGAATAACCCACTTCCATCTTGATTCAAAGTGAACAAGATAATGTGGGATCAAATATTAGGCTTTCACAGTGCTCGTCTCTGATTATTTTACTCACACCCAGACCAATCTGTATTAAACTCCCTTGTTTTGCTGCTTGTTCAGAGCCGGGATAGCTCCATCACTTCTCAGACTCACTGATAGCCTATCTTATTGATGAAAATATTTTCCTGATGCTCCTGTATCCTCACTTCTTATTTATCTAACATAATTTTCCTACCTGAAGGAAAATTGGCTGGTAATGTTTTACAGGCACTGTAATCAAAAATTTGCAATGTGATTTTGTTAGGCATTAATAGCCAATGTACGTAGGAATCTCTTTCCACAATTTGTTTTTCTCACACACTATCCAAACAAAGCTTTAGTTTCAAAGAGTAAAAAACTCTGAGCCTTCTGTTTTACCAGTGAGAAGCTTAAACAAGAATGTCTTTGACAGCCTGACTTGATTTTATCCACTTTAAAGAAGGAAATCTGTCTTTGTACATGTTTGCAAAGCAGCTGGAACAATGAAGACCCAGTCTTGACTGGAGCCACTGGACCCTATCTTGATATAAATATTCATTGAAAATAATAGTGAAACTTTCTGTGGAGAAAAAGGGGTGATACAGCAGCTCATGTTTATACTATTGTAACTGTCAGTTTCAGAAGAGAAATCCAAGACAAAGCTTGCACACTACCTCACTGTGACAGTCTTTTGCAGTCTCTTTCTCCTTTAGGACCTTGGAATTTCTTCGTTAGTAATAAGTTTTTCTTTTACATTGCCTTTTTTTACCATTATCTGTGAAAGAGTTCTCTCTAAAATCTCAGTACATATTTTGTTTCTCAGTGATATATTGCTTAAATTTTGTTTTTAAGTAACAATTTGCCTTTGGATGCAAAGGTTTAGCTAGATTTTCCATGTCTTAGAACCTGGGAACTCGGAAACCACAGATTTTGCAGCCCAGATTTGACCCATCTAATACATAACAATGCATAGCTTTGACTGAGGATTCAATACAATTCTCCCGAGTAATTCACAGATACAAGTATTTTCCCCATGCAAAAACTTTGCATTAAAAAATGTTTTCCAGGTACACAGATTGAATACAATGAAAAGAATGCAAGAAATGAAACAGATCTGCTGGTGCTTGCAGGCAATGCTAGATATCCCCTGATTTCCATTCTTAACTTTTCCAAACTTTAAATTTAGTCTAAAATCTACGAAAAAAAAATTGTCAGATTTCAAGTGGAAAAATATCAACAGCCATTATCTAGATAAAATGCCCTCAGAAAAACATTTGCAAGCCAATGAAGTGTGTGTGTGTTATACACAGATACACTTTCTTTTTGGAACACATACTTCACAAGGAAAAATACTTCAAGAATATAAGAAGTAGAAAAGAAGTAATGAATTTGGACTCAGTCACTCTTGATTAACTTTATTAAGCTGAAATTTTGGTGTTAAGCCTGAGGCAGGTGCCTAGGGAGCATCTAAAGTCATTTGAGGAAGATAGGTGTATTTGGTCTGACTGGGATGGACTTAGCTTTCCCCATAGCAGCCCTCATAATGCTTATTTTGTAGTTAGAATGATGTTGATAAGACATCAGTATTTTGGTTACTGTTGACCAGAGCTTGCACAGCATAAGGACTGTCTCTCCAGGTTCTCTCCCTATCCTAAGGCTGGGGCAAGGGGTTGAAAGGGGACACAGGGACATAGATAGGACAACTGACCCAAACTGACCAAAGGGATATTCCATACCATGTGGCATCATGCTAAGCAAAAAAGAGCTATGAGAAAGGTGAAGGTGGGGGGAAGGGGGAGGAAGGGGAAGGAGGCAGGTTTTGTTATTAAGGCTTTTGTCTTCCAAAGCAATTGCTACATACACTGTTTGGACATCACCTGCTGATGGTAAGTAGAGAATAGAACTTTTGGCTTTGCTTTGTTTCTGTCTGCAACCTTAGCTTTTCTTCATTAAACCGCCTGTATGTTGAATAACAACTTTTAACCTTAATTTCTCCCCCTGGTCTCTGAGGAACGGGAGTGAGAAGATAGCTTGATGGGCACCTGGCAGTCAGTCAAGGCCAACCCACCACCATAGATATCCCAAGAGAATGATTCATAGTTGTCTTGGAGAACAGTCTTGGGATGCAACACCTAATTTTAGCGGGATAGAATGAGTGGGAGGAATTCCTCTCTAATTACCTCTAGGTTTTTCTTTACTTCAGTGGTTATGCATTGAATGAGTGATTACAGCACCCCATGGGTAACACTCTGCAAAAACCAAACACATCTCATGTCCTAGAACCAGTCAGTCTCCTGGATCTGCTGAAAATCAGTTGGATGCACAACCTTGGAAAAGTTTGCATTTCTTCAGTGAGTTTAAAAATGTGTTAAACAGAATGGTATGTATTTGCATGTAACTGAATTTTAAAATCTTAAATTGAAAACAGCAGCAACATCAGAAAATGCTACTTAGTTTTTTTCTCCGTTATTTCAGAAGGCTAAACACAGGGTACAGAATTCTCTAAAGAGAAAAGAAGGCCTTAAAAGAGTTAATGAACATATACTAGTCCTAATGAAGGCCTGCTGTTTATCTGGTTCTCTGTGGTATCACTCATCATTTAAGCTATGCATAATAAAAACTAACCTGTGACCTTGGATAAATACTGGTTTTTACACATAGAGCCACTTGTGTTTTTTACATCTTTGCAATAGCAGAATTATGGGGAGGAAAGTCATAACCACGATCAAGAAATCAAATGCATTCTGTTTAAAACTTGAGGGACATCAATAATATTTAGTATCTAAAAGATAACCTGCAAGACTGATGCATCTCTATAAAAGCTGCTTGATTTGTACAGAACTGTCCACTCTGAGCTCTTCTGGGTTTAGGGGAATTGTGAATGCTTAGGTTTCTTTTGGGTGGTACATGGTAAGCAGAATGTAAGCGAAAAACCATTTTGGCTAAACATCTAGGAAAAAGGGGTTCTCACAGGGAGGTCCATCCATATGCAAAGTAACATTCCTTTCAACTGCTATGATGGATGACCTTCACTTCATGAATTTTCAACAGGCTGTCTGAAGAGCTCTGTAGTGGGAGAATATCCTGCTCTGGAAAAGAAGTCTACAAGACAAAATGAAAAGACTTTTTGGACTCTGCTTATTCCATGCTTCCCAAAAGAAAGAAACATGTGATAGGACCTGTGTCATTTCTTGTTGGGTACAGTACTGATCGTCCTGAATTTCCTTTCAGCTGAAAAAGAAATCACAGGGGCCTTACCTTGTCCTTCACTCAGAAGCTTGCAAAGGTGCCACCCTATGCTTCAGTGTCATAGAACCTCACAGGCAGAGCACAGCACAGGGGAGTTCCACCTAACATTCAATGCATTTCTAAGAAATCTGTTTGAATGGGAAAATCTCTGTGGTGAGGCACATACAAAATAACCTCTCTCACTTCTGGGGAGGAAGCCATTTCTGTAGAACTGATAAAAGCTTAATTTTTAAAAGCAAAGAAAGAGAGGAACTGTGATTTATTAGACAACATGAAACAGAGAGAGTGCAAGTATCCAGTGGCTAAAAGTAGGGGTAAAGAAAGCTCATGTGCATGGTATTTAAAGAGCTGTGATTCTGCATGGCACAGGAAAGCAAGCCAAAGGCAAAGTAATTTCTTTAGAGAAATGCTCTTCCCTATCTCATCTCTTAGATGAGATAATGTATTTCCTCTAAACTGTAAGGTTCTGATCTTAGTGCAAACTTTGAGATTATTTTTATCTCTTCATCTCTACAGTTTTGAGATATATTTATTCTTAAATTGTCTCTGTCTTTTTCTTTCAAGGTTGCTACCTAATTTGATTTCACCTTGATGAAAAACTAGTTCCTGTTCCTCCTGCTGCATTCATGAATCTATCAGAAGACTATATTTTTATGAGTTATATACTGTTATTATATATATTATATTATATGTAATAGCAGATCCCCCATATTATTATTTAAATGTTATATTTTTCACTCAACTTTTATTGCACTGAATCCTGAATCATATAGTGCATATAAATTTATGCCCTTGTCTAAGCAGAAGAGTGAGACTAAAATTAATGTAGCCTTTCAGTAATGTAGAGAAATATAGGAATGTAGGAGGGGAAGGAGGCATGTAAGTAAAACAATTGAGTCCCTTTCTTGTACAGACAATATACCTCAGTATGACAGAATTCCAACAGGTTTTCTTCAGTAACCTTTCTTACTTTCCCTTTTTTCAATTAAAGTGTTTTCCCTTTCTTATTTACTTCCTTCTGTTCACTTTCCCAACAGAAATAGATACCACTAGCATTTATTACCTGAGATACTTGTATTGAACATAACTATTACTATAAGAAACAAAATCAGGAAAGAGCACTTTTCAACCTCATTTAATGTGAAATGCTGAATGTCATCTCTTAGCTGCCTCTGTGCCTCATCCTGACAGAAAAACCAAAAGGACAATCTCCAAGAGAATTTGTGGCAATGCAAGGAGACTTAAGATAAGCACTGTAGCTTTCCTCTGCTCTTGAGGACTAGGGCCAAAAAAAAAAAAATAAGCAGGAAATATTTTGACCATATTTGTAGATTTGGGAAAGTGAGAATGAACTAAAGTGTATTATTAGCACAGAAAACAGGTCAACCAAAGGCAATGACAACAATATGAGCAGTTTTGTCTGATAAATGTTTTCATGGCCAACAAAAATGCATTGGTAGGCACTACACTTCTATTTTGGAAAGATAGAAGAAATGAAGTTCTGATTACCTCTAGTTGGTCAGACTGCCCATTTTCATCATAAACAAATGGGTGAGGGAGTTCTCCAAGTGGTATGTCATAGAACTCAGAGTCATAAAGTAGTGTATCAGTGATAGGTGCAGCTCCAACAGACTTGAAGATAAAAAATCCCAGAAAAACCTTTACAAAGGTCTGCATTCTGTTTTCCTTTCTGAAAGAGAAGAAAATGAACGTAATGTGGGCAATCTGGTATTTGCAAGGAATCTATGAAAATTTAATCTCACAAATAGATTATTTATATGTATGCAACAATATTCCTGATGTATAACTCCTCTCTATTCATGATGAATCAAAGGTTTATTCTGCTTTGTTTCATGAAGGGTCCCTCGATCTGAGAATTTTATGCAGACTACAGACGATAATTTGGAAAAGACATACGGATTTTTATTGGTATAAAAATAAACTGATCTCAATGAGAAAGTACCTGAAAAGGTGACAGGATGATATGTATATTCATATCTTTCCCTTTTCATCTAACTTCACCTATTTCCAATACACCATTGGAAAAGAACTTCTGAGTAACTAATCAAAATCCAAATTATTATATTACTTGTCTACCACAATGAATAATGTTTTGAAATGTACAACAATGTAATTTTGTCTTTCTCCTCCACCATAAAAAAAAAAAAGAAAACTTTAGGACCTGTTTCTTTATTGTCTCTGGATAAACATAATTAAAACACTTTTCACCAGAATACAATTTTAATTTCTTGAATGCTGTGGCATATTTGGACCATTACTTTTGCAAAGGTCTGGGGACCAAAATACAAAGTAGTCTGTGTCCTCCATACTCTGTAAGTACTCTGCATTACTTCATTATTCAATCAACACAATTTTTAAAGTAGTAAGAAATGGTAGCATAGTATAGTCACCTGTTCTTGGAGAACAGAATTGTAAGATTGGATTATCACCCACTTAAAATTTACATGTTTTAGTAAAATAGTAGAAAATTCATGCTGGGCTCAAATAGTAGTGTTTATGCATTCCCTATTCTTTGTACATGATGTATTCACTCATCACATAAGATCCCTGACAGAAGGCTCTAATCAGCATTCTTTACTTACACCTTGAATTAGCTGCAGCTCACACTAATTTCACCAAAAGCACAGACAGTGACAATGAACAGTGCATGAGTCTAATAAATTGTACTCCTGATGTGATGCTATAATACACACATTTAAATATTTCATTTTAAAACTGTAACTACTTATATTAAGTATAAGAAATGCACAAGACATTTTTTTGAATGTGTGTGCTGAGCAACAAGCTGAATTTTAGCTTCATGAAAAGAGGTCTTTATGAAGCTGGTTTAGGCATGAGGATATGAAATTCCTCTGGGGATGGTCAGCAACACAAGGCATCCATTTTTCCCTCATTTGCTTTATTCAAAAAGGCTTTTCAGCTGCTGCTGGGAGAAGCTAGAGTCACTTGGGCTTGTCTTTGAGACTTAGTTGAATTGCACCTTTCAGTATTAGCTTCCAATATTACTAAAGGTATTCTGCTTTGTTACAAAAAAAATTGAAATGAAATAAAATAAAAGTGCAGATGGTCTTTGAAGTAAACTGAAGTATATTGGAGCTTGGTATTTTTCTGTCTTTATATTTTTTGCTTGCCTATTTTTGATAGGACTGGGTATAGTCGTGCTTTTCTTTTGCATGTCATTTATACCAAATGATTCTGCTGTAAAGGATTCTATCTACTAACCCAAAATGTAATACTAACATATCTGGGATAAAATTTTCTCTGAATAAACAACTCCTAAAAAAAAAAAAAAAAAAAACAAAAAAAAACCAACAACACACAAACATATTATTGTGTTTCATTTCACATTGCCTAGGAAAAAAAGGGTTTTAAAGGGCTTGATAAGTATTTAATCTAGTATACACATAGGCAAAACCAGCAATTATAATGATCATCTCTATTAAAAAAAATATTTACATATGACTATAGCATCTACACTAACTTGCAAAGTTTGCATGTCTCTGTACTTCCCTTATGTGTAATATATTGGAACACACTGTAATGATATTGGCATCTGCAGTAGCTGTAAGATCAAATATTTTGATGAAGATTATGTATTCCTCTCGCAGGAAGGAACTAAGACATATCCAGAGAAAAATAAATAGTCTCCTCAATCTGCAGCCTTTGAATCAGTATTATGCACCATCAAATAAAACAAATGCTATAAAAATATTTCCAGTGTTAAAAATCCAATTAACTGTACTAAGAGAGAAGTACCAAAACTTACCTTTAGCTATCAGTCTCTCAAACAGGATGGAGTTTCTTAGAATGCAGAGCCAGTGGTATTAGACCCCGACCAATGGCAGTGGCATTCTGGGGCTGTGGGAGGTGGTACAGCTTCTACCCTCAACTGGAGACCTCAGCCCAGGCAATTTCTCAGACTTCAAACACCTTTATATTTGATTTTACTGAATCGAATTTTAGCAAGGTCAAACAAAGGTGTGTTGTAAGTAAATGACATTCATTTCACATCACAGCTTTTTACTCTTTCACTTCAAATTTCTTACTGTTCCTACCAACATACCAATAATATTCTCAGTGGCATTCTGGAAACAGTCTTCTGGATGTCCTGATAATCTAGAAATTCATATTTTCCAATGTCCAAAATCAAGGCTTAAACAAATTGAAGCACATACAAATATTTTTTATTACATGTAACTTTTCTATTTTGGGACTCATTCTATGTGATAATGTTTAATGAATTTCCATCTGCTGTGGGTTTTATCTTGTATGTATTTAGGGGTCCTTTTTTGCCTTTTCTTTTCTGTACTTATGAGGCAATACTTACATGATCTACTCTTTCCAGAATGTTTTCCTTCTGAAGGGGAAATCCCATTTCCTATTAAAGAAGATATAATCCTATCGTAGTAGATATGAGTTCCTATAATATGCTGCAAAGGACAGGCATACAGTAGTATCATGGACTTTATTGAACCAGAAAAAGGTTTTACAATGTCAACAGAAGTCAAGCTATCTCTTTTTCTTATCAATGTTATTTTCTTTTTTGTCAGTTCCTATTTAATTCTGAGCTTACTTTCATATTACAGTATTTTGTACAACATACAACCATTCCTTTGAATTTTTCCATCATTCCTCCAACACTTCAATAAAGAACACCTCCTAATACTGTCAATGTCCTATATTAATAGTTAGGAAAGGACAGAACGCATTCCTTTTCAATGGAAGAATATGATTCATGTAGAAGATTCCAATGCCCTCAGCAAACCTGATTCTCTTTGCTTCATATAATTTCCGCATCAATTTTTTTCTATTAAGAAAACCATCCTGAAAGGACAAATTTGTATGAGATGCTGAAAGAATGTTAAGAATTTTAAGCCTGCTCTCAATATTTTGAAAGTCCAATATTAAAATTCTAGGGCTAGCCTAGTGAATCCAGGAAATTTGAAGGGGTTTGGTAGATAAAAAGGTCAAAGAATAGAAGAACAGTTCTGTTAGCAGATAGATAGAGGGTAGGATGTTGACACTAGGTATCATGTGTTATTTTGGTAATTGAGTTAAGTTTGCAGTGCCTTACAATACTATGAGTGCTCACGGATGACAGACTACTTTCTAGGGAAGGTTCAGCATGTTTTGCTTCTATGAAAACAGGTCTACTAAATCATTAAATCAGATATTTCTGAGTTCTGTATTCCCAATCCCTCCCATTGTAAAAACAGCTTTTTCCTTGAAGAAACAGGGCAGTAAATGCAGTGGGAGTACCACACTACTGTGTTCTGTTGTTTTTTCTAAAGGTCAGTAGTTTTGGCCTCAGTTTACTCCTTAAATTAGTGATCTATTTGCTTTCAATACCTATGTACGCTCCTTCTTAGCAACAAAAAAAATAGCTATATTTTCTGCAGCAAAATACATCATTTCACCTTCTTACCTGTAATTTTGATACTGTTCCACATGTGAAGTAATTAATGTTATTTCACTTTTAAGTATTTTATTTGCTGCTGTGCTTGATCAGTCCACTGAATCCTCAATCCCAGTATGTCTTTTTCATTTGTAAAACATATTCTTTCTAGACAGGCACAGTGTTCAATAGTTTCACTAGTAGAAAAAGACTCCAATTTTGTCTTCTTTATTGAAATAAATTCTTATCTAAAACAAATTCCTCATATCTATATTTTTTTTTTTCTTAGCTAAACTGATTTAGGCATACTGTGACCTAGGGCCTGAAGCTTTTTTATCTTTTGGTCTGTAGGTTTGCTTTTTTTTTTTTTATTAAGATCAATGAAGTTCAAACCACTTTGGTTCTGGATCTTAACTTAATCTTGATTTTATTGGTTTCCTGTATTCCTGTTAGACTACAATCTGCTTTGCTGGTCTTGTTTTACAGAAACACTAAACAAAGGAAATTAATTGAAGGCAAATATTAACTTACAAATATTGAAATTGATTTTATTTTTTGTTAGAGGTATGAAATTTTCTCTTAAAAATTATGTGTTTTATACAAAGAATTTTAGAGGCTTATGAACGTGATGTTTCACGTCACACAGATTTTGCCAATAAAGGTCAAGCAAATAAAACTGCTTTATTTGTCTCAATTTGTACTTTAAAGAAACAAAACTTGGAGATTGAGTGCTATACCTGCAGGGGACACACCTTAGTTGATGCTGAAATTAATATTTGGCATTCAGTTAAAGGTTGGATGCTAGAAGTCCTGATGTTAGCAACCTTAGACTAAATAGACACCCAAAAGAACCAACAATTAAGCATTTTGAGAATATTATGTCATAGGACAAGAAAGACTACTTATAGCTTTTTTGGTGTTGCTGAGGAGAAAAACAAGTATTTAAAAAAGCTCAGAGAAAATATATGCTTGAGCTAGGAACTGATTCAAATAACTGCCTTGACCTTTCTGTATCCTGTTATCACAGAAGATAATGAAATTCCAGAGTAAGACTAAAGGACTTTTGGGAGTGAGCACTTGGGTTTTTTCCAGATCCTCTGGCATTTTGCAGTGTGAGTTACTATCTTGCAAACTTCCTCAGTTGTCTCTAAATCTTTGACTTACCAACTTCGGCTTGATTAAAAGCTCACTAAAGTTAATAGAGAGTTCCACTGCATTCAGTGGTTTTTGGAGCATGACTTCAGCTGGAAGTATATCCATCTGTGGTCATTGCCTAACAAATTCCTAGCTAAAATACATTCCCATTGTATAATTGCTGGCAGTGCTAAATGAATTAATTTAATCCCTTGTTTGAGAAGGCTTTGTTTCCATTTCAGTTCTCTGAGTTCTTGGAGGTGCAATGACTCCTAGCTGTGTTCTTGAACTTAGTGCCAAAGCCTCAGGGTTGTCCTATCATTGTTTTTCCAAAATCTTGATTATAAAGCACTTTGATTCAGACTGTCAGCATGCACTTGACATCAGTATATTTTTTTCCTTGCTTTGTTTTCTTTTGGCTCTTTACAGATTCATTGCCAGGAACTTGTGATAAGATAGAATGTGTGGGAAAAATACTAGCTTTGCCACAAAATGAAAAATCCTGTCTGACCCTCAGAAAGAGTTTGTATACGATACCCAGTTTCCCACCTTCTCGATCTGCCAATCTGAACAGAAGTACATGTCTTTAATCTGCTGCATCAGTTCTGTAAAGTTCTGCTGTTGTTTGTTAACAAGGAAGGCAAGATAATATCCAGCTTTGGAAGGAGTGAAAAGGGAGTCCTAAAATGTGCCATTCACTTGGTTGTTTCTGCTTGGCTAAAAGGTGCTCCTGGTCTGAAACTGTTGACTACAAGCAATAAATGAAGATGTTGTAATCTTGTTGTATCTTCATGTAAATTAGTAACAAAATGAAAGATCACCTGCTCCTGGGCCAGGGACCAGTCCACATGAGGAAACACATGAATGTACCAGTACTGGTGACAGTAAGTTCAGCTGCCTGGGCTCCACAGTCCCTTAAAAAGACACATTGGGTCTCCTCCAACTCTTTTCCACATTCTGTTACCAGAAGTTCATCTGCCAGATGAGCAAACAGGGCCATTCACATTATGTGGTAGGGACAATTGTGTTTTGGTCACATGTGGAAGGTCCATAAGTATTAATTTCTCAAGATATGCTATGTCTCACAGCCAAGATGCAAGTAACAAACATATTTATCTTAACATTAGTTTGTTAACATTGATGTTACTATGAGGAAGCGAATGTGGGGCACTCACAAAAGAAGGCAGCAAAAAATAGTGAGGTTGAATTGGTATAAAGACATGGGTGTAAACCAGAGTATAGGATAGGTTCACCAAGCAAGGACAAGAGCCATCTATTCTCAACAAAGTTGTTATGAAAATGTCACCTCAGTGGGTATAGAAAACATTGGTCCTATACAAAAAATTTATATTTTTGGCAGATGAATTATAAATTTAAACTTATGCAAGGACTGTTTTTAGAAGAAGCAAGCTTGTGTGGTTTCCCTAAAAGATTTCCATAATATGTAGGGTTTTTTTCATATACTAGGAGAGAATTCATAGTTAAAGTTATAAAATGTTATACATTGTGTCACTTTGGTTAGTTATCTATATATTTTATTAATTTTTGATTTTTTTTCTCTTTTTAAATTATTAGAAACTATTGTTGATTTAGGTCAGGTTTCCAATTATTTGGGTGGCACACATGTAACCTTTATTAATAAAATGCCCACAGTAGATCATAGAATCATAGAATCATTTCGGTTGGGAAAGACTCTTGGGATCATCAAGTCCAACCATCTACCCTACTCTACAAAGTTCTTCCCTACACCACATCTAAAGGACTCTTAAACACATCCAGGGATGGTGACTCAACCACCTCCCTGGGCAGCCTATTCCAATGCCCGACCACTCTTTCTGTGAAAAATTATTTCTCAATGTTTAGTCTAAACCTACCCTATTGGAGCTTGAATTTCCTTGCTTGATTTCCTTGACTTTACTGTTGAGAAGAGAATGCAAAGTAGTTGTAAAATCATTTAGAATGTAACAGACATTCTAAATTATTTGGAAAGATTTACTATTACAAACTTGTAAAAAATTTATTTTAGAATTTAATATACAATTTTTCAGCTAATACCCTCTAACCTGAATGTATGTACGTTAACCTAACCCAATTGGATATGTTTTAATTTTCTAAGTAAAAGTGGTATTTAGCACTCCAAATTATGTCCACTGAATGTTCATGAAGAACTTTACCAAGGGGCATAGCAAAGAGTTTTCCTGTTTTGCACCTATATCTGTCTTCTTTGGTATCCTACTTCCCTCAGGCCTTTAATGCTAGAATCCTCCAAAATTTTCTTGAATGTCATATATGGTGCCAGCGAGTTTGTTTCATGTCCAAACATACGCTTTTTCTGAGCTTGTTCTTGGTGTGTGACTTTATTATCTACCAAATCATTATTGATGAATCATTTCCTAATTTTAAATGTGTGGTCAGAATTATGTTGAACAAACAAAAATCACTGCAATCATTGAAGTTGGCTACAATCAGTTTCAGGGCTAAATTTCAGACTCTAAATTTTAGAGTGTTTCCTTCTGAGTTACTGAACACCCTGACTCTTCTTTCTGTTTGTTTGTTTGTTCTAAAGGCGTAGTAAGAGGACAGAGAGGTAGGAAGCTGCTTTGATATATCCTTTGCCTGTCTCAGTATCACTTGCATTTCATGAATTGCTGGATTGTGGAACCTCATTCATCCTAGGGCCCTGGAAAAAGGAGTGCATCATATGAACCTCACTGGGACCAGGGAACAAAGACCAGAGAACAGAAAAACAAATGCCTCAGAGAAAGGAGAAAGGAAGGAAATCATGTGTCTGCAGAAGGGATTAGCATTTCCATTTTTGCTCACCGAAGTTAAACAAAGTACAAAAGAAGGATTTAGAGTGCTCCAACTGTTCCATCCCTTGTGCAAAGCACCATAAACAGGAGGAAGAAGAGAGTCAAACAGAAAATATGAGAGAGCTACAATTCTTTTTACTAGTAAAGTCTTGTTTACATTAAATTATTTCTGCATAAACAGTGGGCACAGGGAAGAAAAAAAGCTTTTTAATGAGTCACAGAAATTACTAAAAACCAAGTGCCTTATTTCTCACCTTGATTTGCCTGATTTTTGGTTCACAAAGGCAAATTCCCTTTCAATTCACATACGCTTAGAAGCTGTTATTCTTCTCCTTTGAAGTTAACTTTTATTGTCAATTCTTACTTCTATGGATGATGTAGAAAGGTTAAAGTGTCAGATCTCATAGTATAAGAAGTTTTTCCTGTTATTCAGATATTAATTGTTGGTTTTTTGTGCCGTCTGACGAGATGTCTGTGTTTTTTTTCTATCTTCCAGAAAAAAAACTACATGCCTATCTAAAATTTGGCAGATGTATGCTGGATCTAGTTGATATTGACTACTAGCAGTGGCATCTCAGAATATTTTTAGTCTCGTCTACTAAACTATGATACTTTTCTTTATTAGCACCCAGAATATTATTTTCTTGTATATGTAAAGCCCATACTTATTTAGACTCTGATTTACCATCGCATTCAGTATACCTGGAATTTCTTAGTGGTTAAATAAAACATTAACTTTAATATGGACCATGAACATTTGTGGTAAAATCAAACAATAAATCCATAGTTACAATGACAAGAATGGATGGCTCCCACTTTTCTTTTGGAAAGGATGATTTAGAGCCTGCAGTATCTGCTTCTGAAATTATTAAACTTTGTCGCAAACTATGAACATGATCCAAAAGCTATTACTTTTAATCATACTTAGCCAGCCTTGCTGGCATGACTGTCCTGTAAAATTCAAAGATCCCCCTTAAATACTCTTCCAGTTTTACCTCTTTAACATTTGTTTGTATAATCAGGCTATAAGTTAAATCCATCACATCGTGCTATTCACTCTTTCTGTATGTTATAAATTTTCAAGCAGATGAATAGCTTGTCAGATTATTACAATATATTATATATGAATAAACCATATGGTTAGCTCAGAAAAGCATTTAGAAAATCAGAGATTTCTGATTCTTCAAACTCTGCTATAACAGCTCTGAAATAGTCTTTATAACAACTTGTATTTCTTGCATTTCTTTTTATTTAATAAATAAGTGTCAAGAGAATATATTTTTCTTAGAATATTTTGTTTGGACACAACTGTCAGGTAATGCTGAAATATCATCTAAATTGAGGTTGGCGCTTAAGATAATGGTTTTCCTTGTTCCATGCAAATATGCAGAGAAGAGATTGAGAGATGTACTTTCTGAAGATTTGCTGGAGAAATAATAATGGGTCAGGTTTTTTCTGCCTTGTTACTAACCGTTTTGTACTTTTGAAATTAATTGGCTGAAAATAAATGTTCATTTTGTGCTCCATTGGTCTATCAGTTATGTGTACACACACAGATACATGAAAGTTATACTGTATCTTGTTAATGAAGGCAGTCTCAGGAATTCCAACTGAGGCCAAAGACATGAGTCGGAGCTTCAGACTCACATACTTGGGTTATATTCCACTCACATTAGACAGACTGCCATTCTAAAACCAAATTTACAGTTTGCTGTTTAAGAGGTATAATTTGCATCAGTTTTCAGAAGGAGTTGGGAAAGAAATCTCAATTCTTTCTTTAATCATAGTTGAAAATAAGATAGCACTGCTGACTATGCAAACATGTGGTGTGGCAGAGTGGTTTTTATTAACATTCAGAGCTATTGTCTGCTATTCCAGCCCAGCCTGTGGACTGGTTGGTGTTAGACCCTTTAAGGAAAATGCAGTGGCTGGCCCCAGAGATGGAAAACTTCAGAGCATTTTTGCTTAGCTAAACAAGTAAAGTTCAGAGCTGGGTTATCATATTTATTGCTAAAAGATGGAAAAATAAACCAGAAACAAAGCTCAATAAGACAAGGATTTGGAATTCACTAGAGCACATGCTTTGTATTGTGTATTGTATAATGACACACCCATTTATTCAAAAGAAATAGTGAAGACTACTATATTTTATTTCGTGGATAGAAACTGTAAAAGATTTTATGTAGCATAATAATGGTCATAATATCCTCAATGTGTCAATTTGAAACTGAAGACATGAATTAAAGTTAATTTTCTCATTATCTAAATTTTACCCAGTTTCCCATGATGTTTCAATATGAAATTGCATGTGTGTTCGTAGGTTTTCAGTTTGTACCCATATATTGTAGAGATTTATACCCTCTACATATATTTTAAAACATTCAAAAAATGCTCCTAAAGAGGATAACATGATTGCTTGCATTAGAATGCCTTCATGTAATGCTACAGATGTCACATAAAAATTATTTCTGCTTTCCTTGATTTTTTTACAAAATGCATAAGTATTAATTACTTGTAGTATCTTAAATTTTACAATGCTAGTACAACTCCAACTCCCTAACAAGTAATTCTCACTTACAGTAATCCAAGGAAGTCATAATTACTTGAACCTGCAGAACATAATCTGGAAATTATTAGTGCAGTGTATAAACTGGTCATGCTCAAGTGCTAATTTATCAGACATGCAGTTGGAATTCGTGATATAGAATCATAGAATGTGTTAGGTTGGAAGGGACCTTTAAAGGTCATCTAGTCCAAACCCCCTGCAGTGAGCATCAGTTGCATCCTTCCATGGCATTTTTGCTTTGTGTCCTTTTGATTGTTTTTTTCTAGCAGTAGTCAAATTAAGGGCTCAAAGGGCATTGATCTCAAGAGAAGCTCTACTAACATTAACCTACATTGCTCTGGTCTGATATTTGGGAAATATATTTATTATCACTTATGGAATCAAAGATTCAATGTAAGAATGTCTAACACTGGAAGAAGAAAACTGAAAAAATGCTTATTATAAAGATCAGATACAAATAGTAAAACAGCTCCCTTTTTTTTTTTTCCCAACTATCAATAAAGACATCTTAAAAAAAAAAGGAAAAAAAAAAAAAGGAAAAAATGGGGGGGTTAATCTTTAAAATTATTTTAACATTTAAAAAAATGATTGTTATTACATTCCAAAAAGCAGGAATAAAATATATATAGTATTGGAATATATTTCATAGCATTTTATAAAATAGTAAAATTGTAATCCTGCTCGTTGAGTTTTTAATATATGCTGGCCTATAAAGCAGATTCTTTTTCCAATTAATTTACTTGAAGTATATACATTGTGAAATAGAGCTGCAGGTGATCATTGAAGTGATTGTAGCAACATATATCTGTCACTATATCCAGAGCTCAGCTGAACTTCAGCAGTATTGCTTATGCCAATCCAACTGACTCTCTACAATTTGTTTTCTTCCCATTATTCTAATAACACAGGAAAATTTTTTTTATGTTTTCATAGAGTAAGTTGTTGGATTCTTTTTAGACAAAAAATATTTTTTTTTTATAATGGTCCTCATTCTATGGGAAATTTTCTTTTCTGTTAACTAACAGTTTCTGACTTTGAAATATTTTATGTAAAAGAAAAAAGCCATTCACAGGCTTTCCCTGCAATGGGAGGAATAACAGCAAGAGTTTTCAACAAGCCATAGAGAAGAGGAGTACTTTTACCACCCTTATCACTCCTCCTAGTAAAAGATGGCATTCGCAGGTTAGTTCAAGTGACAGAGGAAAGATTACCCTGCTTCATAGATGCATGTAGGCAGCTTGAGTGATACAATGGTTATATCCAAACCAGCACGAGGTCAGCCAATGGGGCAGCAACCAGGCTGAATTCAAAGGTGTATTTCCCAGTAGAGCTTCTGAGAGAATATGGGTTCTATTCAATGACACAATGCCAACTACAACACAGCATTTCGGTCTCTCTCCAGCTTTTGGATGCCTGGTTCCAGTTCACAGCAGCCAAACAGCTCCAAACCACACAAATGAGAGGTACAGGAGGAACCCTGGCACTCAGCAGGGAGCGTGGGAGGTGGATGCTGCAGTCCGGGAACATGGGGCAGAAGTGACAGCCTGACTCTGGCATTGTAAATGAGAGACACACTTCAGCCAGTATTTCTGTTTATTTGTTTTGAATTTCTGCATTAAAGTGTTTCTTTTCTGAGTGGACTTGGGAACATGTCCTTTGAGACACTAATGCACAAAGAATGTGAGAACCTAGATTTTTCTCATAGGCTTTAAGGAAAAATATTCATCTTCTTTAGCTGTTAGAACTATAATGGTGTTTTATCTATTATCTACAAAATAATGTGACTGCAAACAAGAATGAAACATAATGTTAGCCAGACCTTTATTTCTATCAATTAAATATTTGGAAAACATTCCTTAAAAAATACTACCCTATAGAAAATATCAACCCAGATGGAAGTTCAGCAAAAGAGTAGATTGTTATTAACATGACAAGAAAGGAAACTATCATTGGTTGAAGAGCAACATGTGAATTTCTTTACTATTTTCCAGGTCAGACATTACATTTTTAAAGACAAGTTTCCAAGAAAAATACCTAAATCAATACTTTGTGATTATTTTTGTTTGAAATGAAGTGTTAAAACATTGCCTTTCAGTTTCTATTTGAAAAGTATGTGGTTTTTTCTGAAAGTGTTTTTCTAATTGATGCACACATACATACATACATACAAACAGAAACACACAGATCCGGGTAGCTTCACAGAACCTCAAAATGATGTAATTAAATGGCCTTAAAGCATCTGATTTGCAGGGTTATCTTATGGGGGGTGGTATTTATTTTGCTTCATTGCCTGCACAACGTGACTCTCACTGCCTAAAATTAAACTACAATCAGCATTTGCTCAGCTCACCATCTGCAGCAAGTTACCATGTGGTCTCTGCTCTGTGAGCTCTGTCATCTCTGTGTTGCCATTAAGAGAAACAGGGTCAGAGTTAGCTGATGAAAGGCCCTTTATCTAGCACAGCTAATATGGAGAAAATATAGGTAAAATTATTTTTTGAGTGAAATTTCACTACTGTATATCATTCAGAAGAGATAAACCAAAACTTAGGCTCTTCATCCAAGCAAGTGTTGGGAAAATACAGAGGGACCAGATGAGACATTGAAGAGAAAAGAAAAGTTTTAGGGTTGAAAGTGAGTGCAGATGTAGTGTGTCTCGGTGACACTTTAAGATTGCTAACATCCTGTTTGCGCACAAAGCTGTGCCAATGAACGTCTGAGGGAATCATTCATGGGGAAGTTTCAGCTTCTGCAAGTTTCCTGAAGTCAGGAAACCCAGATTAATCCAGTTTCATCCAGATTCAGGCTGAAGGAATTACTCAGCTCTGGTGCAGACGAAATTTCTCCATCCAAGCAGAAGGGAAACAGTGTTAAATTTCATTGTATAAATGGTCTGTACTTTCTGTTTCTCTGCTTTGATGAGCAATTTGGTGATTATAGCGCTGTTTGCCCAGATGCCCACAGTTATTTTGCTGATTCCTTTTGGTAGTCAGTTGGTCCACTGTAACCAGAAAAAAAATATATCTGTTGGCACCATGGCAAAAGAGCCTACATCAGCCACATATAAATTCAGGTGGTAACTTTGAAGTTTTCTTCTGTACTGTAAGAGCAAAAGATTCTGTAGCAGCTGTCCAGTGATGGTGAAAAGCCTTTGGTAGTTTTAGTGTAAAATCCCGTAAAGATATGAATTAGATTATGTGATAGCAAGTAACTGAGATTTTTGCTCCAAATGAACCAGTCCTATATGTAAACACAAGATTGAATTTCATCAGCTGGGAAACGAGAGAAAGTGGAAATGTTGAGATATAGCCTAACGTGATCAAAATGATAGGCAAGGAAGACAATTTGAAACTGTACATGTTTAATGTATGAAGTATATTTGAATAATCACATGTGAAGAGCAAGAAGGAAAAAAAAAAAAAAAGGAATTGCTGTATCGGGTACCAGAAATAAGAGATTCTAATAACTGAGCTTTATACAAATACTGACAAAAGCCATGCATAGGAATAATAGTTCAGGCACAGGAAACAGTACAGCACATAGTGACAAAATTCAGACCCCAGCTGGAAGTAAAAGGGTTTCCAAAAGAAAAGTGGAGGAAAAAGCAATAGCATTAAGGGAGACACATCAATAGCATTATGGAGAATTATAGAAGAAAAAGAGTAAGTTCCATGTTTTCCCATTACAAGTTCTAATTTCTTTGATATAGCCTTAGCAGGAGACACTAAAGATCCATTAATGTGAATGAATTGATTTGTCAAAAGAAAATGAGCAATGGGAGATGAACAGGGTTTGGAGGTGAGTGGGGGAAGGATTAAGACCTACTGAGGAATGACCTGAGATGTAAGAGGGCACCAGGGAAGACATGTTGTTGCTAAACCCATAAAAAAGATACTGAGCCACTGGTTGCTCACAGGATTGTTTTCTGGAAGGAAAACAGAACTTTCAGTTTATCTCTATTATGTAGACATGGATGTGTGCATCTCATTTGTAATCTCTACTATTCATAGATTATGTCTTCTCCTTAGCAAAGGCTGAATAACAGCCTCAGCTGGTGAAAATCATCAGATTTTCACGTCAGAGTGCAAATTAAAAGAAAGTTGAGCCCTGAATATTTTATGGTGGTTTAATGATAACTAATGCACAAGAATGATATGCCAAAACTAAATATAAATTAAAGAATAGTGCAGTGTGACTTGTAAAACTCCATTACTGAACTAAAGCCATCTCTGAGGTAAATCATTTGGAGCCTGTGGTGAGCTTGGTCTGCTGGAGAAAGTCCTTGCTTTCATTTACACCTCTGAAACACCATTAACAAAGGTAGATTTTGGCCCACATGCTACTTTAAACAGAACTTGAGGGTAGTAAAAAAGCCAGACATTTCTATCATTAAAAAGAATCCTGCTGAGGGGACCAGTCTATTTTAGTTGCTACTGTATAGTGCCAATGACTGTCACTGTATCAGCTGCTAGAGAGAAAAGTTTGTTCCTGTAAGACTTTCTGCGATAGAGTTTGAAATGGTTTCATTTAAATAACTCTGGGTACTATGTCTGCAGCTTTAGATCATTGAATAAAGGTAATAAAAGGGAGCAGAGGAGACCTCTATAATATATTGTCTGAGAAGAAGAATAACCAAAAGCAACAAAAACTTTCCCTTTGGCAGTTACTTTTTTTCCCTTTTGCTCCATGAAACATGAGAACTTTTATTATGTAAAACTGTGCTTTCTTGTGAATTTTTCCTTTGGGCTTGCCAATGAGACATGATGATTTAATTTTTTCCAGATATTCAGTTGATTTAATATAATTTCTTTCATGTGTAACAGAATGGGATAAATGGGCCCAGGTCCTAGAATATCTATTCTTTTTCACAAATCCTTAAGGGTACTTTTCATGGAATCACAACATATTTTTGGCATTCAATTCTTGCACTAATTACATGGCGTTTGATTATAAGGCTGTTTATTGAAGATCATACGGTGTTTGTCCTGTGTGCTTAGCCCTGGATTTCTTCTTTGTTTTAATGGACAGAGATGTAACCTTCCATTGAAAAAGTTATTTAAAACAGACATATTTGAATAACAACCCCCCTTGCCCAGGTTTTCTAGACACAGCTGTTACTATTACAAACCCAGAAGTTTTCATGTACTTTATTCTCATTTCATTTCTCTTGGATTATTTCCGTAATAGCTTGAAGCCTTGATTATGGTTAAAAGCTTCATTTTTTCTCTAACTAAAACCAGTTTCATGAAAATCTTCATTTCATAAAATATTTTATTTACTTTTGTGCCTCTTCCTCTACCCTGTGTCTTATGTGTATGCAATGTGTTTCTTTTGTGTGCTACACATATATTTATTTGGAAAGCAGACTGAAATGAACATATGTATCACTCAATCACATTCTATTGACACAAAGAACAACCCTACTACTGTGGGATTCTGGCAAGAAGATGTGTAGATGTGGAGAGGGAATGTATGATTCAGAACAACATTTTTTCTCCTTAACTAGGTTATGTATTGAAATAAAAATTCTGTTGTGTTAAGGTTGAGTGAAAAAGCAATACTGTGGGTAGAGTGGTTTGATAGAAGAGCTATTATGTCCTTTGTTCTCAGCTTTTCCTCCTGTTTGTCACTGAAATTCAGCCCTCAAAATTAATCTCTTTTTACACTGTTCTAGACATTCTTAAAGTAGACAAAGACTTGGGTAAATTACCACAGTTTTCCTTTTGCTCCTTTCTTTTCCCTTCATTTTTTAATAGAAGCCTTAAGGTCAGCCTCACTCTCTGTGAATGACTCCTTCACTGACTTCATAATCCAGGATAAGGGAATGGCTAAATTTTGTTGGTATTGCTGTCAAGGCTGCTTCAAAGCAATGCTGCTGGTTTCACAGTTGGTTTGTTAACCAGAATCCATTTGGGACCAAACTCAATCTATCTATGTAATAAGCGATTCGCTCTTACATTCCCAGAACTCCAAAAGATGTAAGATCAGATGTTTTTCTGCAATTAAACAAACAAACAAACAAACAAAAGCCTGAAAAATGTTTATCTCAAAAGGTAACCTGGCCTCTAGTGAAAAAAATCCTGTGAGTTGGATTTCTGATATTCTGCAATCTGAATTTAAATTTTAATTTGGTCGATATTATTCAAGATTAGACATCTAGTTGTCTACCTGTCATGAATAAGACAAATACGCAAAGTCATCCCATTTACAAGAGTAGACATGTCAAGGATTTTATGATTAACCAGTGCTGGGACTGTACTGGAACTTCTTTAAACATTGTTTCTATAACCATCCAATGTTGACTTTCCTCCTTCAGCGTGGATCCTCTTTTTCCTGGTATGCCTAGAAAAAATGAGGATGTTTTCATTTCATGATGTTATGTAGAGGCAAGCAAAAAGCAAAGTTTTGCTCTTGAGCTTGTAGTCCTCCTGAGCCATAACTCAGCACCTGAAAGTATTTAAGGGGCCATAGTACTTCCAAAAAACCCAACAAGTTAGAGGGCCACTGAAAATTAGTATATCATTGATCATATATCAACCAGTGTCTGAAACATTAGCTGACAAAACTAAATACATGGGGAAGTATGTGGTTTATGGGATAAAGGTTAAGCCTGAGAACACTGCAGAGTTGATTTGCCAACTGACATTGTGGTTTCCAACAAATCTTTAACAAAAGTCATGGTTGTGGCATATTACCATATTCCTTGTAGAGTTAGTTCTAAAAGGCAACTCCACATCAGCATGAAACAGCACACAGAATACAGTAATGCATGATCTGAACAAAGCCCATGGGTGTTATTTTCACATCAGCACAGTTTCTTTGTATTTGGAGAGAGCTCAAATGTTGGATTACATATTAATCACAGCACTTTAGACAGCATTACAATATTAAACACTTACTATTAGCTGTTGCTGTCCTGCCAGTTCCCAAAAGAAGTAAAGCTATACAAGGCTGAGATATTATTAGTCTCAAGTTTTAGGAATGACCACAGCACAGCTACAAGAAGCATTGTGCACCAGTAGTTTCCAAGCTTCCAGACTCTCAATTTTCCTCCTAAAAAACATCTGAAGTATTTGTGTCTCCTTCCCTTTCCTTTTGTTCTCATGCAAAGAGATACCTAAAAAGCCTTGTCTCAAGATTCTTTCTTTTCCTTCTTTCTGTTTTATTCCCTCCATCCCAAATTCCTTCTCTTTTATTCCCTTCCTAGTCTTCTTTTTCACATTTCTCATCTTCTCTCTTCTAGAATTTGACTTTATTTGTCTCTTTCTTTGTCAAATCGTGATTATATTGGCGATATGACAAATGACAAATACAGTTGTTTTGTTACTTGGCCAGATATTGGCCACAACAAAAAACTTTTCATATATCTGGGAGTACTGTGTAAAACTGCTGCCAAGTACAACTGATGCTCCTGCACAAATTTTTGAGATCTCTAAGAGTTCTTCTAACCTGGTAGTTTTCTACAATTACAACAATTACAATATTGTAAAAAGGCTAATACAGGTTTCTAAGTAAAGAATACTACCCATGATCACTTTGGACGGAATCTATTAACTGATTTCCCATTTGTTCATATGATTCCACTTCACTTTCCACACTGTTTGTATCTGCTCACAGTTCAGCACAAAAATTGACAACATAACCACAGGGTTCTCACACAGATCCTGATCAAGGGCTTTATAAGCTAGGTAATTTGCAGTGCTTTCAGCTTTTCTATCTCTAGAAAGCACGGGGCTTCAGCATGTCCAACTTATCTTTCGTCAAGTTAAGAGATTTTAGTCTGAGAGCTTACTCTCTTGAAAGAATGGGAATTTCCATTTCCAGCAAGCGAGATTGCAGTAGAGGGCAGTCACAAGCTCAGGTGACTCCCAGTTCTTCATGCTTTGTGTTGAATTTAAAAACAATCTTAAAATTAAAATATCTGTCTCTATGCACACACATAGCAGAGACAATTTAGAAATTCTAAGTGTTTTCACTTCAATGGGATGCAAATATTCAATGTGAAATGTGCATTCTAGTAGATCAATGTGAAAAGACTTATCTAGAACATTTTAAATTGTCTGCTAATGATAAGATATTCTTCAAAGTTTATTTTCTTCTAAATAAGGAGCATGAATTAATCAGAACTTTTTTGGAAATGGTTTCTGAAGTGATGAAAAAGTTAATGAAATCTGTGGGAGTACTTGATATATTCTCTCTGAAAATAGTAACAGATTTCAAAGGAGAGGTACTTTTTTTTTTTTTTAAAACAAAGAATATATTTACATGAGTTTTCAGTAACACTTATAAGTGCTGGGCTGTGCCTGAACTTTTATGTTTAAACAGTTTCTGGAGACTTGGAAGAGCTGACTGATGACTGTTTAGATCTAATCACAATGGTCAGTATGGAAAAATAATAATGTCACAAAACCATCCATGTCACCAACCTACTGTTTACCTCTGAGAAGATAAACAAGAAGGGACAAATCATTATGTGTTATCATAAAATTCTGCAAATGTTAAGTCAATCAGTACAATCAAAAGAGCCAGTTCTGGGGAGTAAAATTTTCCATTTTTTTCTGCATTCAGAGCTTGCCACTGTTTCTTTTCTCTGAAGTCCCTCTGGTTTCATGCCTTAGCAGTAAACTCCCCAAGCTTCATGTATAGGTTTCCAAAGGTCTCTCTCCCATCTGCACTGATGACTTCACCTAACATGATTCAAGAGACAGTTGTGGCAGATCATTACGTGGACTCAGTGACAAACGGCAGTAAACCAGATGAGGCTGAGTTAGTGATGACTATATATGCTCTATATTGATATAGATGAGGTTGTGGACTTGTCTCTTGCTTCCTTTTGACACATTTAAGGTTAAGGTCCGCTGTAAAAGAAAATGTATTTCAGGGAGCAGTTCTTTATAACTGCTGCCAGAAAGCATGGCTGATATACCAAGGATTTAGTGTTGGGGTTTTTTTAAATTTGATAGAATTGTTATAGGTTTCTAATGTGCCAAGCAGAATGCATCAGGTGGACTTTTGGACTTCAGCCAATATTAAGATCCTCCAAGCTTGAAACAAATTTAAAAATGGGGTTTTTTGATCATTGTTGATCCTCAGCAAGTCAGAGGTGATTGTTGCCTCTCTCTATGTTTCTCACTTATACAAATGTTTGCATGTACTTGTAAGTCTGACAGTTTGCCCCAGTTACATCTTCATCTCCTTTTGGCTTGCAGTGGATGATTTTCTGTTCCACATGTTTGTGATAAAATAGGCTTCATTTAGTTGTTAAACCCCTTTCTTGCCTTGATTCCTACCTCTCAATTCAACCTCTTCATAACCCTGACTTGCTGTCCACCTGCTTCAGCTCCTCAGACACAAGGCCCACAGGCTGTCATTCTTCCATCAACCCAGGTGGCCCATGTTAGAAGCAGCCCATCAATAACAGGACTTACCCTGCTTCATCCTTCACAGTATCACCAATGGGAAAAATCTCAGTATCGATGCAGTACTAAACCATCAGGAATAAGCTCCACAAGAGTTTCAGGAGGTAAGCAGTGGATATCTAAATATCAGGAAAGCAAGCACTAGAGAAACCTTGAATCTCTGGGAATGCTGTATTTCACGCACAGGCATCTTGCATAAGCATTTACAACAATTGCAGTTGAAACAGCACAGAAAAGGAAGCCTGTACACAGAGGTCACAAAAGTAGGAAAATACACAAGTCTTACTAGTGTTTTGAGGAAAATAAGAAGCACATACAATATTGCACTTGAAATCATTGTTAATGTCTTTCAATACCTGATGTTTGTTTTGTAACACTCGACAGAAAGTATATGTGAAAAACGAACAACAGAGGACAAAAGGAAACCATGAAATCTTGCCTCAGGACCAGAAAGTTAGCTTTTCTGTTTGTTTGTTTGATGGTCGGACCACTACAAAAATATTTATGTTTATTTGACTAAGAATTAAATGTTTCCATCTTCTTTCCTTATTGAAATGGAAAATAAACCCACACCATGTTTATATACTGTATTTGAAATTGAATATTAAAGAACTTACATTAAACCAAAACACACACATAAATGACTTTTTAAAAGCTTTTTAAAAGATCCAAAACACCATGACCTCCAGAGAAAATCTTCACCAATAGTTTTCACTTCCCCATCTGGCCAGTAATTCAGAGGCAGGGAATTTGGGGACCCTGTGCCACGTAGCTTTCCCAGAGAAGACCTCTTAGTTGCATCTTCAGCAGAGTAGCTCCTACCTATTCTGGTGCTAAGCAGTGCTGGGAAGGGTTGCTATCAATCTTTTCTGTTTGAAGTCATTCCAGCCATTAAAAGAAGCAAATCTTAAGATTCACAAAACAGAGTGAACCTCTAGTCTACTGTTCAAAACAACCTCCTCAGAGAAAAAGCATCTACATGCCAATTCACTCTGCTTCTGATTCAGAAAAGGATTTGAGCCTAGATCCTATAATACCATGAAGGCTATCCTCACTGCCAGAGGAGAGAATCAGAGGATTATTTCAAGTCCTGAAACAAAGCAGGCATCACAAGAAAATTACCCTCCTTGAAACAGGCTTCCTAGTAGTAAGTGTATGATTTCAGACAAATTCCAGTGTTTCATTCCTGGAGAAGAATATATCCTGCTACATGGATGTCTTAGCAACAGGATTATTAAATAAGAAGTGTGAGGTTTGTTTTAATATTTTTTTCTCTCCTGTGGTTGAAACTATTTGCATATTTTTTTCTGAATTTACCAGTAATTCAGAAAAACCATGGTAGAACATTTTAATGATGATTTATCGAAAAAGCCTAGCTTCACTGAGAGTTGCTGATTCTACATGTAACTTTCGTTACCGGAGACCCTAATTAAGGAACAGCTTTTGCTTGTGGAAGATGTGATTCCCATTTCTTCACTAATTTTCCTACAAAAAGAGACTGGGGGCAGGAAGGGAAAGCCTTGGAAAAGAGATTTCCAGATAAACCCTATCTGCATGGCAGCATCAGCCTGGGTCCATGCCAGAGTCCACGCATGTGCCTCAGAGGAGGTGTTAATGCTGGGGGTGGTGGGACATGGTGTTCTGCTGCGGTACAAGTGCGGCAGTTGGGCTGGTGCTCCCCTGGAGAAAACCAGATGCAGCCAAACTGCCAAGAAAAGGATGAAATCAGAACAGCTGTTAACACAGCATACATATGCAGGCTTAAACTAAAAAAACACTGAAGAAACAAAGCTAAATCAAGCTGATAGGCAGATAGGTTGTTCAAAAGCATACGCTACAGAAACCAAGACAAAACCAGTAAGAATAATACCCAGGCTGCTGGCAGCAGTGCAGGGGGTGTGAGAAACAACTGTATTGGGCAGGAGTTTATATGTATTACAATACAGATTTGTTTAAACTATCACTGTAAAACCAAGCACAGGACTACAAAGCTATATTACCTCTACTAATGGGGAAGGAGGTAAATTAGCTAAGTCAGAACACGATGCAAATGATGAATATTGCTTCATATGCTTGACCTAAAGTGGTTAGTACTAGTCCTGAGTATCATTACACATACAGTATGGTGCCTTGTAGAGTTACTCTTTATATTTAAATGGGTAAGCATTTCTGGGGGGAAAAATGCAATTATGGAGGAGACTTTCAGCCAAGAGGATGATGTTCCCTTGCTGACTTCAACAATGTCAAAGATTCTCTGCCACACATGGCAGAAGTGGGATATTGGCTGTTCAGCAACCAACACAGCAGTTTTGGTGGTATAGTAGTCTGATTCCAGATAGATAATAAAACTAGCTGCAATTTAATATCAACAAATAGTTTTTCTAGGCTGGAAAAATGACAGCAAGTATTTGTGGCAAAGATTGGAAACCATTTGGGCACAGCAGGGGTGAATGAAAATCCTTTCAGTAACACAGTATATGTGTTGGAGTTAGTAAATACAAACATGTAAATTGGCTTTCTAGTTGTCTTCCAAATTTCTACCTCTTTGTGTTTCTTCCTTCAAGTGTCATACAAGCTGCTGTGGTCACTGGCATCTCTGCAGATGATTGTTGGGGTGGCGTTTTTCATTGTTGTTAAAGATGAATTGGTAGTGAACTGTTTGGCATATTGAGAAAAAATACAGAAAATTCCATAGAAGATTATGGAGCAAGGAGATTCATGCATATGACTGAAGTCTTAACTATGCTGGAAGCATCTATAAAGGATTTTAATTCCTGCCAAGCCAGCTGTGTTACAAAACCATACAGTCTTTTGATAGATCCAACATCCAGACTCCAATCAAGCTGGCAGGTGTATCCAAAACATCTGGGTACTTCACAGTTCTTGTGACTCTCATTTTGCTTTAATGTTTTTCTTTACAGAGCAACTGTCTGTACCCTGGGCTGAGGTGATACCACATCTATGTTAATGACCATAATTTCAAAATTAACTCGCACGTAATATGCATTTCTGGCAAAGCACTAGTTGTTTGTGGTCTGGTTAGCGAATGACCACAACAAGCAGTGTGCTAAAGGTGACCTGATTTGTTCTCAGCTTCTCATACTTGTAAATGTCTTTGGTTTTGTACATGATATTCCATTCAAAATGTTTTGTGATGTTTGGCTCTGACATTTAAGAGAAAGAAATGTTGGCTTTGTGAAGGTAGCTGTAGGTTCAGACAAGACAGTTATGAGGTTGTGCTGGGTCTGGTGGGGAAAGGGTTAATTGTTC